>CM037093.1:68829096-69173397 GCA_020916435.1 Oxytropis ochrocephala | reverse complement strand
GGAGGACTTAAAGTGTTAGCGAGAATGAACCAAAAGGTGAAGTATATGCATCGATGGGAGAAAATATCGCGCTTTATGGGTGGACGAGGCGGATTAGACTTGGATGGGAATGATAATAAATGAAGGAAATTGACTCGACTCAAATAAGAGAAATTGCACGTGGCATGCATACTTACTAGAAGAACGCTTCCACGGAGAGTTAACATTGGTTAAAACATGATATAAAAACTTTTTGATGAACTGTTTCAGTCTTTTATCATGGAATGGATGAGATGCAATGCTTTTTTTGAAGGAAATACAAATGAGCTATTGATGTGAAAAACTGAGGGCTTTGGAACACCTTGAGTTTGCAAATGAGTGAGGGTAAACTTTTCCAAAAAAGAAAGATTACTTTGCAAGAACATCTCGTCTCTCATCACAACGTTCTTGTTGTATGCAATGCAAATGATGTCTTTATATGAAAATGACGGCGATAATGCGACTTGACATGCATGTGAAAAATAAGATGAAAATATTTTTTTGAGTTTGGTGACTGAAATTTTGGGAACATCACCTCATATAGTCCGGTAAAAGAAAAGACTATGATAATTTTTTGAAAGTTTTGCTTTTTGCCCTTTTTTTTGAAAATTTTGTTTTATGTAATGCAAGGATGTATGCAAATGATGATTGTTTTTTCTTTTCAAAATTTTGTTAGATGTAAATGCAATGGTGCAAAATGATGTGAATGCGAAATGAGGTGGATGCGAAATGATGTGTTATTGGTGGTACTTTGAACATTTTCAAAGATACACGCTGCATGCCACCTCATGTAGGTGTTTATGAGGGGAAAAGAAAAATTACTTTCTACAACTTTTGAAATAGAGTTTGAGAAAAAGGAATGCTTAAGCTAAATGCAACAAACAAAGGCGTGCCCCCGTGTCTTCACGAAGGGGTGGGAATCCTAGGTCTAAAGTCGACGAAAAGGGTAATCCTCCCATGTAGGTTCTAATCACTTCCTTACAATGGCAACCAAGAGCTAAAGACCTCCTCATGATGACACCCACAATCGTGAGAAAGCTACCGAGTATGAGGCATCATGACAAAGCGCACTCATGCGGAACTTTCATGAGAGCCATACTGCACAAAGGTCTACTTAATGGCAATCGCTCCCCACTCTCTCCTAGGTTTTTGTCCGGACCTTGGGTTTTGGGCCTCACTCAATGCTCACAAGCATAGGGTGTGAAGTGTGTGTCGAGGGCACGACACCTAGAAATAACTACCCTTCCCCACCCGCAAATGAAAACCCGCACAGTCCGGACAATAACAAGCAATAACATGTCGTCTACCCTAGGTTCAATATCAAATAAGCTAGCTTAGGTTTCAACAACAATCAAGTGCATTGCTCACCTCAAGAAAGGGAGCCGAGAAATAGGGATCATGATAGAATCGGGGAGAAATGCACGAGCTTACCTCAAGAAAGTGGAGCAAAGAAGAAGGGAACATGATCGGGATTGGGAAATGCATGAGGGTACTAAGCACATAAGCGAAGAGGAGGAAGGAAAAACAAACATGGAAGGAGAGAAAACAAACGCACTGTATAAATCATGATAAAAATCGAAAGAGGAAACTGAGAAGGGATAGAAGCAAACAAAGTATCCAAATCAAATCGATAGCACATTAAACCACACATTTAATTAGTTAGGCTTGAATTCACTTAAAAAGAAAGGTCCCCAGTGAAGTCGCCAAATCATTGCTGTACTAAAAAGTCCCCGAGGGATTTTTCTTCGTTTGCAACGCTTTTAAAACAATGAAGTCGCCACCAATATTTTTTTATAAGGAAAATATTGAAGAAAACCTTTTTGGAGGCGGATGACCTTTCTAAAACCTGAGATTTGGGTTGGCTCTGTTAGGCATGGAAGGTATTAACACCCACACCTCCTTTCTACCAAAGTGAACCTTTAATTAAATGTGGTTTAAAGTGTTGATTTGGAAAATACTTAAATTTGCCTCTTGATTGAAAAGAAATAATGAAATTTTTATTTTCTACCGCTTTGACGAGTTAGCCGCTTTGGTTTTTTGGAGAGAAGAAAATGTTTTTGGTTTGTTGTGCTTCGACGGAGGGGGATCCGCCTCCTACGTATCTCCTTGGCGATGGAGAATTCAAAGCTAATGTAGTTACGGGTTTTTGGTTTTTATTGTCTTGTTTAATTGTGAAAATCGAGCTTTCACGATGATCAATTGAGCGAAAGCTCCAAAGTGACCACCATTAGCACTCCATTGTTGATAATCATGCAAGCGCGAGGCTTCGTGAGGACTACTAACAAAGTTTTTGATTTATTGAAAGTTTTTAGACAAATTAGGCATTCATGATGATCAATTGAACAAAGGCTCCAAGTGATCATCACTAGGTCCTCATTGTTAATGATCGTGCAAGCAAAGGCTTTTGCAAGACCACTAACAAAGTTCTTTTTGATTTATTGAAAGTTTATAGAAAAATTAGCATTCATGATGATGAATTGAGCAAAGGCTCCAAGTGATCACCACTAGGTCATCATTGTTAATGATCATGCAAGCAAAGGCTTCAGGACCACCAACAAGGTTTTTGGATTTATTGAAAGTTTTGGGTTGTGAAAGAATTAAAAAAACGAAAAAGGTGAAAATTGCGAAATGAGGGTGTTATTAGTTACGGGAGTGGTATAGCTAAACAGAGGTGTATAAAGTAAGTCCATTCAGATAGGAGGGGCCCATGATGCGAACCTGGCTTAAGTGAGGGAGGTGTGCGCATTTAATAAAGGGGGTGCGAGTAGCAATCGATTACTAAATAAAAATTAAAAAAAGGCACTGTGATATAAGCTCTAAATCGAGAAAAGGGAAACCCTAAAACACAAACCCTTCCCTTCCTTCTTGCCGCGTGCTACGTGACCTGTAGAGGAGGATTTCACTGCTTTTCTCACCTTAGGTTCTCATGAGGAGAGAGGGCATCTTGGCGCGATTTGATTGCGCCGTTTCCATGGGGAGCTGTTTGGTTTCGGGTTGAGAGGAGAAACGATTTCGGTGTTGGGTGGTGTTGGATTGGCTCGCTGGTGGGTTCGGCTTCAAGGTGAGGGAGACTGAGCGGGACGGCAAGCGAAGGGAATCCCGCCACGAGAGCGTGGTGCTTCGTTTTTCCTCTGTTCTTCTTGTTTCTCTTTTTTTTTTTTGCTATAATGGACATATGATTTATTCACAGTACTATGGCTAAAAACTTAATTGCATCGTTCCAAGGCACAGTTCAACAAAAAAAAATAGCAATGCAGCATTATGCATCTTGTTTAAAATTTTCAGAAATAATCTATTGTTACCTCACATGCTTAAACATTACTAATTACTAACCAGTATACATGATTAATATTAAGCCTATAAGCATTTGGATTTTAGTTTTTATAAATCTTAAACTTCATATATAATTGGACCAAAATTAATGAATTATATGCACATAATACAAATTGTATAGCAATAGCAATACAGCTAATAGAGGAAGAAAAACGAACCTTATCCAAGCCTCTTAAAAATCTACCTTTTTAGCCTCTTCTACCAAAAACCACCACTCATCGCTTCTTGCAACATCGCTCATCGCTTCTACGTTTTTTTAGATCATAGAAACCTTAGAATCAGTGTTTAGTGGATTAGGGTTTCGATGGGAAACTCTAATCCTATTTTCGGGTGATTTTGCAGTAGTCCACTACCTCTGTTTCTGTCTTCTTATTTATATTGAAAATTTAGGTCTAGGCATTAATTACGTTTGACCGGGCTTTGAATGGACTTTCGTGTTTCGAGCGGAGCTTAGCCCGACCAGATCATCGGCTTAGGAGCACTTTGGAAACCCTAAATCATTGCAGCTGCTGCCTTTTATTATTTTTTTTTGTATTTTCGGATTTGTATTTTTTTGGTATTTTTAGTATTATAATTTTTGTATTTTTGGACATATTGGACTTTTGGACACTCCTAAACTGTAAATAAAATTAAATAGATTTTTTTATGGCATTTTTGGACTATATGTATTACTCAAAATACATTAAATGAAAAACATAAAAATAATAAAGAGAAGAAATTGGTACAAAAGTGAATCGAGCCCAACTAAATAAACATACTAGAGCGAGGGCCGAATAGAAGAAGTAGACCCGTTAAACAATAAATGCTAAAAATTAACTCGGAACCACGTGCGTGAGGCCAAACCCAAATGATAAGCCCAATAGTGAGGCGCGCGACTTAAATAAGCCCACTTAGGTTCGATTAGGCCCAAACATCGAGATTAAACTAAAGAATGCGCGAAAAGATCGATCATTCACGCGCATGCCTAGCTTAAGCAAATGATGATTTCGGTGTAATTGAACCGATGATTGAAATTGGCTTAAATTAAAAAGGACATTATTCTAACTACTTGTAATCGCGTGATCTCAAAACAAGTTGAATAAAGCAAGTGACAAAAATATGGCGGACAAAATTGGGGTATTACAGTTTTGCTCTCTTATTTCACATTTCGCCAAGAAATATGAATTGGCCTTTTCATATTTGTTGGGTGAAATGGAAATAAAGATATAGAAATAATACTAATTTTGTCCACTTGAGAAAAATTCAAATTTTCTTTTGTTATTTTCCTTTTGAGAGAGGTTAACACTTGCGTGTTAACGGAAAGCAATAAATTGGGAAAAGCGGTAAATTGGGAATTCGGAGGTTGCCTAAAACCTTTCTAACGGACTCTTATCCGAGTCCGAGCTCGGGGGTGGTCTTTTCGAGCGGCCGATCAACATCGTGTCCGAACCGATTTGATCAAAGGATTTACGCTATGCCTTTAGGTCGACCACAACTAATCAAGGACTTAATTAAGTCCGATGGATCCATCGCGTGCTCGTACGGTGTTGTGATGCATGGAAGGAGTTCACTAACTCGTGGGAGTTCACTAACTCTGGGTTGATGGAGTTCACTAACTCGTGGCTTGATGGAGTTTACTAACTCGTCGTGATGGAGTTTACTAACTCAGGTTGATGGAGTTCACTTAACTCGTACGATATTATCTAGTACTTTCTTGTCGATAATAGACAACATATAATGTTTACCCGTTGAAACTAAAAACTAAAATGTAAAAAATAATATTTTCGATATTATCTAGTACTTTCTTGTCGCAGATCAAAAGAAAAATGCTCATTTAAAAGAAATAAAGATATTCATGAAAATAAGTATAAAAAATAATTATATCGACAATGTGTTACATTTTTCCGTAAGAAATCAAAAATAATAAAATTATATCAACATGTATTGTTTACCCGTTAAAACTCAAAAGAAAGATAAAAAAGTTTTAAAAAAAACAAAATATCCATTTATAATAGTAGTAAATATATTTTCTTGTCCAATGCTTTAGACATGGGTATAGTTAGGTATTTTTGGTAGTGGTTGAGTTGATTAAATAGATAATTAGTGATTAATGTTTTGATTAAATAGATAGTTGATAATTAGTGTGTTGATTAAAAAGATAGTAGATAGATTAAAAATAAAATGTGAAGAGAGAGAGAGAGGGGGAGAGAGAGAGAGAGTAGAGGTGGGAGAGATAGAGAGAAATTGAGAAATATAAGAGTTGAGAGAGATGAAAATAGTAGGTTTTAAATGTAAGATTAAAAATTTAAAAGATGATGTGAGAAAGGGGGACCCACAAAAATAAAATATGAGAAAATGAATAATAATAAATTTCTAATTTTTCCTCACAAAAGTAAAAATGAAGAGGGCATATTAGTAATTTGACGAGTCCATTTTTTTAAAATTGTTAGTTGACTACAGAAAGAAAGTAAAAGCTCAACTTTCAAGAATACTTTGATCATGAAAATGATTGTTCAAATCAATACCAATTAGGATGCGAGTATGGTGCCAAAAATCCCTATCTTTTCCCATCTGCCTTTTTATCAGTTGCATTATCCAAACACACGGTATCACTACAAAAAAATTGTTATTAGCGAGGATATTAGCGATGAAATTTAAGTCGATCGCTAAAACTAATGTTAGCGAGGGAATTCATGAGGGAATGTGACCTCTCGCCACTCTTGACGTTAGCGACAGATCTGGGGATGTTAGCGATGGACACGTCCCTCGCATAATGAGGGCGGGACTTTTAATTTTGAAGAGCGCGCTATCCTAGGTAATTAGCGACGGAAAAACATCCCTCATAACTGCTTTTCTGACCGTTTCAGGGGGCTTGGGAACCATGTAGGATTAGTGACGGACCGTCCCTCGCTAAGGCCGTCGCTAAATCCACTTAAACCACAATCGAACCTACACTCAGCTCACTCTTCTCTCATTCACTTTACTACTCTCTCTTCAAAACCGAACCCTAACTCACCTCTCTCATTTCCACCACCACCACAAACCTCTCTCATCTCTCATCTCATCACCCCTTCTCTTCTCAACCACAATCCTCTCTCTCTCTCCTCTCATCGGAGCTCTCCCTCTTCACCACCATCAGAGTTATCCATATGTGACCACCGAAGCTCTCCCTCTTCACCACTAGAGCTGGTTTGTCTTCTAGAGAGATTCATAAATCGTTACTCATCCCCAACAACGAGAAGTTTAGCTAGACATAGAAATAGAAATAACAAGAGAAAGATCAAACTAGAGGAGAAGTGATAACATTAATGCTTTAATGACTTGTTCCCAAGCTTGAATCATCAATAGGGATTAGCGGAGAGTGAATCCTTGTTGTGACGGGACTTCAAAGCGCAAAACGAGATCATTTCAAATGAATAGTATAACCTAAAACTTGAGTTATAGACTTAAATAGGAGTTGAGCAAGTGACCCATCACCGGCAAGTCAGTAGGCAAATTGTTGATATTGTTTCACCATCGCTCGGCGTGCTCGATGAATACGCTGGCTATCCGACAACAATGACAACCATCGTCACAGCGATGCCGAAGCCATCGCCGGCGAGCTCTTGGCAAGAATTAGTCCAAAACGCTTTCTCCGGATGACGAGCCAAAGCGCCTTGAAGTGTGCGTATTTATACTATTTTTCCATCTGTTGAACCGCTAGGCAAGCTCCTGCCACAACTAGGCGAAGGACAACAAAAACAAACAAATTAAACTTACCAAATATCTCAAAAAAAAATTAATCTAAAAATAACAAACAAAAATCAAACTATTATGATCTCAAAACACAATATAACCGAGAAAAACTTAGGAAATTTAACTAATTAAAAACTACCAAAACTATACATATATATAATGCAAAACAATGAAAATACGACATTGGAATGTGTATCGAGAGACCATATAGGGCCATTTGTCAAAGCTAAAACAACGATCTTTTGTAGTATTCATCTCCCTTAAGAAGCGTAAGATATGGGTCTCCTGTGCAATTGAATGGTTGAGAGAGTTGAGTCTAGAAAAAGTAACCATTGAGCTAGATTTCTTACCAAACGTAAATGGCGTGAATGGAACTAACAACCTCAAGACAAACTAAGGAGCAATTCTCTCTTCTTGCAAAACGTTGTTATCTATTTATCAAAGCTATAAAATTAGATATATTAGGAGACAAACAAATTTCGTTGCTCACACTCTTTCAAGGCGTCGAGTTTTTATGTTAGCCCTCAAATTTTTGGTTTCAGACCAACCTAAATTGAGACCATTATCATGAATGAAATACACTATGCATATTTACGCATTTGTTTCAAACAATATTCTTTTCACCAGCAGATTTTTTTTTATTTCGTACAAATGTTAGAGACGAAAGAGGAAAACATTGCGAGTTTAAATATGTGCATTTATGCATAATACTTATATATGTCATATTAGTTTGTTGTGTCTATTGAGACTATGGATTCCCTTGATATTTTTAATGTCGATTTTTTTAAAACATACGACATGCATGATATAAAAAAAATTCCCAAAAAAAAAACTATACGTCGACGAAAATATATATTCATCTTTTAAGAACCAAAATAGGACTTCAATCTGAACACAAAGGATCAAGATTTTTCAAAGCTTATACTTGGCTCGGTGTGGGTGGTAGTGGAAATTTTTGACCTCACACGTGTACCATCTGGGATAGAATAGAGGTTTCTAGAACTTACGGATATGTACAACCCCCACAAGGTGATTGCTGTCTTCCGCAAGGAACAAATTAGAAAAGGGGAAATTGATATGACAATAGAAGTTAAAGAAATAATGACTCTTTTTTTATTATTAGAAGGGCTTTTTAGGTGATTATCTTTCAATACTTTGTTAGAAGTAATAATGTAAGTGTGTGAAATGATGATCCTCCTTTACGCTGTGTATCCACTAAAATTTATATAAATATCAGAAGTGATTTCATAATTGATATCAAAATGAAATATTTTAAGAAAAGTTTCTTCTTCTCTTTATCTCTTGCTGGCGAGGCCATTTCATTCTTTAATATCGAGTATCTAATCGAAATAAAACCAAATCTCACTGTAATTGTAGAACCAAATTAGAATAGAGGTTTCTAGAACCAAATATCACTGTAAGAGGATAGCCATCCACCAACATAACATGGTTTAAGTTGTAGATATTTGGTTCTCTTAATCATTCGCTTTTTTACTCGTTTGATCTTGAGTTCGATTTCTCCTTAGTGTAATGAAAAATATTTGTTGAGAGAGCCAACTCTTTATATAAATCTTCAATACTTTGAAGGATTACTTTCACATTCGCGTGGAGGATACTTAACTTTTTTTTTTTTTTTGAAAAGGAGGATAGCCATCCAAGTTATCTCAAATCAATACTTCGGTTTGTTTCGAAAATGTCAAAGTTAGTCTGTCCAAATATTGTGGCTTGAAGCCCAAGCAAGAAAGCTTTGCAAGCAAGAAATAGCTCATAGACTAACATGTCCATTTCAGTCAAATAAAAGGAAATCAATTTCTTATGCTCAAATAGTGACAGCAAGAAAATCCTGGCCATCAAAATTTAATCAATGGTTCACACTCATTTAGTAACTTGAAATCCAAACTATCCATTTTTTATCATTTTACCGACACATGCATATTGAGTCAGAATTCAACACTATTCTAGATTTCGCTGAAATTTCAAGGACTAACTTACAAAAGTTAGATCACAAAATAAATTGAGTCAGAATTTGTCTTTGAAATGGAATTATAGCCTTTCTACAATTTTCTGACCAAATTCATTTTTTGCCAAATGTATTCTTAGCTTAATGATTTTTTGGTCTCTATTTTATTAAATGCAATTTTCATCCCCCTATTTTTATTTAGGCAATTTTGGTACCCCTATTTTACAAATTTTTGCAATGTTGACCAAATTGGAATTTTTCACTCTTAGATATTGATATGTAAAAAATTTAATTGACATGTCACTTGACTATGCCTACTTGACATGCCAACTCATTTTTTTCAAAAATAATTACTTTTATTTTATTAAATATTTATTTTAAACAATTAAATTATTTTTATATTTTAAAAATTTGAAATACAGCAGTATAAAATAATTTATCATTTTAAAATATAAAAATAATTTAATTATTTAAAAATATAAAATAATTTATTTAAAATACAAAAAATTAAAATTTATTATTTTAAAATAATTTTTTTATTTAATTATTTAAATGAGATGGCATGTCAAGTAGGCCTAGTTAAGTGTCATGTCAATTAAAATATTGACACATCAACATCTAAGAGTTGAAAATTTCAATTTGGTCAACATTGCAAAAATTTATAAAATATGGGGACCAAAATTGCCCAAATAAAAATAGTGGGATCAAAATTGCACATTTTGTAAAATAGGGGGACCAAAAGTGCTTTTAAGCCTTTCTTCTTTTGGGTCTTGGACACCGCAGGTTTGAGCTTATTATACTTCGCAGCTGTTTCTTCGACATCAGTAACCAGGGGACCAGCAACATCATCTACCACACCACCCCAAAGCTTTCCTAATATTCTCACTTCAGAAGCTACCACTAGATTAGAAGTAGAATCGCACTGAGGCATGTAGCAAATATAACCTCGTAGTGAGAGGTTGAGTGGATGACGGGTCAATAGAGTCACTCTCATGCCGACTAGAAATTTTCATATCATTGACTATGTTAGCATTACAAAGGAATCGACAAAAGTTTTAATGTATTACACCCACTAATAGTATTAGAGGTAGGATGATGGCAACCTAGGAAGGACAATGTTGAAGTTGAGACTTAAAAGAAGAATGATATTGACGCCACACTCAAGAAATAGATGAGGAAGGTGAGTGATAAGTCATAGGTTTTGATCGCCACAAGTTTCCTTGATAAGATCAATTTGTTCTTTAACCCAAGAACACAAGGGAAGCTCTCACAAGAGGAGAAAACTCAATTTTCATTCATATTCATAATCCGATTTGTTTAGTACAAAACATCTCTATTTATAGGCTAAAGTCACAACCTTTGGAAACCTAAAGTGACTCTTGAAATAAACTAAATAAATTTCCACTACCATGCATTTATCAAATAAATTGATAAGTGCATTTACATTATTTAATACCTAGTAAATAAACATAATTATAAAAATAAAACTCCACTAGTCATGATAATGACTTAACAAGCCTTTTAAAACCCACAAACTAACTTAGGAAAGATCAAAAGACACCTAAAATTATTTAATTAAAATTAAATACGAAAATTAAAAATAAAATAGGAAATATTAGTTATTCCATGATTGTTTCTTATTGATGTGTGTTTTAGCTTCTAAAATGTTGGAGCTGAGTATTTTTCTTTGTAGAATTCCTTCCACATGCTTAGGGAACTCATGCTCTCATCATAGGAGATATCTGAATGGCCTTATCTTGAGTTGTTGTCCAGTGTGCTGCAGAGGTAGAAGCATTAAACAATTTCTCGAATGGAGTTCAAAGATGTCTCATGCGCACAACATAATCTAGCAGCGACATTTGCTTACCGTCATTCGAAGTAAAAGAGTCATTGACATTTGAGTCTTTTTTAAGAGCTGCCTTATTCACGTAGGATTTAGCATGTATAATCTGAGCTTTATGCTTGTAATTCACATTATTAGTAACCCGTAGCTTAGGAACATATTTAGGAACCTGTTTTCTTGAGCAACATACTTTGGGTTCTTTTCCTCCTTATTCTTTTGCACACCAAAGTGCATCCTTCTATTAAAATCACTAGTAGTGGTATGACCTATAGTCTTGCAATTCATACAAAAGGAAGGAAAATTTTCATACTCAATGCTCACAAAAAAATCATAGCCTAACCTCTCAACTAGAATTTGATTCTAAGTTCGTGATTTCAAATCTATATTAACTTGTAATACATGCAAAATGACCAAATTATCTCTCAAAGGAGGTTTTACTTGTTGTATCATCTAGACTAGTTGGTATCCCAACACCGTAGCAATTGCAAAAAGAATTTTAGGTCACCAATATTCTTGAGCTAGACACGTAAGCCTAAGAAAACATTGCGTATTTGTACGTTTTATATTTGAAAGATCAAAATTAGGTGCGCCAGGGATGCAATTCTCTTTTTTTCGCAATTCTTTGCAACGCCGCTGTCGCAGAGATCTCCTTTGTCACCAATCACGCAATAATGAGATGATGCAAAGACACCGCAGCCTTCGTGATCCAATCCTTAACCCTCACCGGCCGCTTCCTCTTGAACTTCGCATAACTTCCTTTTCTCGCAATTCTATAGTCCTCACTTTCTTTGTTGGCATGGAAGCTGACAACTTTGAACTCACAACTTCTTCAGTTACTGCAGCAACTGAAGCAACAACATCATCGATGATAGCAATATTTTCTTGCTGAGGTGGGTTAGTGGGTTCTGGTATTTCTGGTTGGGGTTGAGTTGGTGGAGGTGAAATGGGTGGGGATGGTATTGGTTGTAGGGAGGTATCAGTGATGGGGAAATGATAGTTTCTATGGTGGTGGTGGGTGTAATTGTGGGTTGAGTAGTTTGGGGCGGGAAATGACAACACAACGCCACCTCGTAATCAATTTAATTTTTGAATTTTTTTGAGTCATAATGCCTCATCGCGCCAATTGTCGCACTTGCAATATTGCAAGAAAGCGTCTTTGCACCAATCACGCCACACACAAAAAATTCAACTTAACACCATTTTTGAAATTCCTGCACAACAAAAACAAAAACAAAACCAAAGCACCATTTATTAGTTTAAAACCCTGGGTTGCCTCACAGTAGCACTAGGTTTAAGAGTCCTCAACCTGACTACCCTCTATGCTAGAGGTTTTGCAAGTCTGTGGTGACCTTGTCCCTCACCACATGTGCCCCATAGTACTGTTTCACTCTTTTACCATTAACTTTGAATGTGAACCCACTCAATAGGTGCTGCAACATTCACTTGTTCAGCAGAAGATGTTACATTAAGTGTCACAACATAATTCTCTTCATATTATGGTTCTGGCTAAGGTGGTGGTTCTGACTGAGGTGGTGGTTGGGTGGTTTCTACTTATTGGATTTCAACATTTCCTTGAGTTTCTTTGATACTAGCATCATCATGTAACATACCTACTTCCCCAAGGTCTTTTTTTTCTGATTCAGCAAGAGCTTTAACCAAATAATCATTATGCCTGTGGAACTGCTTTTGAACAACTTGCTCAAGAGATACCACAAAGGAACACCCATCAGTTCCTTCATTAGGAAACTTAAGAGCATTCATGACATTAAACTTGATTTCTTGGTCATTGACCCTCATGGTCAATTATCCCTTCGCACATCAATCAAGGTCTTTCCAAAAGAGCTAGAATGGCCTTCAAGAATAATGGTTACCTCTTTATCAACATTAAAGTCAAGTATGAAAAAATCTGCAGAGAAAACAAAAGTATCCACTTTAATCAACACATCTTCTATTATTCCTTCAGGCTAGGCAATGGATCTGTCTGCAAGTTGAAGAATAACAGTGGTAGGCCTTGGAATTCCAATAACAAGTTGTGTAAATATGGGTTTGGGTATCAAATTGATGTTTGCCCCCAAATCACACAATGCACGCACGCAATAGGATCCACCAATAGAACATGGTATGGTGAAACAACCGTGGTCCTTCAATTTTCTTCGAGCTTGCTTTGCATGATCATGCCACACTCTTCCTCATCATTGCTACTATCTCAAACTATTCCAAAGGTCGCCCTCTTGGTGAGTACTTCCTTCATGAACTTTGCATAATTGGGAATTTGTTGAAGTGTTATCACCAAAGTAACATTGATGTGGAGTTGCTTTAGCACCTCTAGAAATTTACCAAATTGTTTGTACTCCTGAGCCTTCTACAACCTTTGAGGAAAGGGAGGAGGAGGGTACTCTTAAACAAACTTAGGTGATCGCAATGTGCATGATCAAATGCTTCAACATTTCTTGTAGTTTTTTCTTTTTCATTTTTTTCATTTTTTTTCTTTTCTACCATCACCTGTTACAGTAGATGGCCCAGTGAAATCCTTCCCACTCCTCAAAGAAATTGCTTTGCAATCGCTTCTATCCCCTTATATTTTGAAGTTGAAGGTTCTGCTATGGATGACAATGTTCCACTGGGTGTCTGGGAGATAGCAGTAACTATTTGACCAATTTGGTTCTCTAAGTTCTTGATAGCAGCACCTTGAACTTCATATTGAGTCTTGGTTTCATTCATGAAAGCCTTACGATTTTCCTCTATGGAGTTATCTCGTTGCTTGTCTTTGAACCGGTTGAGCAAGCAATCCTCCGTGGTGTAGCCGGTGTCGGAGCAGTGTTCTCGCTGGCAATGTCATTGCACTGTTGCTCTAACCAAATTAGATGGTTCTTCCACTTCGTAATTGTAGGTATTTGAATGAAGGTAAGCCTTTTGTTGTATCCCACATAGTTGAATGAAATAGGATTTGCTGGATATTCTTCATATAAGTGACCTCCCCCACAATAAACACAATTGGTAGACTCATTGGGCTTGCCTCGGTTAAGCCGCTAATAGCTTATGTTGTCAGCAGCAATCGCTGCTACAAAGACTAGGTGCACTCGAGATTTTTAATCATATTAGTAAGTGATGCCACTTGAGCAAATAATGCAGCGATCTCACTTATTTCATGAATCCCAACCACCTTCTTTTGAGCATTGACCCCTAGTTGTGGGCCATTGATAGCTATTAGCAGCAATAGTCTCTATCAGATTGTGTGCATCATTGTAAGATCCCTTGAGTAACACTCCTCTAGATGAGGCATCAAGCAGAGTCTAGTTTGAAGTTCCATCCCTATGCAAGAACTAAAACACCGACCCTATGTCCAGATTGTTTCCTAATCTTACCCTAACTTGTGGAATTCATAACTCGAGCTACACAACTCTAAATTTAACCAAACCAAAGGCCAAACCGACCGATATTAAGTCTATTTTTCAAACATTAATTCTCGTGATTTTTGGATTACCCAAACGTATTCACACTAGTGCAAAAATGACTTTAGATAAAGACTCATTTAGCATCGCTTGTTTAAACAAACCGATGCTAAATGTAGACGCGTGGCAATTTTGAAATTAAATTGAAGTTTTCAATTTTCACGCTTACATTTAGCATCGGTTGTTTAAACAACCGATACTAAATGTGTGTCTCTAACACATTTTGTATCGGGTTTTTAGTCAACCGATACTAAAGGTCACGCTTTAATTTTCCACAACACGCTCTCCTTCTCTCTCAAGCCTCTCACTTTTTCAATCACTCACGACTCTCTCACTCACTACGCTCCACTCTCTCAAGTCTCTCACTCACGACGCCACTCACGACGCTCATCACTGCCGTTCTCTACTCTCGCCGTCTCGCTCTCGTGTCTCGCTGCCGCTTCCTCACTGCTTTTCTTCCTCGCCGTCGCATTCAAAGGCAAAGAGAACGACCTTCTTCTCTTCGCACACACTGTAAGAAAGAGAACGACGAAAGTCTTCCCCCCGCTCCCGTAACGACCTTCTTCTCACTACAAATGCATCTAGTAGATGGACGGCGTTTTTTTTTATCCATGGGCGGCGCTTTTGAGCGGCTCATTGAACGTCGTGGCGCCGGCTATTCCACTCCAACAATGGGCGCGCTCTAAAAGCGCCACCCATTGCCAAACACATCCTCCCAAATACGCAGCGCTTTTTAAAAAGCGCTGAATATTGCCCAAGCGTCCTCCCAGATACGCAGCGCTTTTTAAAAAGCGCTGAATATTGCCCCATATACGCAACGCTTCATTAAAAGCTACTAATATTGCCTATTTTTGTTCCTAAATACCCAGTAGCTTTCATTATAAGCGCTGAATATTGCTTCTATGTGTGTTATTAAATACCCAAGGCTTCATTAAAAGCTACTAATATTGCCTAAATTTATTTTTTTAATTTTTTTTCTGCTTTTGTGTGTTTTCCTTTTTATATTTACAAGTTACCTGATGTACCAATCCAATCCAATACATAATGTAATCAAATTGCTAAGAGGAACCAAATTACATATAATGTAAAACAAATTACATAAGAGGAACCAAAACAAAATAGCTAAGAAGTTTCATTATCTAATTCATATGTATCCAAAACAAGCTATCAATTGCAAGTTACAATATTATGAACCAAAAACTAGCTAGCTAACTTATATGTATCCAAATGAAACTTTAAAAAAACGGAGACATAATCGCACCATTCTCCCTAAGCTCAAAGAATCACGCCAACAGAGTATGTCCGGCTTTGACAATCGCTAAAATACTCAAATTATATAAATAAATAAAATTAGAATTGAAATGGTTAAATATTGGAAAGAACCACTATTAAATCGAAATCATATAAAAATATATTATAAGTAGATACCGACGGATAGTCGTTTTCTTTTGGGTAATAATATCCTTCATATATTTCATGACGTAATACCTCCACAATCAATGTTATTGAATTGTTTAGGACACTACAAAACATAAGATTAGTTAATTGTTAAATTGAGTTGAATACAGTTTTTTGACAAAATAATGTAATGTATAAGTTAGAAACTTACAATTATTGCTAACCATTTGACCGTTAATTTATCCACTCCCAATATGTCCTTAAAGCTACCAATAGAATGTCATATAACTATATTAATAACAATATATACATATATAAGTAAAAGTAAGAAATATGCAGAATGACACAAAATAAACACACCTGTTAAAAAGCTCCACAAACTCCAAGTGGTTTTTGTAATGATTTTGAAGTGAGTCAAGGTAATACACGGTTTTTTTGCTAGGATTAATTGCAAACAAAACCCAATGTCTCCTACAAAATAAATTTACGAATAAGTAATTGACTACTATTAAAAAAATGCATGTTATATAAGAATTAATGAGTAAAAATTCTTACCCTAGATTAACCGGTGCTAGAAGTAAGGCATCATGACTTCTATTTTGAGCTTCATTGAAGCGCTCATTGACATAAGTTTGAACAATGAATCCGGTTTTGTTCCACAAGTGATTCATAATTTGGCAGTCGGATTCACTTGATGAAAGGTTGTACTTTCCTGACACAAGAACAAATATCTATGTGTCCTGCTTGGAAGGACCACAATGTCCTCGCATAAGTACCTACATTTAGGTATATAAATATATATATAAATTAAATTAACGATATAATAAAATAAAATCGATAATGTCAAATAATAAATTACATAGTACCGACATATATATTCATAACAATACGGTTGCCTCATCCGAATCACATACATCACGGATATCCTCACGTCCGACTATTTGAGGACCGCTAGCTCCAAAACTTCTTCATCAAAATTTATGATAAGGACTTTCTCCTTCATCATGTATTTCTCGTTAGCCGTCGGCCTGACCAATAGTCATATAAGCTTCACTAATGGAAGAGGAAGAGGCGGGCCGAGACACAATTGGAGAAGGGGGAGGGATGAGTCACTCATGCGAGAAGAGGAGGCGTCAGATCACTTTTTTTGGAGGAGAGGCAGTCGTGAAACTTCTAGATAAGGGGTGGACTGAGACACTTTTGTAGAAGGGGTGGATCGAGACACTTTCTTGCCAATAGATATTTCCTTGCCAACACTTTTCAAAGGAGACCTTTTCTTGCCGGTAGATACTTTCTTAGATTTTTCATTTTGGCGCATCTATGTATAAACAAAAATAATTACTTAGTTAGCACAAATTATATGACAAAACTATAATTAGTTAGTTACAAATATATTGTCACTTACAACGACAAGGTCCGATGGCCATGCCACAAAGGTACCAACCGCTTGTGACCGCGCATATATCAATACTGTCAATCTAATGTGCAATGGTGCATCCTCCTAATTGGTACCGCAACTCTCCGATTCTAACATGATTTGGAGGTAGTAAATTGTGCATCAAGGGACCCAATTTGTTACATGTGAAGCCAATTGCAACCATTTCATGTGGGTTTGAGATATACAATTCACACTCACACTCATTGTTGTCCTAAAACAATTATAAACCACAAAATAATAAAGACATTATTTGATGTTATATATATATATATATATATATATATATATATATATATATATATATATATATATATATATATATATATATGTACAATAAATCAATTATAAACCACAAAATAATAAAAACAATTAATACCTTAGTTGACGGCATAGTGCAAATATCTCGTAATCGCTATGTGTAGCAGGGGTGGTGTTGGTGGCATAACATGGCCATAAAGCGATCGCATATCATTAAGTTGAGCTTGCAAACTTTCATACAATGCCATCATCTTTCTCGGTGGTGGGCGGTCCATGATTCTCATCATAGACTTTCTGTTTTGGTCCAAAGTACTCGGTTGGTGCTACTCCAAATCCAAAGACCCCTCAGGCGACCTTATATTCTTCTTTACCTAAGGCACGTGTAAGGATTTCCTTTTGTGAGCAATCATGAGCTCTCCCCGTGACACTTGATCGTGATATGGCTTCCCGATTCATAAAACAAAAGTATAATACATTATAAAAATCATAAAAGTTACAATTAAAATCAAGTGAGCTTGAATTTAGGAAATACTTACAATTCTTTCGCATACACCTCCTTAGTTTTAGGATCAACAATCTCCTTTTCTTTGTTTAGTCGAGCCTCTACCCACAAAACATGTCGCTCAACACCTTCTTTAGTAGGATCTTTCCCACTCTCCACCAACTATATTTAAATTTACCAAATATTAAGAAACTATTTATAAAAAGTTTCATGAAACTAAAAATCAAGCTTATTGTGCCTTACCAATCTCTCTTCAATATGTTGATATGGAGTAGCACCGCCTCTATAAGGATACTCACAAATGTAAGCACAATTTCGATTCTGCTCACTTGCTTTCTATTAAGAGAGATAAGTATACATTAATGTATAATAGATAATTGTCAAATATATTTTATGTTATAACTTAATAGATAGTAGCACAAACCAAGAAGTTTGGATCTTCAAGCATGCCTCCTAACAAATGTGTGCCAATCCTCCTCTCAAATAAACCCACTATATATTAGTGGAGGATTCCAATTGATGTTTCCATTATCATCTTTCAATTAAGTTTTTGTTAATGTCGTTCTGAAATTTTTATGTAACTTTCCTAGGTTTCCTTCATTATCCAAATTTTTTTAGAATTATCCACATCAAAATATTTCGCTATGCACATTCAATGAAAATGATATAAATAAATTTATATATATATATATATATATATATATATATATATATATATATATATATATATATGGGACTACAAAATTACTAAATAAGATAACCAAAAAGATCTAAAATTATATACCTGTATTGTTACCCACAACTCATGTTTTTGTTTCTTCAACACGAGATTTTTTGTGTGAACCCAAGTAGTGATTGTTATTGGTATCATTTGTTTTACCTTACTACCAAGGAAAGTAATCAAATGAGTGTCGTTTTCTCCAATTGGCGCACTTTAACATTCCATTGGACCTGCATTATGTAAATAGTAAATTAGATCACAAACAATTAAAACTTAGTATTGAATGAAGTTAATTAGCAATTAATTAGTAACTTACACTTAATTTTTCTTTTCCTTTACTTATCCGGTTGATGATATCCTTTTTATCGTCATTCCACGAGGAGCACGCTCGATATAGTTTGTAACATCATGATCACCGCCTCACCTGTCATGCCCACTATCACTATGATCCGCCATCTTACCTCGCAATAAAACATAATCATTGTTTGTTATATTTATCCAATTAAAAAAACATCCAACAAAAAAATAAATAATCACCAAAGAAGATGAAAATAAGATTCATGTCTATAAAATAACATCTATGTCGGCTACCTTTTCCTTTTCTTCGATACAATTTTTTTGCAATTCGCTCCTTGGTACTTTGTTTTTGATTTAATCGTAATTCCATCAAGATGATCCTTTCTAACATACACAACATCCTCTCTATAAGTACTTTCCTCTTCTAGTGATGTCCCCAAGAAAGTGGTCGCCCTCGATACCATCATCATTGGTTTCTTGATCATAAATGTAATTCACTAATTTTTTTTGTGTCAAGAAAACAATAGACCAATTGATATCAATTGATCGCTGACATAAAACACTTGTTGAGCTTGGGATGCCAAAATAAAAGGCTCATCTTTATATCCCAACTTCTTGAAATTCACCCGCATGAACCCCGACTCATCAATCAGAAACCATTATTATTGTCAACCCACTTACATTGGAACACAGACTCAAAACATGGTGTAATCCAACTCCCATATTTGTTCAATGACCCCAAGTATGACATATTCACAGATACGGATTTCCTTTGGCACTTGATGTATGCATAGCTTGAGCAACAAGAGTCACCCACTATCAGAGCAAGACGCCACAACCAGACTAGAAGAGGGAAGGTAGAACCTTCACTCGGGATCACCCGCACGTTGCCGACATAAGAAGCAACATAAAAAGAAGAAGGGTGAGTCCTTAACACATATAATAGGATGTATGATAAACATCATGTTAGAGAAAGGCAACTAGAAACACCACTACCAAGTAAACAAACACACATCATCGAGTTATAACACATCAACTCCTAATCATCAAGAAGACATCACCAATATGCACGAGTATATGCATGAATGCAACCCAACTCCACGGGCATATGCATGTGGATCCATCACCAAAATAAGCCTTGAGGGCACTCACCAATAATTTATAATAAGGCCGAAGCCTACTCACCAATAAATGCACATGGTTTATGTGACGCCACGAACAATGCACCATAACACACCATATTCACCATAATGAGCAATAAGCATAATCACCAATAATTAATAGACTCACCATTGCTATTAATTAATTCACCATCACCAAGAAGAGGTCATAGACCCATCACCAATAATTAATTTCCCATTAGAAACATCACCACTTAACACACCTCCAGTTATAGCTCTATGGCTAGCAATTAATCCACCAGTCACACCAACACCAAAATCAATAGCTCTATGGCCAACGTCAAACTCACCGGACACATCGACACCAAAATCAATAGCTCTATGGCTAACGTCAAACTCACCGGACACATCGACACCAAAATCAATAGCTCTATGGCTAACGTCAAACTCACCGGACTCATCGACACCAAAATCAATAGCTCTATGGCCAACGTCAAACTCACCGGACACATCGACACCAAAATCAATAGCTCTATGGCTAACGTCAAACTCACCGGACTCATCGACACACAAATCAATAGCTCTATGGCTAACGTCAAACCCATCGGTCACTAGCTCTATGGCTAACCTCAAACTCATCGGATGTAACACCCCCTTATATTAAATACTAGTTCAATTAATTCAAATCAGAGTTTTTCGAAAACTTTTCCACGCACCTCAAAGAGGGTGGTACATTCAATAAAACATTGTCACGACATAAAAATATATATCAAACACATCAAGTGCATAACATCCACATCATAATCAAGTGGGTTAAGACCCATCCAAACCTGTTTAGTGTTTACAGTAATCCAGAAATAGTTTGTAACGCAGTGGAAATAAAATGGAGTTCAACACATCCAAGACATAATCCGGAAACAGTGAAATACATAGCATAATATAGAAATGAAGAATACTAGAGCCCCATCCCCCGGTGTTACTATCGTGAGTCGACTCAATAATCCCAAGAAGGCAGTGGTACCTTCACTGAATCACCGCATGTCGCCACGAGAGCAAAACATAAAAAATGCCGTGGTGAGTCTCTTTACATGAATAATAATAAGTAAGATAAGCCTTATATTAAGAAAGCATCTAGCATCATCCAATCACGTACATCAAGGCATATACCAAATCGAATACAATATCAAGAAGTAACAATAGAGGATTAAATAGGCATTAACAAACATTCAATGAGAGTATGAATTATATGCATGTGTGCAATATGCATGTGGATCCATAACCACCATAATAACCCCGTCGCTTGGCAACCACCTTGTTTGGCCAAGCCACCCACCATGTTTTTAGCCAAGCCATACCACCTTGTTTTTATGCATATGAGGTATGTGACGCCATGACAAATGCATCACAACACAATAAAATATATCGCATCAATTATTACCCACCTTGTTTATTAACCACCTTGTTTGGCCTAAGCCCACATCATTTAAACCACCGTTGTTAAAATCAAGCCACATCATTTGTTAACCACCATTTTATCATGTTCTCACCATCACACCCCATCTATTAAATTAAATCCCACCCAAGACCATAACACCTCATAAGGACCTTTTCCACACTTAAGGACCATTTAGACCCACCATACATTAATTTTAGCACCTAAAGATTATTTTGACGCATTATGAATTAATTTGGTACCTAGGGGACTTACGTTGACATACTCGGCTTAATTGGATACTAAGGGACTATTTTATCACTCCAAGGATTAATTTAATTCTTAGGGACTATTTTGTCGCACCAAGGATTAAATTAATTCTTAGGGACTAAACATGTCACCTAGATCCCAATCAAGCACCCAAGGCGCCAAGGGGCGGCCACTTTGGCGCCCTACGCCGCGCAACACACTCACACACCGCACATTACGCACTCACAGCGCCAAGTTCCTAGGAAATCGGGCGCCTTGCACACCTTTCCCTCGCCGTCACCTCACCAGCGCCAAATTCCTAAGAATTGGCGCGCCGCACATGCATCATGCCACAGACTTGAACACAGCGCCAGATTCCTAGTGAATTGGCGCCCGCATGCACACAACCTAAGGCGCTGTTTCTCGGCATTTGGCGCCACCCCGCATGCAGAATATCCTCGCCACCAACCAACAACACCTCGCGCCATTTTGCCTAGCAAATGGCGCCCGCACAAGCACAAACCACCAATTTGCACTTTCAGCCTCTAGCGCCATTTGCCTAGGCATTTGGCGCCCCATCAAACACCCTCACCCAAAACACTTCAACTCAATTTTCTCTCCAACAATTTATTTATCACTTTAATAAACACCCTTTTTAAACACTAATTCAACATCATTAGTTCATCATACCCACATACTCATGTTCATGGGGCCATCTCTCAAAAGCACATAACATGTATAATTTCACACTTCACATTTCCACATTAACAACAACATGGTATTATCTCAACAAGCATTTCATATATCAACCAACATATCATCACATCAAGTTCACACAACAATTCATTCCTAGAGCTATTCTACCTATAAAACATATCCTACAAATTATCATAAATGCAATAGAGAGTCCCCTAACCTTTCTCAAGCTTGGAACTTCAATCCTACACCAAGAACCACAAGAATGGAGTATTTTTTCCAACCTCCTAGTCAAAACAACACGTGGCCCTCCTACTCCTAGGTTAAAACGCAACAAGCAACAAATAATGGAGGAATAAGACACTAGAACTTAAGGAAATGGAACAAGGAGAAGAAATAGGAATGAATAGGGCTAAGAGCTTCACTTACCAACACAAAACTTGAGAAAAGTTCCTTCCTTTCCTCAACCTCAAGCCGAACGTGGGTTTCTCCTTTGGGTATCCATGGAAAAATTCAAAATACAAGGAATGAGCTCACTAAACCTAGGGAAATGGAACATGGAAGAGAAATGGAGAAGATTGAGACCAAGAATGCACTTACCCACCAAGAATCCAAAGAAAAGCTTCCACCTTTCTCCTCCCTCTCCTTCGCCGTGGTCGCTCTTCTCCTCCTCTCTACTTTCCTTCGTTGCTTTCTCTCTTCAAATGAGGGTTTGGTTACTTTAGTTTAGGACCCCTACCCTTTATGACTACTATTGGGCCTAAATAATGGCCCTGGGCCTTATTCTCCACTCCCATTATTAATTCATCCCACCTCCGTAAATAAAATAAATCCAACTTAGTAACTTATTTAAAATGAATTAGACCCCTTTTAGGTAAAATAAACTCAACTTAATTAATTAATTTAATTAAGTGTTGCAAGCCTTAAATAACTTAATTAATTAAATAATTAAATTATTTTGGGCGTTATAACTCTCCCCACTTAAAGAATTTCGCCTCGAAATTACCCGAATCAACAACTCGATAAGCCTCCTTCATCTTGCTTTCCAACTCCCAAGTTATGGTTTCTCCCACTGCTCCTAACCACACTACCTTCACCAAATTGATTTCTTTGCCTCTCAAGACCTTCACCTCACGGTCCTCAATCCTAACCGGCATAGTCTCCACCGTAAGGTTCTCCCTCACCTCTATATCATCCATCTGCACTACATGAGACTCGTCCGCACATACTTCCAAATCGAGACACATGGAATACATCATGCAGATTAGCAAGATTAGGTGGCAAGGCCACTCGATAAGCAACTTTCCCAACTCTCTCTGAAATCTGATATGGTCCAATAAAACGCGGAGTTAACTTCTTAGACTTCAACGCACGACCCACACCTGTTGTCGGAGTAACTCTTAGAAATACATGATCACCCGCCTGAAATTCTAGATCCTTCCTTCTCTTATCATGGTAACTCTTCTGTCTACTCTGTGAAGCCTTCATCTTCTCTCTAATCAACTTCACTTTCTCTCGTGGTCTCACGCACCAACTCGTGACCTAGCACTACACTTTCTCCGCCAGTGCCAACACAATGGAGCCCTACACCTCCTCCCGCATAATGCCTCAAAAGGCGCCATACCGATACTCGAATGAAAATCATTATTGTAAGTGAATTCAATCGCTGGCAAATGTGAATCCCATGAACCTCCCCTCGCTCAAGAACACATGCTCTTAACAAATCCTCAAGTGATTGAATTGTCCTCTCTCGTCTCGCCCATCCGTCTCCTGGGATGATATGTCAACTCAATCTCAATTTGGAACCCAAAGCCTCTGCAAACTCCTCCAAAACTCTAAGTGAACTCGGGATCCCTATCGACACAATACTCGTGAGGCACACCATGCAAGCCTTTACAATCGCCTCGACATAGATATCCGCTAACCTCTGAATCGATAAGTAATATTAATCCAGAAAGTGTGCGATTTAGTCAATCTATCAACAACCACCCATATGGTATCAAACCCCTCGCGTAGAGCTCCAAGAAACCACTACCACAAAATCCATGGAGATACTATCCCACTTCCATTCAGAAACATCCAATGGTTGCATCAACCTCGCCGGCTTTTGATGTTCTACCTTAGATTTCTCGACATGTCAAGCAAGCATACACAAACCGAGCCACCTCACGCTTCATACCAGGCCACCAAAATAAATTTTCTTCAAATCTTGATACATTTTCGTAGCTCCCGGGTGAATACTCAACTTACTACGATGACCCTCTTCTAAAATTGCCTTCTTAATCTCATCATCACTAGAACACAAATCCTCCCACGGTGCACTTAGCACATCTTGAGCATCTACCACATAATCTTCACTCGGGAGTGGTCAATCCCAACCGCGATCTCAACTAGCTTAATGTCCTCTTTTGAGCTTCCCGAATAACATTCAAAAGTCATTGTGAATCTTCAACACACCCAATCTCACACTCTTAGGTGTCACCTCGCAGACTAGACTCAAATCTCAAACTGCTCAATTAGTTCAAGCTCCTTCACCATCATTAAGGATACATGTAAGGACTTTCTACTCAAAGCATCATCACTACCACATTAGCTTTCCCGGATGATAGTTCAAGCTAAAGTCATAGTCTTTCAAAGAATTCCAACCATCTCCTTTGTCTCATATTTAATTCTTTCTCGTCAAACAGCATCGCAATCCTTTATGATCACCGAATACCTCAAACTTAGAACCATACAAATAATGTCTCCAAATCTTCAAGGCAAAACAATTGCCGCAAGCTCCAAATCATGGGTGGGGTAATTCTTTTCATGAGTTCTCAATCGCCTCAGGCATACGCCACAACCTTACCATTTTGCATCAAAACACCTCCTAGCCCCATTTTAGACGCGATCGCAATATACAACAAAAGGCTCTCCAGATTTGGGTAATGTCAAAACAGTGATGTTGTCAACCTTCTTTTCAATTCTTGGAAACTTTCTTCACATTTGGAATCCCACACAAAAGCCTTCCTTTACAAGTTAATTGAGTTAGCTGGAAGTGCCAACTTTGAAAACCCTCAATAAACCTTCTATAATATCCCGCCAATCCAAGGAAACTTCTAATCTCCGTGAATCGACTTAGAGCCTCCCACTGCATCACCGCATCAACTTTGGATGGATCTACCGCAATCCCATCACTGTAAATAATATGACCTAGAAAGCTCACTTCCTTCAACCAAAAGTCACACTTTGTTAGTTTAGCATACAACTTTTTCTCTTTCAACACTTCTAGTACTAACTTCGATGCTGCTCGCATGATCCTCTTCGGACTTGAGTACACCAAAATATCATCTATGAAAACCACCACAAATCGATCCAAGTAGTCATGGAAAATACGGCTCATGTACTCCATAAATACCCCGTGCGTTAGTGACACCGAACGGCATTACATGTAATACTCATAATGTCCATATCTCGCCCCGAATGTCGCTTTCTCAATATCCTCATCTTTCACTTTAACTGATGATAGCCCGATCTCAAATCAATTTTGCTAAACACCTTAGCACCAACTAGCCGATCCATCAAATCGCCAATTTCTAAGTGGATACTTGTTCTTGATTGTTACTTTGTTCACCGCCTATAATCAATGCAAAGCCGCATACTTCCATCTTTCTTCTTCACCAACAAGATCGGGCGCCTCCCCAAGGTGACACACTAGGTCTTATGAACTTCTTCTCAAGTAAGTCCTCCAACCGACTCTTCAACTCGGATAATTCGGATGCGGACATCCTATATGGAGCCATGGACACTGGTCTAGTGTCGCACAAGATCAATACCAAACTCTACTTCTTTCAGCGGCACATCCGGAATTTCGCTCTGGAAACACTTCAGAAATTCACGAACTATTTGCAACTCTTCAATCTTAGCTTGGCTCTCCACAGCATAATGATGCCATCAATGAAAATAAATTTTTAGCTTCCTCCTTCAAAACTCTATGCAATTGACCGTAATGTAACAATGCAGATTCTTCCTCCTTAGAAGAAGGAAAGCTCACTGGATCTACTAGCACAATTGATATGTACTTGGTTATCAACTAACCACCCATACCAAGAATGATGTCCAACCTCCTAAAGGCAAGCAAATAAGATCAACAAGAAACTCTCTCGCCAAAGACTCGACAGAGGACATCTAGCACACATTAGTGGATGTAGTTATCGAACCTTTGGTCAGGTATCAATAACCATGTCCCTTCTCATTGTAGACAAAACAAGACCTGCTTTTTCAAAGACACAAGGCAAAGAATGAAAGAATGTGTAGCACCAAAGATCTACTATAGCAATCAAAGGAGTACCATTAATAAAACAAGTACCTCTAATCTCGTTGTCTCCTCCTCGATCCCCGCCAAAGCAAACACCTTACCCTTAGCTTTCTCTCTTAGGCTTAGGACATTTAGTGCTAACATGTCCCACTTCACTACGCTTGAAACAAACCACTTCCTTCTTCTCACACAGCAAGACTTGTGGCCCCTCCGACCACACTTGTAGCATCGAACCTCCGTACACACTCATCGCCTCCTATGGCCGTGTTTCTTGCAAGCAAAGCACACAATACCCGCAGCCTTCACCTCCCCACTAGAACCTTTGCCTCCACTCGCTTCCATTTCCCTTTGCCCCCACTCACATCATATGGTTTTCCCTAATTGAGCATTCTTTTTCTCTCTACCATCTTGTAAGCAAAGAAAGATCTGCCCTCCTCATAAATTCTACACTTGTCCACTAGCTTGGCAAAGTCTCGAATCTCCCGTATCCAATGGCTTTCTTAATCTCCGTCAGCACTATTCTCAAACTTCACACACTTGGAAAATTCAATCACCTTGGTTGTCATAGTAAGGGCAAAACTTGACCAACTCTTCAAACTTTGTCATATTATTCACTACGGACTTGTTTCCTGCTTTCAGCCCCAAAACTCTACCTCCTTTTAAGCACGCACGCCCTCCTGATAATACTTCCTTGTGAACTCCTCTTTGAATACCTCCCAAGTAATTTCTCATCCGCAGCCTTCAAGTCTCTGCTTTTTCTCATCCACCAATCATCCGCTTCCTCTTTCAAAGATGTGAGTCCCAAACTTCACCTTTTGTGCCGGGTGCACGCCATCACACGGAAGATTCGCCAATTTCCTTCAACCAGTCGTTGCTCCATCCGATCATATCTACCTTTGAAGGTAGGTGGGTTCTCACGCTGAAAAGTAGCCAACTTGCGATCCTCAAGATCTTCTACCACCCTCTCGCTTCCCATAGCTCCGTAAGCATGGCTTGCGCAGAGCCTCACCAGAGCAAAGATCAATCCTTCTGCCATTCTCAACCTAACATCGCAAAGATTAACATTCGTTAAGAACAATTAACACTACCTAGTTGTCATAGATACTATGATGCATACACACTGGCCTGACAGCATCAAACGCCTCCGATACCACTAATGTAACACCCCTTATATTAAATACTAGTTCAATTAATTCAAATCGTAGTTTTTCAAAACTTTTCCACGCACCTCAAAGAGGTGGTACATTCAATAAAACATTGTCACGACATAAAAATATATATCAAACACATCAAGTGCATAACATCCACATCATAATCAAGTGGGTTAAGACCCATCCAAACCTGTTTAGTGTTTACAGTAATCCAGAAATAGTTTGTAACGCAGTGGAAATAAAATGGAGTTCAACACATCCAAGACATAATCCTAAAACAAAGTGAAATACATAGCATAATATAGAAATGAAGAATACTAGAGCCCCATCCCCTGTTACTATCGTAGTCGACTCAATAATCCCAAGAAGGCAGTGGTACCTTCACTCAGATCACCGCATGTCGCCACGAGAGCAGCAACATAAAATGCCGTGGTGAGTCTCTTTACATGAATAATAATAAGTAAGATAAGCCTTATATTAAGAAAGCATCTAGCATCATCCAATCCACGTATATCAAGGCATATACCAATGAATACAATATCAAGAAGTAACAATAGAGGATTAAATAGGCATTAACAAACATTCAATGAGAGTATGAATTATATGCATGTGTGCAATATGCATGTGGATCCATAACCACCATAATAACCCCGCTTCTGCAACCACCTTGTTTGGCCAAGCCACCCACCATGTTTTTAGCCAAGCCATACCACCTTGTTTTTATGCATATGAGGTATGTGACGCCATGACAAATGCATCACAACACAATAAAATATATCGCATCAATTATTACCCACCTTGTTTATTAACCACCTTGTTTATTAACCACCTTGTTCGCCTAAGCCCACATCATTTAAAACCACCGTGTCGGCCAAGCCACATCATTTGTTAACCACCATTTTATCATGTTCTCACCATCACACCCCATCTATTAAATTAAATCCCACCCAAGACCATAACACCTCATAAGGACCTTTTCCACACTTAAGGACCATTTAGACCCACCATACATTAATTTTAGCACCTAAAGATTATTTTGACGCATTATGAATTAATTTGGTACCTAGGGACTTACGTTGACATACTCGGCTTAATTGGATACTAAGGGACTATTTTATCACTCCAAGGATTAATTTAATTTTAGGGACTATTTTGTCGCACCAAGGATTAAATTAATTCTGTGGGACTAAACATGTCACCTAGATCCCAATCAAGCACCCAAGCGCCAAGGCAGCCACTTTGGCGCCTATCGCCGCGCAACACACTCACACACCGCACATTACGCACTCACAGCGCCAAGTTCCTAGGAAATCGCGCCTCTTGCACACCTTCCCCGCCTCGTCACTTCACCAGCGCCAAATTCCTAAGGAATTGGCGCCCGCACATGCATCATGCCACAGACTTGAACACAGCGCCAGATTCCTAGTGAATTGGCGCCTCGCATGC
The DNA here is from genome assembly GCA_020916435.1 of Oxytropis ochrocephala. Classification (NCBI taxonomy): domain Eukaryota; kingdom Viridiplantae; phylum Streptophyta; class Magnoliopsida; order Fabales; family Fabaceae; genus Oxytropis; species Oxytropis ochrocephala. The sequence continues at coordinate 69,144,071 of CM037093.1, read as the reverse complement.
AGACACAACCTGCAGCGCCAAGTTTCGGCATTTGGCGCCACCGCATTGTGCATATCCTCGCCACCAACCAACAAGACTTCGGCGCCATTTTGCCTAGCAAATGGCGCCCCAGACAAGCACAAACCACCACCCTGCATTTTCACTTTCTAGCGCCATTTGCCTAGGCATTTGCGCGCCCATCAAACACCCTCACCCAAAACACTTCAACTCAATTTTCTCTCCAACAATTTATTTATCACTTTAATAAACACCCTTTTTAAACACTAATTCAACATCATTAGTTCATCATACCCACATACTCATGTTCATGGGGCCATCTCCTCAAAAGCACATAACATGTATAATTTCACACTTCACATTTCCACATTAACAAATAACATGGTATTATCTCAACAAGCATTTCATATATCAACCAACATATCATCACATCAAGTTCACACAACAATTCATTCCTAGAGCTATTCTACCTATAAAACATATCCTACAAATTATCATAAATGCAATAGAGTCCCCTAACCTTTCTCAAGCTTGGAACTTCAATCCTACACCAAGAACCACAAGAATGGAGTATTTTTCCAACCTCCCTAGTCACGAAAAACAACACGTGGCCCTCCTACTCCTAGGTTAAAACGCAACAAGCAACAACAATGGAGGAATAAGACACTAGAACTTAAGGAAATGGAACAAGGAGAAGAAATAGGAATGAATAGTACTAAGAGCTTCACTTACCAACACAAAACTTGAGAAAAGTTCCTTCCTTTCCTCAACCTCAAGTCGAACGTGGGTTTCCTCCCTTTGGGTATCCATGGAAAAATTCAAAATACAAGGAATGAGCTCATGAAACCTAGGGAAATGGAACATGGAAGAGAAATGGAGAAGATCGAGACCAAGAATGCACTTACCCACCAAGAATCCAAAGAAAAGCTTCCACCTTTCTCCTCCCTCTCCTTCGCCGTGGTCGTCTTCTCCTCCTCTACTTTCCTTCTTCGTTGCTTTCTCTTTCAAATGAGGGTTTGGTTACTTTAGTTTAGGACCCCCTACCCTTTATGACTACTATTGGGCCTAAATAATGGCCCTTGGGGCCTTATTCTCCACTCCCATTATTAATTCATCCCACCTCCCGTAAATAAAATAAATCCAACTTAGTAACTTATTTAAAATGAATTAGACCCCTTTTAGGTAAAATAAACTCAACTTAATTAATTAATTTAATTAAGTTGCAAGCCTTAAATAACTTAATTAATTAAATAATTAAATTATTTTAAGCGTTATAAAATTGGCGCTCGTGAGGTGACAGGGTGAAGGTGTGTAAGGGCGCCAGCTTTCCTAGGAACTCGCGCCCGGAGTGCGTAATGTGCAAGCAGTGAGTGTGTTGCGCAAAGATAGAGCGCCAAAGTTGGCTGCCCTTGGCGCTTTGGGTGCTTGATTGGGATCTAGGTGACATGTTTAGTCCCTAAGAATTAATTTAACTTTGGTGCGACAAAATAGTCCCTAAGAATTAAATTAATCCTTGAGTGATAAAATAGTCCCTTAGTATCCAATTAAGCCGAGTATGTCAACGTAAGTCCCTAGGTACCAAATTAATTCATAATGCGTCAAAATAATCTTTAGGTGCTAAAATTAATGTATGGTGGGTCTAAATGGTCCTTAAGTGTGGAAAAGGTCCTTATGAGGTGTTATGGTCTTGGGTGGGATTTAATTTAATAGATGGGTGTGATGGTGAGAACATGATAAAATGGTGGTTAACAAATGATGTGGCTTCGCCAACACTTGGTTTAAATGATGTGGGCTTAGCCAAACAAGGTGGTTAATAAACAAGGTGGTTAATAAACAAGGTGGGTAATAATTGATGCGATATATTTTATTGTGTTGTGATGCATTTGTCATGGCGTCACATACCTCATATGCATAAAAACAAGGTGGTATGGCTTCGGCTAAAATTATGGTGGGTGGCTTCGCCAAACAAGGTGGTCACTTCGACGGGGTTATTATGGTGGTTATGGATCCACATGCATATTGCACACATGCATATAATTCATACTCATTGAATGTTTGTTAATGCCTATTTAATCCTCTATTGTTACTTCTTGATATTGTATTCGATCGGTATATGCCTTGATGTCCGTGGATTGGATGATGCTAGATGCTTTCTTAATATAAGGCTTATCTTACTTATTATTATTCATGTAAAGAGACTCACCCCATTTTATGTTGCTCGCTCGTGGCGACATGCGTGTGATTCTCGAGTGAAGGTACCCTCGCCTTCGGGGATTATTGAGTCACTCCGATAGTAACACCGGGGATGGGCTCTAGTATTCTTCATTTCTATATTATGCTATGTATTTCATCAAGCTTCCTGATTATGTCTTGATGTGTTGAACTCATTTTATTTCCATCATAAGCATAAACTATTTCTCGATTATCAGAAACACTAAACAGTGTTTGATGGGTCTTAACCCACTTGATTATGATGTGGATGTTATGCACTTGATGTGTTTGATATATATTTTTATGTCGTGGACAATGTTTTATTGAATGTACCACCCTCTTTGAGGTGCGTGGAAAAGTTTTCAAAAACTCGATTTGAATTAATTGAACTAGTATTTAATATGCGGGGTGTTACATCTGACACATCGACACCAAAAAAGTAGTGGACTATACCGCCACTACAAGGACCAAACGTCACCTAAGGACCAAACGTCACCTAAGACTAAACTGCTCCACCATTCAGCCACTTAGACGCATTTCTGCACCAAACATCACCCAAATTTGCGCTCGGCAAAGAACTCCGTGTACACATCAAGGCCAAAATAGCACCTCTAAGACACTCACACCGCACTCCGGCACACATACACTACCCTTCGCCACACCACACCGCACTTTGGCACACCACACCGCACTCCGACACCTACACTACCCTTCGCCACACCACACTGCACTTTGGCACACCACACTGCACCTCGACACACCTACAGTACCCTTCGTCACACCACACTGCACCTCGACACACCTACACTATCCTTCGTCACACCACACTGCACTTTGGCACACCATACTGTACCTCGGCACATCTACACTACCCTTCGTTACACCACACTGCACTTTGGCACACCACACTACCCTTCATCACACCACACTGCACTTTGGCACACCACACTGCACCTCGGCACACCTACACTACCCTTCGTCACACCACACTGCACTTTGGCACACCACACTACCCTTCGTCACACCACACTTCTTCACATCCACACTTCGACACCTACACTTCGTCACCAGTACAACACTACACTTCGGTACTCCTACACCTTGACAACACTAGCTTTGACATACATACACCTCACTTCGGCAACTACACTTCGGTATACATACTCTACACTTCGGCAACTACACGTCGACTCCCATACACTTACACTTCGTCACGTCTACACAACGACACTTTCACTCTGATACATCTACACCTCAACACATACACCTCGACACATCTACACGTTGACTTCCATATACTTCGACCCACTACACGTCGACACTTACACTTCGACAGCTTCACTTCGACTTGGATACACTACACCTCGACAGCTTCACTTCGACTTAGATACACTACACCTCGACAGCTTCACTTCGACTTGGATACACTACACCTCGACAACTTCACTTCGACTTAGATACACTACACCTCGACAGCTTCATGTCGACTTAGATACATTACACCTCGATCACACTACCTTGCCACGCTTCCTCACTTCACCATCACTCACCTCGGTTGCACTACCTCGGTTATACTCCTTCACTTCACCATCACTCACCTTGCCACGCGTCCTCACTTAACCACCACTCACCTTGGTACTACACTTCCGCACATACATACTTTGACTCACTATCCTTCGACGCACACACCTTCGACACACACATCCTTCGACGCACCTACCCTTCTCGGCACACAGTAATACTTCACTTCGAATGGCGCCCTAGACGCCTAACCCTCATCTTCCCTCTTTTCTTTGATTCTCATACTATGATCAAACTTAACCCACAATTACTACAACACATATTCATTCGAATATTGTCCAACACACATCAAAATAACCACTAAGGTGACAACACCAAAAATGGCACTCTTGCGCCTAGGGTTCGTCAAACCCATTTTCTTTTCTAGGTCTTTCATATGACCAATCATCAACAACACATACACACATCACAATTTCACCAAATCGACTCAACCACAACATCAATCACACAACCAACAACACAAACAACTCAACAATCATCCTAGAGTCTAACCCACACATAACACTCATCATATACTCTAGTATAGGTGAAAGAGAGCCCCCTTACCTCAATAGATTGAAGAACAAGTAGTCTCTCCACCAAGACTCCAAGATCCACCAACAAGCAAGCTCCTCTTCCTTGAACTTGAACTCTCCATGCCACTATCTTCTCTTCTTCTTCCTTAAGCTTTCGCACCTCTCTCTCTCTACTCACTTTACTCTTTGACTTTTCTTTGCTTTGATTGCAAATGAACTCTCTCATCATCGACACCTAACTTATATCATGGATATGGGCCTCCTAATGGATCATGGGCCTCTAATCACACCTCCTAAATAAAATGAAACTTCCAAATTAATCATTTGACTTAATAAAATGTTGTAAGCCTTAAATAACCCAATTAAATAAATAATTGAATTATTTTTGGGGCGTTACAGCTACACCATCTACAACCACACCCTCAAAGAATTCCAATGCTGCTAGAAATACCAGAAGCCCAGGCACTTGTTTCTTGTCCAAAGCAGAACATGTCAGGCACTGGAAAGAGAGTTTATGTTTCACTTCAGGTGAGCCATTCAAACCAAAGCATCGCAGTGTATAGTAATTTGCGCATGGTTATCTTAGGGGACAATGAGGAAGTGGACGACAATGGTGAAATAATTGTGCTAGAACACACTGAAACCAAGAGTGACAATAACTCCGATGATAAAACAACAGCTTTGCAGAACATTGAACTGTCTCACCTTGCTTCTATGGGACTCACACAACCCTGCACCATGAAATTAGTAGCTATTATCAATGGTATTTTCATTTTGGTTCTAATGGACAGTGGAGCAACCCACAATTTTATCTCTACATCCTTAGCTGCTAAACTGGGTCTTTTCATAGATACTATAGGTATATATAGTGTCAAACTTGGCAATGGAGAGAGGAAAAGTACCCTAGGCAACAGTGACTTTGGAGGTGTCATACTGGTTTCCCTTATCCATATCCTCACACTATTTTGATTTCTTATGGAACCCTCGCTTTCTATTGACCTTCAGTGGGCGTTTGACCCGAGGTCGTTGTTCTTGGTTAACCAACTTTTCTTAGAGGAACGGGCGGTCATGGACCTTTCGTGACTTCACACATCCCTCGCTTCCACGCCGAACCCCGTGATTGGTCATTTGATTTTGGGGCGTGAGCAGGGCCTATCTGTGGAGTTGCCGCTTAGCCTGAGCAATGGTAAATATTCTCGACAAAGAAAAGCCTTCAACTGTTGAATCATATTGAGTGACATCATTGATTCTTCCTAAAAGGAAAACAGATAGTCAGCCATAATTCAAAATCACCACAGATTCTTAACCCGACGGTGGGCTCTCATTGATTCAACCTAACTGGACCGTCACAATTCAAAATAAACAGAAATCCAAAGTAACTATTCATTAGAGGCTTCTTACCGAACACGCCGTTAAGCTCGACATGGTGTTTATCAATGGTTTTCCAGTAAATCGAGAAGCAACCTTGAAGCAATCTTAGATTTGTGGTGTCCTTTTCCCCGAAAGGCGATGACTTTTGAGAATAAGGTTTACCCGAAATGTCAAATTGTTCAATAGTTCAATTAATGGTAAATTTGGAGTCGACCACTTTACTAGCTTCATCATAGTATATGACTTTCTCCTTTGAAGCTTGGTTCATCGTAAGGACATAGAAAAATCTATTTTTGAATCCTTGACAAAGTCGAGGTAGGGGTTGAATAACTTGTTCTTCCTTCCACTCCTCAGGCTGACCCATTCTTGTCAAGTTCCGTTGGAACCTTTCTCTAGGTTCTTCACCACGTTAAAAATGACAAAGAACAAATTCTCTAAGCAAGGTTGATCAACAACTTGCATAACGATCCAAACACCCTCACGAAGACCAAATTTCAATGAGGTGAACATATGTATGACCCACATTAAACATCTGAAGTATCTGTTGTTTGAATTAAGTCAAGGGAGGTCAGGCCCCCAACTCGGTCACCATGATCAAATATATAAAAAACATAAGCCCTTCTTCCGGGCGATGACAAAACACTTGGTCACGTAGAACTCCTTCAACCTCCAATTATTGAGCTAGACCACCGATCATTGGTATGAAGAAAGATATGTCCCACTCTTGATGGAAAAAGTCTTCGGATGTCATCTGAAACACAATCATATGATGATTCATCTTCCTAATGACTAGAGTCAACTCCACCTTCTGTTACTTCCACATTATCACTGCTGACGGATGACTCACATGATGTGTGGATGCATATTCTTCATGTCATCCCTAGTGTGATGTTCATTGCAGCCCTCTTGTTAGACTAGGCCTCACTTATCTACTGCTTTGTTTGGTCTAGAAAACACTCCTATATAACATCCAATCCGACCCGATCTTCATCCGACATAGTTAAATCATCCTCAATCTCCCGACATGGCTTTTGGTACCAAAATGTCGGGGATGTTGTCTTGGTTCTCACCATTAACCTACAGGAAGGGACTTTCTTGTAAGGAACCCATTAGTGTATTACTGCTAGGTTAAGAACACGCTTTACGCAACGATAAGGAGGAAAATTGTGAGTGTTAGCACAAAGCGACAAAGGTCAACCTCGACCCTGAAAAAACCCCGCCTTCCAAGGGATTTTCATACCAAGGTTGAAAGTGTTTGGTCACAAAGAAACAAGTCAGATCCCGCCGGAGATAGTCTCCAGAGCGAGGTCTAACTTGGGGTTTATATATAAAAGCAAAACAAAAGGAAAGAGTAAGATATTCAAAGGTACCTTGGAAGGCCGTGATTATAGATTTCTCGAGTCAAAGCTTGATATCTCGCCGAAAAGCTGGTGGAAAGTTCGCCTAAAAGTTTGCGTGCTCGTTGGAGTATTCAACGTTGTTTGGAGAGCAAACTTTCAAGAATTTTCACACTTAACAAATGATTTAGGAGGAACCCTCTATTTATAAAATGCAAAGAGGCGTGATGTGGCTAAGGCAAAGGTCACGACTTTAAAGCGCAATGATGGCACTAGCACAAAGAACGAAGCAACACAAACATTGTCATAAAGACATGTCCCATCAATCAAATCAAACGTCACCGAATCACAATTGAAGGTGATAGCTAACTGTCACAATGAATCAATGATCATGATTCAAATTCACTGCGTCGGAACTTGCTTCAAAGGATATGAATAACTAATGCACTAGGTACGCATTCTCCCTCTCTACCTAACACTTAATTCTTCTGAGATAACTTGGCCATCAGATCGTGTGCAAGTACCACCCTCTCGTCGAATCAATGTGTAGGAGTTGTTCTCATGAGTGATACCGACCTACAAATTTAGCATCTACCAGGTTCGACTTCAGGACCAAACAAGAGGTATATTGAGAAGATTTGGGTGAAGGTGTTGGTCTGTTGGGTTTTTTTGTGTGCATAGAGTGTTTTGGCGCTTTCTTTAGAGTTGTTTTATCCTAGTGTGCATCTGGGTAGAGCCGCGAAACATTTAAAAAGAGTGACCTATTTTGCGACTTAACCTATCTTTCTATACGTGTATGACACATTTACAATGACGAAGTTATATACAATAGGCTAAATAACACATTTGGTCCTTTATCTTTGCTCTAGATTTCATTTTGGTCATTTATCTTTTTTTGGTCTGCTCTGGTCCCTCATCTTCCATTTAGGTTTCATTTTGGTCCTTTATCTTTTTTTTCTCACTTTGATCCTTTATCTTTCATATTTGTTTCTCGCTTGGTAATAAAAATACAAAAAATGAAGAACACTATGTATGTGCTCAGGAACACTTCGATTTTTATTTCTTCAATAATTCATGCAATATGCGACCGAATTGAATGAAACTGGACTCTAACTTGAATAAAAATTCCAAAGGAATTCAATGGAACTAAATCTTGAATTTGAAATTCAAAAAACTTCAATCTCAACAATGGTGATTTTGCTAAAGAGCATCAAATTGAACGATTCTTGAGCCTCAAATGCTCGAAATTTAACAAGGAATAAGAATATGGTAAACATTTTGTTTAGCTAGAAAACCGTTAAATGCAAAATATCATGGAAAATTAATTCACGCCTATAAAATGTGTTTTGGTCATTATTTGGTCATTTCTCAACCAATTTGCGCTAAACCAATTGCAGAAACTTGTATCGAGTACAAAAATTTAACTAAAACAAAAGGTTTCAGTGAAAATGATGCAAATTTGAGAACAATGTGAAAAACAGAAACGCGAATGAAAATGTTTGTTTTTCACATCGTTCTCGAATTAGCATCGTTTTTGTTGAAATCTTTTTCAATAGTTGAGTTTATGCATTCAATACGACTTGAACGCAATTTTTTTGACGCAAATTGGTTGAGAAATTAGCAAATAAGAGCCAAAATACGTTTTATAATTGCGAATTGCTTTTGGATAGTGTTTGTGTTTTAAGCACTTTTATGAACAAAATACTTGCCATATTCTGATTCATTGTTCAATTTCAAGTATTTTAGGCTCGAGAATCGTTCAATTTGGTGGTCTATAGCAAAATCACCATTGTTGAGATTGAAGGTTTTTTGACCATCAAATTCAAGATTTTGGTTCCAGAAGTGATTTTGTGCATAAGCACTTTTTTGAGCTTAATTTCGACTCCGTTGAATTCTTTGCAAAACTTTAATAAAGCTGGATGAGTTATTAAAGAAATAAGAAATCGTTGTTCTTTTTGTTTTTGAAGACATCCATAATAGTTTTTCATTTTTCTCAGATTTTTATTTAAAAATGGTCAAACAGAAAAAATATGAAAGATTAAAGTTAGAAAGAAGAAAAAAAGAAAGATAAATGACCAAAATAAAACCTAAATCGATGATGAGGGACCAAAAAAGATAAAAGATCAAAACCAAATCTAAAACAAAGATCCTATTTAGCCAAAAAGTTACTACTGTACTGAGGCATTGAATATATAGAAACTGATGACACTGAAAATACATAAAACACATACATAGACATGAAAGATTGATTACTAACGTAGGATGTTTTAGAAGGTTAAGAAGTCTTATTGTTCTGGAAACGAAGAAAAGAAACTATAGATATTCTTATTTTACATCTTAGGAGGTGGCCTAGTTGGCTTTCCTGGCTTTGGATTCGTTATGTGTGGGGGGTCCCATGGGCTGATGATCATGGGGGGTCCCCTGGGTTTGCGTTCCAAGAAATTGGGTCCACCGGGTGGCAGAGGTTTCGGAATGAAGACGGTTGAGGCCGTAGATTGGCGTGGTCTGTACTGTCCCACTCCCAGGTAGTTGGGTCCACTCGCAGTCGCAGGTTGCTGCTGCTGCACTTGAGATTCGGAATTAGCCACAATGGTGAGAAACACGACTACCACTGCCAACAAACACATCTTTCAACCCTTTTTTATTTGTGATGAGAAGCTAGCATACCATGAGACAAATATCTCAATATATAGATCTCAAATTTATTAGTTTATACAAGCTTGAGGAGACTTGAGACTTGAGCTTGTTTTGTTTCTGTATTTGACAAAGTCAGCAAGGAAAAATTTGTTCGGTGTAATTACTTTTCCGCTTCTTTTAAACTTGAGAAATTAGCATTTTCTCCTCCCCACTAACATTGCATTTATAAAAACAAATTAAAGATGATTTGGTTTAAGCTTAAAAATGCACTCGGGTCCATAGATGGGTGCATTTTTGTTAATATCATAATTTTGATTTTGTTAATGTTATTTAATTGGTAATTTGTGTTATTACTATTTGATTAATTTGTATTTTGTGTTAGTGCTATTTAATTTATTTTGATTATGCATGTTAGTTTATTTAATTTGAATTTGTTATGTATTTTGTTAATATGTTGATTCTTTTTTTTTGTGTTATTTAATTTGTATTTAGGAATTTGTTATTATTATTTAATTTGTGTCGGTTTAGTGTAACATAACTTGTGAACCTATTAAAATATTATTTTTATAAATGAGTGTTTGAAAAAATTTGTACACTGACTTTGATTCAGAGTCTTGGGCTGCTACTTCCCGGGTCCTATTAAGTGTTCCTTCTGGATCTTTTCTTCCGAATCAACAGCTGTATCGACAATCTTTACTGGTAGTTGGCATGTTAAGAGGCGGCCTAGTTTCTTTTCTTGCCCTAGTCTAAACCAATTTTAGATAATTAATCATAGTCGTCGTATACTGGCAACACAAAAGCTAGTATGATAACTAGGTGAATATGCAGAACGTATTGCATGTGTTAAATCTTCACAACAAACATAAAAAAACTACATGTTGTTGCTTGTTTTTAATCATCAATAAATAAACAAACACAAAATAATGAAAATCACCCTTTTAAGTGAAAATTATCATTTTTGATGTTTTTTAGTGGGGTTTGTTTAAGCTTTTTTTAAAAAAATAATATTAATAACTTACTAAAAAAAACCCATGCAAATATGTGATAGATGTGACAGTGGAGTGTTTGGTCCTAAAATCGAAACTGATAGATCCAAAATTTGTAGGCTCGGTATCGCTTCTAGAACAACTCCTTCACGCTCATTTAGGTAGAGAAAGGATGTGTAATGTGCATTAATTGGTTAGTATATTTATAGGGTATTGTGCCGATGATGTGGCCTGACTTGCGAGGCGCACGATAGCGCGTGAGGCCGAGGTTAAACTTGGGCCGTTGGATGCCTTTGTGAGATCTTTACCATCTATTGATGTAGGATGTGTGGATTTCAAGTTGTTTGTGGACCTGGGACGTTTGGATCGGCCCAAATTTGGGAAAGAGTTCACTACCTCCTGTGTATACCGGGCGGGCTACGGTTTGGTGATAGCATCCTCGACTAGTAAACATTTCGAGGTAGTGAATTTTGAATGGTGACCATTGATTCACTGTGACAGTTGGCTACTGAAGTCAACTAGAGTCACAAGAAAGAAAATCTGACGGTAATGCCCTCGGTACTATTTTTATTTCTCCCGCTTATTACCGAAGGCCAAGTACGTTCGTAATTCATTTTTTACCTAAAGAGTTGTTTTCCATTGGTAGTGACCAAATTTCTTGTAGTGTTAGATGCTGCATATTGCATTGGTTGTAGTTGAAAGGAAAACTAAATATTCTTAGTCCTGGTTTTTGGATGCTCGCGAGGGTTCCTTGTTGACATGTGGTTACCTTTTGCAATGCCAGACTAGAAGATCCTGAACACTTGTTTCCTGACTACTATAGAAGAGTCACATATGAGGCATGCCACCGGCCTATTATTTATCCTATAAATGGTTAAAATATATTGCCACAAACTACATACCCGAACATCCTCCCTCCTCCAAATAAAAGACAACCAGGTAGATCAAAAAGGGCAAGGAACGAAGATGGGGATGAAAAGAAAAGGAACTTTGAAAATGTATCTAGAAAGGGGTTGCCGAGTATATGTAGTAAATGCAAGCAGTCTGGGCACAACAAAGCCTCTTGCAAAGTTAGTCCAATTGCATCCTCCAAATCCCAATCCCAAGTCCAAACCACCCCATCCCAAACTGACCAAAATGCTGAAGTGGCATATAGAGTCACAAGAAGGGGGGTTGAATTGTGACCCTTCGAAAATTTATATCCTGCAACTTAGAAAATTTCCTCTCAAGTTGATACTTGGAGGTGAGATAGTTAGCATAAAACAAGTGCACAAGACATTCTCTTCTGAGTAGGTTCCACGCATTAAACCATCTCTAAGATGAGTAGGTTCAACACAGTGAACCTTCTCAAGCTGAGTAGGTTCGATGCAGTGAACCTTCTCTGGTTGAGTAAGTTCAACGTGTTTAAACTTCAATGGGCTGAGTAGGATTCACACTGAACTTCTTCTACCTGAATAGGTTCCATGCAATGAACCTTCTCTTGTTGATAAGTTTAGTACATAATGTGTTGTGTGTTGTATTTATGCATAAAAACATTTTGCAGATCATATGAGATTTATCCTTTTGTTTAACATGGTCATTTAGTGTTTTTTAACATGATCGAGGAACATATTATCAAACTCTATGTATGTTAAGAATAAACTCTTTAAACTGAAGAATCTTATGAGGATAAAATCAGTATATAGATTGAAGCTTCTCAAGATTAACAGATGCTTCAAAAACAGAATATGAGTTATGCATAAAATATATGAGTAGCTTCTGTTTTAAGAATTAGTTAATGTGAGGATATAAGAGGGTAGTGGAATATGAGCATAATGTAAAGCATATAGAGATAAGGAATGAGAGGATTACACATTGAAGATTTATCCTGGTTCGCCCATTAACGCTGGGCTACATCCAATCCTCACCTCCAGTGAGATTTTTCCACTATTCTTCAATCAATTCAAGTGGTCTTTTTCCAAGCTTTACAACAAGTATTCTTTCTTCCAGCCGCTCCAGGCTCTACATCAACAAGTTTCTACCCACTATTTCCTCACCAACACTCACCCATCCTAGGTAGCTTAATAGAACAACACACACATTGTAATTTCTCATCAACACTCACCTACTCCTTAGGTAGCTTAATAGAACACTACACATGTTGTATTTCTCATTAACACTCACCTATCCTAGGTAGCTTGGTAGGAAGAACAACATACAAATATGGTGAATAAAGGGTTTGGGATTTGCTACAGCTTGATACACTTACAATAAGTGAATATGAAGTATGTGAAACAAGCTACACTCTCTCTAAGATATCCCAAGGTGTATAGCATATGAGTAAGAGTCTCAAAGAAGATAATGATGGAGAGCAATAATTGATCTTGATATGGCTTATGTTTATCTCTCAATATCTTTCATCTATTTCAGCATTCAATCACTTCTATGATAGATGGACTTTGAGTTTCTTTGCTGAAATCTCTTCTAGAGAAAACTTCTCATCTTTGAGAAGCTTCAGATCAAGCTTCTCAAATCTGCAGAAGCTTCTCAATATCTGCAGAACGTTGAGGGAATGAAGAAATCTGGTTTTGGCACAATACAATCTCTCTCCCTTGAGTTTCTTTAGCTTTCCCATTTGTTTATATAATTGATCTCTTCAATATAGCTGTTGGGAGTAAGCTAGGAGAGAAGGAGACTCAAAGTATTAGTGATTGGACAACACTAATGGACTTTTCTCGCTTTCTAAATAAATTTTTCAAAGAAATTATAATGGGAGACAATCAGACAATAACCTTCTCACGAACCTTCTCAACAACCTTGACATGAACCTTCTAAAGAGCCTTTTTCAAGAACCTTCTCAACAACCTTCTCACGAACCTTCTCAAGATCCTTGTACAGAATCTTTGAGTTTCTGGGCTTGATATACTCTTTGGATAATGAATATGACCTTTGGATGCTCAAAAGAGCCATTGGAATTATCCATGGGTCCATAGGAGTGATGTGCTGAGACTTGAGAAAGTTGACAGCTTTTCAACCTTCTCAAGCTGCACTTTGTACTTTATCTGCACTCTGAACCTTCTCATGCTGACACAATATTTTCCTCTACACAGTCTGACCTCCTTTAACCTGCCACTGTCCTTTTGGACAGACCTTAACGCTTTTTGTGAAGCTTCTCATGCTTTATACTTTGTACAAACACCCTTTATGGATCATAGGAATAATCAAGGAGTTCCTCCTATAACATTTAACCATTTCCACTCATTTATTTCTTGACTCCAGCATTTAATAACCTCTGATTTTGATTCAAAGAGAGATGACATGTTTGTCATTTTGAGTAGGTTGCTGACTTGAACCTTCTCTTCTTGTATCTGAACTTTCTCAACAATGAATGTTCTTAACAAAGGTGAGGTCAAGCTTCTTTTGACTTTTGGTCAAATTTGTTTATTTGGTAAAACTTTCTGTTGACTTTTGGTCAAACCTTCTGTTGACTTTTGATCGACCTTTTGCTAATTTGGTCAAACCTTCTGTTGATTTGTTTTTAAGCTACTCATAATTTAACCTTCTCATGTTGAAGTCTTAGCTTGGTCTAACCTTCTCTTGACTTGGTCAAACCTTTCGTCGATTGGGTCAAACCTTCTGTTGACTTAGCCAAACATTCTTATGTAATTTCTACCTTTGATTTCTTACACTTTTTGTTCATACTTTTTGGTATGCTTTCGATAATTTGAGCAAGAGAGCGTTGGTAGAATATAACCCAAATAGTAAGTACGAGAGTCTTCTATGCAAAATCTTGTACACTCCTTTGATCAATGTCGTCATTCGGTTCTCAGGACCCCACTTGATAGGAATTGACCTATTGACTTGAACTTTCTCTTGATTGCTCAATGTCTTCCCTTTTCACTTTGTGAATTTCCTCATGCAACAATGTTGTAATTTAATAGTAAAGATATGATGTCTTCATGAAGCTTGCATTACTACTCTTGTAATTTGTTGGTGCTACTTTGATTCTTCAGTTGTTGAGAATAACATGCATTGATTGATCTATCTTGATTCTAGCATGTCCACTTATATGAAACCTGTTCTTTCAACAAACTCAAGTGCACTCATTAGTAGAACACCATTCAGAATACTTAACATTTTTTTGGGTTGTTCTGTTTAATGATGTTTTAATCCTCTTTTGGTTGCTTCATTGGCTTGATGTTGTTTAGTAATAGCCAAAAGACAAAATGCAGAACATATTTGGCCAGCTTATGTTAACATTAAGTTGGTCCTTTATATTTATGCTTCCATTTTAATTTGACCTCTATGTTTTTTCTATGTTTCAATTTGGTCCTTCATGTTTATTCTTTCATTTTAATTTGGTTCTCTATGTTTTTGTTATGTTTCAGTTTGATCCTTCACTTTTAATTACGGTTTACATCATGTCCTACAGGTGTAGAAAGTTTCCATTAAAGTTGATAGTCAAAACTCATAAATTGGACTAAACAAATGTAATACTTAATTGGGGGATTAAATGAAAATATGATTCTTAACAAAAGACAGAAACACGACTTAACTACAAACAGAAAGAACATATGAAATCCTTACACAGAATTACCCCAAACTAAACCCTTACATCTAATTACGCCAATGTAAACCATTACACAGAATTCTCTAGTTTGACAATTAGCATTACACAACCTACAACCAAAAAAATAGTGGATATTCCAATTTTGATCAATTTTTTTGTTTATTCTCTATCCTTCTTCATCTTCTTAATAGTCTCTCTAAGTTTAGGTATCTGCATAAGGTTTTGAGCACAATCTCGACATTGTGGTTGAATTTGTGTTTGAGGCGATGGGTTTATGTACAATTAAAAATGAGCAAACTGTAAGGAATATCTTTAGCCTATGCAAACAAACAAGCCACAAACTCATAATTGAAAATTTAACAAAACTTATGGGACCAAAATAAAACTAACCAACAACTTTTAGGACCAAAATGAAACAAATGGTGCTTCAATAGAAACTTAGATCTGCAACTCAGATCTGCATCAATGGGGAAAAACAACCACAACTACCATGAACCTTTCAATGAAATACTTTCAACCCCAATACTTCATTCCCATGTTTGGCCCAACTTTCACCACAATTAGCAAAACATCTTTTATCCCACGCCAACAACTAGGTGGAGTCCCCAAATTACAACCCTGTGAATTAGAGATGAAAATGCTGAGTAGCTGTGCGAATTGGAAGCAACTGAGTTAGTGATAGATTCTAGGGTTTAGCTTTGTTTAAAATGGGGATGAAGAAAAATGAGTGTTTTTTAATTCAAAAGCTATGTGATTGTTTAAAATTAAAAAGGGAAATGCCAAGTAATAAAATGAATTGCTTGGTCAATAATGCCACTTGTTCGGTCCTGGAGATCGGAAAATACCAAGTCCGAGGAGCTTGTGGGTCTTACTTCGTTAACCTTGAAGACGTGAGTCGGGCCTTTGAAGATCAAGCTCGGAGATCCGAAAGTTAGCCTCACCCCACGCCAGTGGGTGTACTTGCGCACACTCGATGCCTAAGTCGCAGTATGAGTAAGGCGAATGTGCAAGGAATGAGAACGCACTGAAATGGTGGGTCGCGCCTATTTATGTACGAAGACAACCGGTTTTTAGCGCTTGATTTGGTTGATTGATCCCGTCCCGCTTGGCCACAGAACCCATTGGTACGCCGCTGCCTCGCTGTCGCTGGTGTGAGTCGGGTCGCAGCTTCAAGAGCTTGATCGGGCTAGGCCCAGCTTTCTGCGGACTTTTTGCCCGTGCCGAACAATGGTCGCCAAAGTCGAGGTTGAGAAGGTGGACGAGCTCGCTTGATTGAACTTGGTCGCTTCCCCGCAACCCGGGAGCCTTCTAGGATCAAGTAAACTTCTCGTGTGTGAAGCCTTGAGAAGCGCCGCGCTTTTGACCTAAAAATCTTGACAGAGCATTTAAGCTCTAATCAAGTAAATCTTGACCGAGCATTTAAGATCGGAGTCAATTGAGTCTTGACAGAGCATTTAAGCTCTAATCAAGAGTGTCTCGACAAGGCATTTAAGCTCGTAATCGAGAGGGTCAAAGTCGATGTAAACTTTTCCATCGCCTCCCGAATTTGAACATTTAAGTTCGCAAAGACGGAGAAGGTCAGGCTTGGAAGCACGGTCGGTTGCCTTGACTTCTTTCCCGCCTTTGACTTGACATTCAAGGCAAGGCAAAGAGGGGCTGGTTCAAGCCCCTGGCCCCGCCCTGCGCTTAGCATCGAGTCAAGAGGAGCCGAGATGCGGGCAATGTCAGGGGCCGCCAGGCTCGTGATGCGCCCCGTGATTTGAGCGTATGAGCTCTAATCACGAGGGGCTTCCTTCAAGGGCCTCGCCATCCGGCCGCCCGCCAAGTGGCCAGCCTGGTGTCGGGTCTGGGAGAGGGCGTTGTCATGAGTCGGGAGCCAATGTCAATGTTTGTCCTGCTTGTCAAAAACAAAGTTACTTGAAGCAAATAGTCGCTTTCATTTCATGGTGATGAAAGTGTGAGTTTGGTATATTTGTTGTTAATTATGTACAACTAACTATAGCAAATTCTCGAAGCTTAGCCGCTGCCTGTGTCCTCGAAATCGCTCTTTGAGAGCGTTTAGTTGGTACGCCTCCTTGCCGGCCTTGGATACCACACGATACGGGCCCTTCCCGCTTTAGAGCCAACTTGCCGCCTCTCGCATTTTTATTGCCTACATCGCCTGTCGAGGATTCGGGTCCCCAACACCAAATCCCGTGATGACCCTTTGATTGTAGTCGCGTTATCCGGCCTTGACAACAAACTTCATCCAATCGAGCCCCGTCGCGACTTCTTGAATCGTCGAGCTCTTCTCGATGGCTCTGTCATTTCCTTCCCTGTTGAGAGGGTATAACATTCTCCAAGTGGATTCGCCGACATCCTCGGGTATAATTGCTTCTCTTCCGTATGTTAGTCGGAAATGTGTCTCGCCGGTGGTGGAATGTGACGCCGCCCGTATGCCCACAAGACATAGGGCAATTCGTCGCCATTCCCCTTTTCGCTTTTAATCTCTTCTTCAAACCTTTCAACATCACGCAGTTGACCGCCTCGGCCTGCCCATTAGTCGAGGGAGTGGAATCTTAGCTTTAGATGAACGGCTGAGGCGACGGCGCCGAGTTTCGCCAAAGTTGGTCTACCGACGATGCAGTGATAGGTAAAGACCATGGGTATCACTAAGAAGGTAGTCTTGATTGCTCAGGCGATCTTCTTTTCCCCGTAGGTTATGAAAGTGTCAAGATAACCCAAGGGTCGTCCAATTTTTTCATCGAAAACTGTGAGATTTGGCCCGAAGTAGGGGTTCAGACTATCAGGGGATAAGCCAAAGGCATGGAGAAGGTCCTGTAACATGAGGTCGACTGAGCTTCATTGGTTGACAAGGATTCGCCTTACCTCGACACCGAAAATGATTGCTGAGATGATCAAAGGAATGTGTTTGTTGGGTTCCCCGAGGAGATAGTCCTCATCAGAAAAGAACAGCGGTTGCCTCGGAGGAAGAGCCCTGTGGCGATAAGGTAAGCCGTGGGCACTCGCCACTTCGCTTTAGTGCACACTTCGACACGGATGACATGGAGTACCTCCACCAGTTCCATGACGGATGTTTCTGCCAAACGTATGTCGGGATGGAAGCAAGTGATTATGCTCCCACTGTGGTCGCCAATTTTTGGTCCTAGAGATCGGGAAATACCTAGTCTGGGAGCTTGTGGGTCTTGCTTCGTTAACCTTGAAGACGAGAGCCTGCCTTTGAAAATGAAGTCGGGATCCGAAAGTTAGCCTCACCCCACGCCGGGTGGGGTGTACTTGCGTACACTCATGCCTAAGCCGCTGTATGAGTAAGGCGGAATGTGCGAGGAATGAGAACGCATCTAGAAATGGTGGGATGCGCCTATTTATGTACGGCTGGCAACCGGTTTTGAGCGCCGATTCGTTGATTGATCCCGCCCGCTTCTGGCCACGATAACCGCGGGTACGCGCGCGCCTCCTCGCGCCGTGGAAGCGTGAGTTGGGTCGTGCTTCTTTCTAGCTTGATCGGGCTAGGCCCGCCTTCTAAGGGACTTTTGGCATAGGCCTAACACCACCTAACACACCACATCACCGTTAACGCCAAATGACATTTGTAACACCCCTTATCTAATCAATTCGATCTACTAAATTAAAATCGTAGTTTCAAAATTCCACTCAAAGGAGGGCTACATTTGATGATTTAAAAAGGAAAACAGAAATTCAATTAAGTTCAAACAAATGCACAACATTATACTAAACATGTAATCATGCGCATCACATCTAGTGGTCTAAGCCCATAACATAAGGCACCCTCGCCAAGAAGACATCAAGTTATAATACATAGTAAAAAGTTACAACAAAATGTGATAGTTTTAGTTCAAAAGACTATCTAGCGTAAAGTACACAAGATCGGCATAAGAAGCACTAAAATCTACTCGCCCCAACCTGTTACACGACTCAGAGCAGCATAACAACCGACTTGAGCTAGGCACAACTATCACTCATGTGTACCGCAAGTCGCCGACACGAGAAGCAACATAAAAGCAAAATTAGGGTGAGTCTCTTAACACAAGTAATATAATGTGAAGAAGCTTAAGGTTAGAGATAGCACTAAAGCACCCTGCTCACCTAATACACCCACTCACCGATAGTTCAAATAACCACAACAATTATCAATCACCTCAAAAACACATTAAATTATGAAATGTATGCATGTATGCAACTCCAACCATAGGGCATTATGCAACGAGGTACTTCCACTGTCGCTATTTAGCCTATCGGCCTCCGCCGTTATTTACTCCGGCCGTTATTTGATATGGAGACCGGTCCTACCACATCGAGGCCGAAACCTCCTCCGCCGTAATATGCACATGAACATGTGACTTCATGACAAATGCAATCACACACCAATCAATCATAACACATGTGAATGCTTACACCGCCGCTCACCGCCGCTATTCGCTGCTCTACTTCTTCCGCCGCCACACCGACGCCCACACCATCTAGACATCATCACAAAGCAAAGGCCGACCCTACTACACCTGTGAGAATCACCCTAGGACCTACAACCGACCTCTCAATCACCTCTGCACTCCATGGTGGACTAATTGTCACATCGAGGACCGCAACGACACTTTAGTGGACCAAAGTGTCACCTAAGGACCAAAATGGACTTAATCGCCCCAAAGATTTCTGGCACACTTGGTGCTAAAATAGCACTCACAAAGCATGCGCCCCACAATGTGCTAGGCAACATTGGCGCCTAACATCACTTCTAAGCACACTATGTGTGTACCTCGGCTAACTACTCCAACCCTCGGATTCTACATCACCTCTGCACCTAGCCTCACCTTTGGCACCTTGGCATGTTACACGCAAACCCTCAATTCGTAGCACGCTCACGCTACGCACTCCCTTAGGCTAGAACCTCTCACTGCAGTGGATTCACCTCGCATAACTCGCCTAGTCACTTCCACTTAGGCATTTTGGCGCTTCACCCTGTGACGCTACTCCTCGGCTTGAAGACTTCTGCTCACTACCTCTACACCCCAGAACCTTAAGGCGAAACACCTACACTTCGGCTTATGCGCCTTACCCTCGCTAATGGTATTTGGACACATACTCTCCCTCAAACTCACCAACAGACTCTCAACACCAAGACACCCTAGGCGCTGACTTCCTCAACCTCGGTTTCTCTCACTCTAAGTCAAGGGTACTTCTGGTTTACGTATGCAATAAAGGCGCTTAACTCCCATTTTACTTTCTTTTACTCTTCTTTACTTAAACCCAACATGCAACCCATTTCCACCACCACACTCATGCACACTCCTGATATGTATACCGATGATGATGAGGAGATCAAGAAGGCACTTCGAGGAGTGTCACGTAAGTCGGCCGAGTATCCATCCAGAGCTACGAAGATGTATCAAGACTTGAAGAAATTATTCGTGGCAAGGAATGAAGTAGGATGTGGCTCGCTTCGCCTATGCTTGTATGACTTGCCGTAAGTCAAAGGTGGAGCACCGTGGTTTACAGGTCGATGCAATCGCTGCATATTCCCGAATGGAAGTGGGACAAAGATTTCCATGGACTTTGTAACCGGGTCCGCGAGGACAACAAGAGGGTTTGACACCATTTGGGTGATTGCTGATAGGTCGACAAAGTCATCACACTTTATTCCTATTAACATCACATACCCAAAGGCCGAGGTTAGCGTAAATTTATATCAATGTCATTGTGAAGCTTCATGGAATCACTTTTAGTATTGTATCGCATGTGAGATCCAAGGTTTACTTTGGAATTTTGGAAGAGTTTGCAAGAGGCGCTGGTTCCAAGTTATGCTTGAGCTCTGCATACCATCCTCGATCGATGGTCAATCCGAGAGGACTATCCACCTTAGAAGACTTATCGAGAGCTTGTGTGTTTCGAGCAAGGAGGTGCGTGGGATACATATCTACCATTGATAGAATTCACTTACAACAACAAATATCATTCAAGTATTGAATGGCACCATTTGAAGCATTGTATGGCCAGAGGTGTGGACTCCACTATGTTGGCATGAAATAGGAGAGAGGGTCAGTGTTAGGCCCCGAGTTGGTTAGAGAGACTACCGAGAAGGTTAAGATGATCGAGAGAAGATGAGGGCGCCACAAAGCGCATGTAAGAGTTACCATGACAAAAGGAGGAAAGACTTAGAATTTCAAGCCTACACCATGTATTCCTTGAGTCACCCCCGTGGATCGAGTTGACGAGCTCGAGGTCCAAGAAACTATCACCTCGCTTCATTGACCCTATCAAATCTTGGAGAGAGTCAGGAAGGTGGCGCATCGAATTGCATTGCCACCCAATCACAAATTTGCACGATGTGTTCCATGTATCTCAACCGAGGAAGTATGTTCCCGACCTCGCCCCATGTCATTCAAATGGATGATGTGCAAGTGAGAGACGACTCACCGCGGGAGACAATGCCGATCGTAATTGAAGACCGAGAAGTAAAGACCCTTAGGGAAAAGAAATCAAGTTGGAATGTTGCACCCTCAAAAATCCTCGAGGGACTTTTCTTCGCACAACGTGGTGTTGTGAGTCGCCACCAATATTTTTTAAAGGTAAAACATTGAAAAACCTTTTTTCGAATGCAATGGTCATGGAACCATTAGATTTGGGTTCGGAGTCTAATTACGCATGGGGAAGGTATTAAGACTCGCAACGCCCCTTCGAGGAAGCGGTTACCTTAATTAAATATGTGATTCATGGAGTTGATTTGGAAAAAATGCTTTGTTTTTACCTTTTTTGTTTATGGGTGACTTAATGAAAAATCTTTAATTTTGCGCTTGATGGAGCGGATCCACTCCTACGTATCTCCCGGTGCGATGGAGAATTCAAAGCCACGTAGTTCTTGTTTAGGAAAGGTTTTTGTTTTTTATCTTGATTAATTGTGAAAATCGAGCTTTCATGATGATCAATTGAGCAAAGGCTCCAAGTGACCAACATTAGCACTCCATTGTTAATAATCGCGCAAGCAAAGGCTTCGCAAGACTACTAACAAAGTTTTTGATTTTAGTGAAAATCTTTAGGAAAATTAGGCATTCACGGCGATCAATTGAGCAAAGGCTACAAGTGACTGCCGCTAGTACCTCATTGTTAATAATCGCGCAAGCAAAGGCTTCACGAGACTACTAACAAAGTTTGATTTCGAAGAGTTTCCACAATTGGACCGATTATTGTTTATGGAGTGATTTATAAGTTGTTTTCGATAATCGAAGCAATTGGTAAAGAAATGAAATTTGAATTTGCATCTTCGCTTACTAGAAAGGGGAATAAAACACTAAAAAATGGGAAGGGGAGTTCAAAGAGCAAAACGGGTGCAAATAGTTACAGTGGGGTTGTATTATTAACTGAGGGGTGTTATTAATAATCTGATGTAAATATAAAAATGCACACAGCCCATAACACAACCCGCACTCCACACGACTCCATTTGCCCAAAGTAGGAAGAAATAAACCCTAAATTATTCCTCCTCCAACCAAATTGCTTCCATTCTCAAAGAAAAATAAGAGAGAGAGAGAGTTTTTAAGAGAGAGAAAGAGGGAAAGAAAGAGAGAAAGAGAGAGAGCAAGGAAACCCGCGCAGAGGGGTGAACTAAGAGAGGAGGATCTAACTGGTGCCTTCTACGGCGTGACGGCGACGGTGGTTTCGGGCGTGGCGGTGGTTTCTGCTGGAACGCGATCGGCAGAGGGACGCGACGGTGGTGTGTGTGGTTCGCGCGCGGAGGTCACCGTGGCGCGCTGGGGTTTCAAAGAATGTGTTTGTTTTTCCGGGTTTTTTCGGTTTTTATGGTTTCTTCTCTACTTCTCTGCTCAAATGGATCAAGTGGTGGTGGTCAGGTGGAAGGGATGGTGGTGTTTGTTGTCAAGTTGTGGCCTGCGGTTTGCTTGTTCTTGGTCCGTGGTTCTTTCTTTTTCTCGCTCTCTCGCTTGTGTTTGTGTGTGTCCGTGTTTGCTCTGTGTTCTCAGATATTGGTGCTTTTTCCCCTCGCTGCATTTGAAGCTTGATTTATAGTCCAATATGCAATCGTAATGTCTATTTTCCCGACTTGTATTGCTTCAAAAGTTTCACGCTTTGGTGTATAATTATTTCGAGCAAAAATTTTCTCCTCCCAAGCTACCGTGTATTCACAAATCGGGAGTGTTTGACTAAAATATTGAATCAAATGTGCGTGTTCTTTTGGGGAGGTGACTCTACCTATTTGAAGCTTTGGAGCTAGACCCATTGTCGCACAATTTTGGCTTCATCTCTTTGTCATGTTGATCAAGCTATTGTCTCTTTCTCACCAGATAGCTCTATAGTTATTCCTCTCAATGTTATTCCTTTCTTTTATTTTTATTGCTATTATTATTTTTTTTTGCCGTGTCCTCGTATTATAGTCTTTTTCATTTGGCAAAGTACTAGCCGCTTGTAGTATGGTAGCATAGCAAAGAATGTAATTGTTGTATTTGTGATTAGCAAGGAGGAAACCCGCAATCGTGAACAAGGCCTCAACTCAAAGTATCGTAATAGATGCAAATCAAGATCCACCCCAAGACTAATAATCATTCCACTCTACTCTTATTATTTGTCCCATTGTTATGCTCTGTTATGCTTGCTGGTGTGTGGAAATGCCACATACACTTGAGTGCAAGTATACACTGTCCAAAAACAAGTAGTAAAAAGATCGAACCCACAGAGATTGAAAAACTCACTTTTAAAACAAATATAAAGTAATAAAGTGTAAAGTCACAAAGTAACAAAATAATTTTGGATTTTGTTGATGATCACAACTAAGTTAGAAAACTAAGAAAGAATGTTGATAGTGTAAAAGAGAAAAGCTAGTTGGAATGTCTTCATCAAGTAATTTACTTAAAAGTGTATGATGCAAGATGTGATGCACCAGACCAATGTCATTGCATTAGCTATGTGCCTTTCTTGTCACTTTCTTCAGAGTATCATTACCACTTTCTTATGATCCTTGTTCTATGCAAGAAAGAAAGGGGTGTTAGTGCCAATCTTGCCTCCTAACAAGTATCACTTTGCTTAAGTGAATTCACTCTTGTATTTTAAGTACCCACAATTATCCTATGGACTATACTATCCTATGTCTAGACTTAGCATGGTTTTCACAAAGTTTTCTTTATGTAAAACACTCACCCATATTAGTTCTTGAGTTCTTAATTGTAAGCCATGTCCTGTCATTTACAAATCTACTTATTCTAAGTGATCAAGTTTAAAATAAGTTTTGAAAAGATTATCAAGCAAGAACTAAAGTACAAACATACATACATGCAACATACTTACTTAAAAGCTCATTAAATGATTAGAACATTCCAACTAAGAAAGGTTTAGCTAACAAGAGACATTGCAAGATATATATAAACCGAATAGACCATGTTTATATATATAGAAATCACAAAAGAGAAACAACAAGAGTAAAGTTACAAATGTTGAAAACCTTTGTATGAAGTCTTCTAGCAATGCACTAGCATTACTCCTTAGCACTATACAAACACTATGAAAATGAGTTAAGGAGGAATTATGAATTCCTTCCTCTTCCTCTAAAAATATAAAAACTAACTATGTATATTGAAATTTTGATCTAACTTATGGATTGTGATATCTTTCCAAATGAAGATGTGAGGTCCTTTTTATAGCCTTCAAGTGAGGTGCTTCCTTCCTTCATGTTGAAGTCATCTTGAGTGGATCATAGTCAGTAGTTGCTTTCCGCAGGTTTATCCATGTTGAAATCTTTGACTTATCATATAGTATGTTCCATGGTGATAGAACAAGTGTCCCTATGTTGGTGACTCTTCAAAGCTATGCCTATAGCTATGTGTGAATGGTAGGCGCCTACTATACAAGTTTGATGGCATCAGTGAAGCAGTGCAGAGGTCATCACATTGCATGTGGATGCATATGAAACAGTCCGCTTATTCACCAAGTAGCGCAGACTGATGCAGATCGCAGGTAGAGCATCGATGCATATAAAGATTGAGACCGCACCAACAAAAACATCAAACATTCCACAATATATCCAAAATGGCCTATAACTAACTATAACCATTCAAATCACTCAAGATATCATATATCACACTAAATACTATATAAACTCTTTATTATTACTTGAAAGAGAGCAAATACTAAGTTTAAACATATGAAATACTCTATATAAAATAGAGTTATCACTTGCTGCCCTTTTTTTTATAACCAGCGTATATGAAGCCTAAAGCTTCATCCTTTTATATTTGTAATTTTAATTATGTTACTTGAGACCCTTAGGTTTATTAATGTAAATAAACCTGTTGATAAACATACAGCTCTTTCCCTTTATAAATTTTGATTTTTGTTTTGGTTAAATATAACACGCATCTACCACTTAAAATAAAACAAAGGTCGTCGTTAAAATTAAACGCTGCAGATTTAGAAAAAATGCACACACAATTAATAATGACGCTGTACCCTGCTAAAATAATACGCGCACCGCTAAAAATAATGCGTATGCGTGCTTTAACATATATTTTTGAGTCTCTTTTCAACTACGAAAATATCATAGAACTCGCGCTTGCGTAAAGACAATTTTTATTTTGAATTAGTCTGACAAAATTGGGGTATAATACCGCTTCTCTTTATTTGGATTTTGACAAGGAATATGAATTGGCCGAGACATATTCCGAGACAAAATAGAAATAAAGAACTCAACAATTATACCAATTTTGTCCACTGGGGAAATCCGATTTTTTGGAAAGATAAACTCTTTCGTGTTGATGCGAAACGGTAAATGAACACCGACGCGCGCATGTGAAAGGTAAAATGGGGCACTTGCGCGCGTAAAGCGGTAAATGAGCACTTGCGCGCGTAAAATCCAGAAAAATGCCCAGCCGCCTAAAACTCGTAATCCTTAAACGAACTTCTTGACGAATCCGAAGTTTGCACGTGGCTTTGAGGAGCACGCTCGCTGGCCTTTTCGAGCGATCGGGGATCGCATTCACCCGAATCGATATACAGATCAATGCACGGCCCATTGTATCTTAGGTCGATACAACTATTCCGCTGAACTCACATGGGTCGCGTCCATCGCGCTGCTCGTGACGCTGGATGCGGAGACCATGAAATGTAAGGGAGCGCTCAACTCGAGCAAGAGCGACCAACTCCAAATCGCGATGCACGCTGAGCGCCGAACTGAGAAACATTTGGACTCCGAACTAGGGGAGTATTTTCTGGGAACTGAGTGTGAGGATTAGCACATAAGTATTTATCTGTCCTTGTACCTGCAAATGAGACGAACAAATGCATGCGATGCAAAATGCCATGATTGTTTTTTGATGGGATGAATGTGATGTGATGCAGAAGTTTCCTTTTGCTTGCATGAATTTTTTTTTATATTTTTTTTATATGTTTGATGAATGCAATGCATGAATTTTATTTGTTTTATTGCTCTTTGCTCCTTTTTTTTGTGTTCGCTGGTTCGACTAAATCGTGGACTTGGCGCTATGAGGCGCGTAGAATCGCCCATACTGGTGCGAGAGTCACGCCACCCTTTTGAGAATTGCTTTGACGCGATCAGCTTTTTTTGTTTGATTCTTGTGAATTTACCCGATTGAAAGATCATTTCTTTTCTCATGATTTTCAAAAGTTTCGCAATAATCTTAATGCTCTGATTTATACACATTTTCATAATTCATTTATCATCTATCATAAAACGCCATTTTAAAGCACAAATGACAAAGGAAGCAATGATAGAACGATGAACAGATGGAATGAGAAATTTGGACTTTTTATTCATATGGAAATCGACGCGCAAAAAGTCGCACTGATCAAGAGAGTACATTGAGAATTTTGAAACTAAAAAGAAAACAAGAAAATGGACGCAATGTATCTTATGAGCGCTTTTTGTCTTTGGAGTGTTGATGCCAATCAACCATACTTATATCCTTGATCACCCTTTTATCCAAGATTTTGAGGTGTCGCTTGCCTCTTTTTTTTTTTTATTTTTTAAGTCCAACTTTCCCGACTTAATAATTTTTGCCTCGACCGCTTCTTTGCGAAGCCACCCACCGGTCGCTTCTTTTTTTTTGCTAGGTCGCCTTTTTCGGGTTTTCAACCTAGCGAGCTAATTCTTGTTCGCCTCATCTTTCTTTTTTCTTTTATTTTTCTCAGCGTGATATCTCTCGATCGAATCCGACTTGACTGGTTTCTAAGTTCTTCACCATCCATGTTGGTGAGTATCAATGCTCCTCCGTAAAAGGCTTTCTTTACCACATATGGTCCATCATAGTTAGGAGTCCATTTTCCACGGGGTCACTCAATAGGCAGGATCTTCGAGCACAAGGTCTCCTCGTTGAATTCTCGGGACGCACCTTCTCGTCGAAAAGTCGCCTTCATCCTTTGTCGATACAACCGCCCATGACACAGTGCAGCAATTCTTTTTCTCCTCAATGAGATTCAAATGATCCGCATTTAGCTTGACTCCATTCTCGCTTCTTCCAACTTGGTTTCCATCAAGACCGTAGGAGGGTATCTCAACTTCAATAGGAGGACTGCTCCGACCCATACACCAAAGAGAAAGGGGTTGCCCTGGCTGAAGTGCGACCGAGGTACGATACCCATGCAGTTTAAAGGAAGCATCTCATGCCAATCTTTGTAGGTTACTACCATCTTTTGCACAATCTTCTTGATATTCTTATTGGTCGCTTCGATCGCCGCTCATCTTGGGACTAGTATGGAGAAGAATTATGATGTCGGATTTTGAAGTCCTCACATAACTCTTTCATCATCTTATCGCTCGTGTTGCCGCCATTATCTCAGGATAATCTTATCCGAATCCCATAGCGACATACCGCATCTCTCTCTTACGAACTTAGCAACCACGTAGCTAGTAATGTCGAGTATGGCGCCTTCAACCCACTTGGTGAAGTAATCAATAGCGACTCAGGATGAATCGATGCCCATTTGATGCCTTAGGCTCGATAGACCTATGACGCCCATGCCCCACATTGAAAATGGCCAAGATGCAATTAACATTTAGGGAAGCAGTGGCTCATGAATGTGATCAGCAGTAGATTTGACACTTATGACATTTTCTCACAAAGCTATAGCAATCGATTCCATTTGCACCAATAATAGCCACTCTTAAGATTTTCCTCGCCATAGTGTGCCCACTAGAATGAACTCCAAATGAGCCCTCATGGACTTCTTTCATGATTTTTGTTGCCTCTTCTTCTCGCACACACACCTCGGAGAGAACCATATCATAATTCCTTTTGTATAGAACTTCACCGCTCGTAAAGAAATTCTTGCCAATCTTCTGAGGGTTCTCTTGTCATTCTCTCGATGCTTCAGAGGATACTGCTCAGATATACCGCTTGATGTCATGATACCAGTGGCTTGTTATTCGACTTCTTCCTCGATTGCCGCTAGCAATGATGTGCCGCAAATCTCGGCGTCAATCTCGATGTGGGTCAAGCTTTTGTCGCGCTGATATTGAACATTGAAGACAAAGTGGCTAGTGCATCACCCAACCGATTCTCATTAAGTAGGAAGATATTGAAATGTGATTTCAAAAGGCTCCACCAACTCTCGAATGTAATCTCTGTAGTGGATCAACTTGGGGTCCTCGTCTCCCAATCACCATTCACTTGGTGAATGACTAGAGTCGAATCTCCATACACATCAAGTCTTTTAACCTTCCAATCAATGGCTGCCTCGATACCGAGAATACATGCCTCATATTCTCGCAATATTATTGGTGACGAGAAGCTTAGTCCGACAAAGGAACGGATGAAGCGATTATCGTGGAAATTAGCACCGCCTCGCCCGTGTCCATACACGCTGGAGGCACCATCAAACACCACTCTCCATCTTTCATCTTCCGGGATTTCTCTTCAAACAAGGCCATGATATCTTCATCCGAAAGTCATATCGCATAGGCCGAGCATCTTCAATGGGTCGTGTGCTGTGCTCGCCGCACTACCCTTTAATTGCTTTCTCGAGTGACATATAGGAGATCATATTCGATAATCGATTTGCCAACGCCGCCTCCTGTAAGTGCGGCTTTCAAGATGTACTTGATTGATCCCAACTAAGTAGTGGTGACTTAGCATGTACCGCTCAAACGATGAGCACTTTCAAGCTAAAGCACAACAAGTCTTTTCTAGCAATGAGTACCTTGTTTCACAACAAGCTGAATTTCTTACTCAAATAGTAAATGGCATGCTCTTTCTTCCCGTGATTCATCGTGTTCGCCCTCTAACACACAACCCATCGAGTCGTTTCTAGCACAGCTTAGTACAGTGATCAAGGGTCCGCGGGTACAGGAGGCATCAAGATAGGTGGATTCTCAAGATATTTCTTGATCTTTCAAATGCTCTTTGACAATGATCGCTCCATTTGGTCTATTGATTCTTGCACAATAATTTGAAGATCTGTCGCAAGTGGGAATCAACCGAATATGAACTCTAGAGATGTAGTTCACTTTCCAAGAAAACCTCGAACCTCTTTTTTCTCGCTTTAGAGCCGGCATCTCAAGAATCGCACGCACCTTATCCGATCGATTTCTATCCTTTTGGCCGACGATGAATCCCAACAACTTTCCCGATCGCACGCCAAAGGTACACTTGGCAGATTTAACTGAGCTTGAATTTTCTCAACCGCTCCAAGAGCTTTTGCAAATTGACAATGTGTTCTCATCGCTTTAGACTTTGCGATCATATCGCCCACGAGACCTCTATTTCTTTGGCATCATGTCGTGAAACAATGTGACCATAGCCCTTTGATAGGTAGCACCAGCTGCTTCTTCAACCCGAACAAAGATGACTCAGAATGCATCGTTCCCAAAGAGTTATGAAAGTTGTTTTCTCCATATCCTCGTGAGTCATCTTGATCCGTTATTATACCAATACCCATCCATGAAGGAGAACAAAGAATGTTGCGCTGTACTATCCACTAAGACATCAATACGGGCAAAGGAAAATCATCTTTGGGACTAGCACGATTCGATCTCTCAGAATCAACGCACATTCTAACTTTCCCCGCCCTTTTCTAATCGCACAATGTTAGCAACCCATTAGTGGATACTTGGCATCGCTAGAACCCGCTGCCAAGTCGCTTTTTCACCTCGCTCGATCTTTAAGGACATTTCGCTTCATTCTTCTCGCCGCTTTACCGAGGGCATTCTCGCTTGACCGCAACTTATGTACCACTATGTCAAAGATCTAAACCCGCATATCCCGATAAGTCCATGCGAAGACATCGACATAGTCATGCAAGAGTTCGATTAGCTTCTTGCGCCACTTTCTTTCATTGAAGTACCCACCTTTACTTCCTTCTTAATGTCCTCGCCTAGGTTAATTATCTCAACAGATTCCCATGTGCCCGAATAGCCTTTTCCTCTTGCTCAACCATTCTCCTCAATCGAGGGGTTTCCCTACCATCCTCAACATCCTCCTCACTTTGATTAACTGGGTGATCAAAATTAACATATGAACCGCTGGCATCATTATTCTCAAAGATTATTCTCAAGATGAAGACACATGACAATGAAAGGCAATTTTATTCATTCGAGAATCCAAAACAACATTTTATTGATAGATGATATTCAAGGAAAACATGCATGCCCATATGAAATATTCTAAGGCTCTCGGCAGAGCCAAAGAATTTACATTACAAAATCATTACTTTGGAATGAAAATAACAGTGGAAATCAATGATCTTCCAATTATCAAGCTCTTCATCTCGCAAAGATCGCGACGCACTAAGTCCGCACCTTCGCCTTCCACAACCGATTCTTCCTCAATGACGGCCACCGACGGATCCAAAGATACCCGCGCCTCAAGCTCGGGAGAAATCATAGATAGGAACCTTCTTCAAGCTTGGTTTCCGCCTCGGCTTAGCTAGCCTCCCTTCTCGCTTTTCCTCACCATTCTCTTCTTATCACCAAGGGCTAATATCCTAACCCACGCCTATCCTTGTACTTCTTGCACTGCATTCGGCCACTGCACTCCTTGCTCTGACTTTCCTAAACCTTTTCCAACTGGGTAACCATTTTTCAAAGATGACCTTGGCTACCATGATAGCGGCGCTGGATATCTTTGTGCAGTAACGGGGCTTCTTCCCCACGAAAGTGGCATTTGCAATTTCCAATGATCGAAAGGCGATTCAAGTGCCTCTCCGCAGCCTCAATGTATTGAGGAGGACGGGCTTGCTAATTAGAACTTCTTCTTCTCCACAAACGACTATCACCTTGTCGCCGACTACAAACTTAAGCCTTGGTGAGTGATGAAGGAACAAATACGGCAAAGATGAATCCGTGGTCTTCCTCCAGAGACACCAGAGGACGATGCAATGTCCATGATCCAAAATTCACATAAAATACTTCCTCGACCTATCTCGCATCGGGAACTCCATTTCTCCTATAACCTCTTTCTTGATCCGCCAAATGCCCTAACTAGTGTCGAAGCTAGGCTTCATATACGAGCAGCAAATACATTTAGTCTGCTCATAGTAGATTTGGGCATGACATTCAAAGAGGATCCATTGTCGATGAGGACCCGAGAGAGTGTATATTCACCACATCCGATCAAATGTGAAGTGCTCGACATGCCCCTTTCTCAGGTGAGCTCATCATCGCAAAGGTAATATAATTGATGCAACAATATTCCCACGATGCCATCGAGCCGGTCAACAAAGTGATGTTCGGGGCTACATGGGCTTCATTTAATACTTTCATTAGAGCCGCACGGTGGCCTCAAAATTGAGCAAGAAGGACATGATAGAGATCTTTGCAGAGTGTGGTGCACTGGTCCACCACTTTGTAATTCGCCCCGCGCATGATCTTCAAAAATTCTGGTGGCCTCGCTCCGATTACACCTTCCTACTTTCCTTAGGCTCTCGGGTTATACCCTTTACCTTTGCGAATCTTTTCTCATCCTCTTTGGAGGGCCCCTTCAGACTTCTGGGACGTAAACACGC
The DNA here is from genome assembly GCA_020916435.1 of Oxytropis ochrocephala. Lineage (NCBI taxonomy): Eukaryota > Viridiplantae > Streptophyta > Magnoliopsida > Fabales > Fabaceae > Oxytropis > Oxytropis ochrocephala. Next base: position 69,111,913 of record CM037093.1, on the reverse strand, counting down.
CCGCTTCTAGTTACCCCACTACTCCCGCAATATTGGTGATGCTCAAGGGAAGCTTGAGATTTCTGAGCCGAAATGGCACATCGTGAATCTACACGGGACTTTATTGTTCTTCTCGCTAGGAGCCGAAACAGACACTATTGCTATTCGACCGATCGAGCCGAAATGGGATCACAATAGTCTTTGGCTTTTCCAAAGCCGAATTCGGATCGTATGGCACCTCGATAGTCTCTCGCACATCTCTACCCCTTCGATTGGAAGGTCGTAACATCCTCTTCTCTCCCCGCATACCCACCGATGATGTGGCGGTCCATCGATCCTCAGAACACTACCTTAAATGCTTCACATGCTCCCACACACCGACATTAGCACAAACTCCTTTCTCTCAACACAACCCATTCTAATAATCCCGCATTTGCACAATTCCGCATGAATGATTTCTAGTGGGAGTCCGAATATCTTCATCGATCCGATTAGGGATTGCTCCTTCATATCCATGATTGCATTAGCGCATGCTTCCCATGACCAGTGCAATGGGTTAGTCGTGATATTCGATCCTCCCGCTTGAAAGTTATGCTTTTGGTATCAATCGATCTTGCACCACAATTTTGAAGGCCTTGCGCCTCAATAACAGGTGTCCAACCGCCTTCATGAAATGCGCAAGTAACGCTGGGATTGTAGCCTCGGAAGTAGGGGTGGCCGGACCGGTTTCATCGGGTCCGTATTGATGAGTTTGTTTGTGGCAAGATAGTTGAAAAGGTCTGTGATAGTGGGACTCAGGTGCTTTTTTGTCTTGGTAGTTTTTGTGGTAGTTATTTTGTGGTGGACGAGTTGGTTGGCGCTTGAGCGGGACAGGATGTTTTGTGGTTGATAAGGCGAGCTTATGGTGATAGCGTTGGTTTCTCCTTCTTTCTTCTTCGGGAATCCGGGAATGGCTTCTTGTGGGTGGTTGCATTTGCGAACTACGGGCAATCTTGCCGCTTCACCCATTTTCTAGCCTTTCACCGATGATTACCATGTTCGAGAAATTGAAGATACGCCGATCAACCGATCATAGTATAACGGTGGCAAGGTGGTTTCCATGAACATGAAGACCGCTTCTTTCTCCAACAAAGGGGGTGTTACTCATACAGCCCAAAGCCCTCCACCGCTGGGCATACTCCTTAATCGACTCATTATCTCTTTCGCCATGCTCAGAATCAGTTCTCGCAGCGCCATATCCGTATTGTACCGGGTATCGTTCGAGGAAGGCATCAACCAAGTCCTCCAACAATGAATACGGATGGTTCTAGCCGCATATACCACTGAGAGATGCCTCAAAAAGGCTCTCTTGGAAATAATGGATCAAGAACTTGTCATCATGAGAATGCGCAGCCATTTTTCTACAAAGATATGGTCGATGGCTTTGTGTATGTGTCATGCCTCTGCAGATTTGTCAAAGTCGCACTTTGAATTTAGGAGGTAGAACCACATCGTGATTTACACATGATCCCGAGCTTCTCTCGCTTCTAGAGCTCGACCCTTCAATCATTCTTAAGCGCTTTTCTAACATATGATACCCGCCTCTAGCTCGAGGAGTTTCAAAGGATAGTTCTGAGGAAAGCCATTCACACCGTGAGTGAGGATTACTCATCAACATTACGGGCCGGGTTCACGTGTGGGTCACGTGAGTGAGTGGTATTCACAGTGATTGATCCTCGAACTCGGGATGGACCATAGCCGTGAATGAAAGCTAAACGGAATTCCCCGCGAATGTGGATCCGAATTTGGGCCCGAGGCGCTCCCATTCCTCCATTGTTTGCGGCCGAGATGGGTTGGACTTGCTCGCAACCCTGTGGGGATTACTTCGCATTAGCCTCACCGGAGGTGTGTATCCGGACGGGAGTCCCTGGGCATCCTATGCATGACCGGTTGGCTCGATTGTTGGCCCCAAGCATGAGCGAAGGTGACGGCCTCAAGACTCCTAAGAGCGACAACAAATTTCAAAGAGAGACGACGGACTTTCACGCAAAGGCTGCTCTCAAGGCTTGTAGTATCGCCATCATTTCACCATCCGTGGCTTCCATTGCCCCCATTTTCGCTCTCAACTCCCGATTCTCCCGAACCAATCGCTCCGATCGGGAAACTCAGCAAATGGGGTATCATGGTCCGATTCACCACTTCCTAGGTCTTCAATAATAGGACGGTCCGAGTCATTCGTTAGCCGCCATGAGCCTTGCTTGCGCATTTGCAGTCAGTATCGATGTTGGCAACCAAATTTTTTTTTTCTATTGATGGAACACATTTTATGAGCGCGAGAATCAAATAAATAAATGCAAATGCAATGCAATATGTATGATTTATGTTTGTTTTGGTGCCAGGAATCACAGCGCGACTTGTCTTGTCATAAGCGTGTAAGCTTAAAGCTCTAACACTTCTTCTCTCTTTTCTTTTTTTAATTTTGATTTTTGGTTGCAACGAGGTTGGAAACAATAGGCAAAACAAGCACACTTTATTCAAAAGGAAAGAGTACTACAATTTCAAACTTGAACAGAAAGCAAAGTACAAAATTCTGAAAGCAAAGAGTACAATATTCCGAAGAAAATTACAACTTTTAGAGAAAATTACAATTTCCTAAGGATTATTACAATGTTCCAAAGTGAACTTCAAAGGCATATAGTTTTCAATTTCTCCTCCCTCTTCCTCTTCTTGCTTTCAAATGCCCCTTTGGCCTTCTCCATGAGTTCTTCTCACGAATCTTGCAAAGATTTCGACAAACTCACACACCTTGGCCGAGTGTTGGAAGGATTCATTTCGCCTTCAGCCTTTCCTTAGCTTCTGGGAACATCCTCACACCGTTAGCTAGCCTTGCTAGCTTTGAAAATTTGCTCTTCCAAAGTCGAATCTCATCCTCGCCTCCTTGACAATCTCTTGGTCCTCTATTCTCGCCAATTAAGGCCATGAAACGTTGTTCCCAATATCGCTTTCTACTTGCACTTGCTCATAAGATTCCCTTTAGGCATCCGAGATTCCTCTTCAATTCCTCCGACCTTCCTTGTTCAAACCCTAAAGCTTGTTGGTACTCTTTCAAGATTCCCGTGATAGACTCTCTATCTTGCCCGATGCTTTCCATTTGGTTCCCAACTCAACTTCATCACTTGGAATTCTTTTCTTGACTTAACTAGTGCATCTCTCACCATTTTCTCCTTCTCCCGTGACTTGTCATATAGTTCCTTCCATTCACGTGTTTCCGCCATAGCTTCGCTCATCTGAGGCACACCTCTTTACTTCCTCTTTAGCACCTTTCAAATGTTTCAATATTCCTCTTGCTTTCTTCTTCTATTTCAAGTTTCTTGTTGGTCGCTTTCAATACCATGCGCCAAGAGCATTTTCATTCTCTAGCTTCCGCTATCTTGCATCACTTTTCCCAACTGCTTTGCAAGGCCCTCTTTTCTTCTTCCGCTTTAGATAATGCCAACTTAGCCTCTTCTAGCTCTTTCAATGAGGGGAACTTGAGGTTCTGCATTTGCTCTTCAAGTGATGGCCCCTTTGGTTGGATGATCGAGTTTCCTTAATCCTCTTTTCGAGCCATCGAGTGAAGGAGATAGCAAAGTGGTCCTTTAGATAACTCACCTTTGCCTCTCCGCACTACGGCTTCCTGCTTGCAAGACTCGCCAAGTAAGTCCTCGCTTTGTGTGATCCCCGCATGGAGGTAAAAACTAACAACATAGCTTCTGAGGGTGAGTCCCGCATGTGGTACCCGAGTTGCTCTCAAGGTCAAAGACGGGTTATAATTAATGCATCCATGTGTCCCCATGAGAGGAACATTCGAAACTACCACACCGAATATCACCGAGGGTTTATCCTCCCAACACTTGTGTGAGAACCATCGACTTTGAAGGGCGCCAAGGTTCTTCAACGATCTTTCCACTCCCGAGGGCTCATAGTCTTCTGATTGCAACCTGCAGCATAGGAAAGCAAATCTCCAACATCACTTTTGTTAATGCACACATGATTGATCAACCAAGCATATAGCAGACAGTGGAAGGAACAACACATCTTATCCTTTCTAACTCATGATGGCGGTGAAGGCACGATAGGTCTCATGAGAATAGCTGAACTGGATTGATGGGACTTTTTGCATTCTTGAAGGCTAGGAACACACCAACAAAGCTAGCTTTCATCTATATGTTTCTCAACTGAGGGAAAAGAACAATGCCGAAGATGGTCAAAGCTAGTACTTGCTTGAAAGAAACCCAACTTTGATACTACATAGCTAGCCATCAAACTCTCAAGTACTTCGAGGAAACCTGATATATTGTTATGCTTAACCTCAGGGGACCGCACTTCTTCCATAATCGATTTGTAACAAAGAAGCCAATTTCTCATCCGAATAATATCGCTCTCCGAGCATCGTAAGGTCTAACCTCCCGAGCGATCAAAACCTGTAATCTTCTCATACTCCTCTAGTGGTAGGTGCCATTTGGAAGTTCTTGAAGAGGAAACACCTAATCTCTCAATCATAGAACCAACATAGGGCAAATGATGGCACTCTCTTGTACTTCCAATCAGAGTAACTCATGGATGTTCCCATAAGTCTTGTCGGGCGACGTAAGCTCAATAGACCTAATAGGAAGCATACTCCTTCAAACTAGTTACATCAATCTTCTTTACAATGGGGAACCTTGAATTGAATGCAGTTTTGCCTTTTGCTTCCATATTGCTTCTTACACACCTATGACAAGATTCAGTGTTATGTTGTGATCTCTGGCAAACAAACTTTAATGCATGAAAAATGAAAATGACGAAAGTTTTTTTCAAAATTTTGTTAGATGCAAATGCAATGGTGCAAATGATGTGAATGCGAAATGATATGTTATTTACATGAAAAAATGGTAAGAAAATGAGGTTATTGGTGGTACTTTGAACATTTTCAACGATACACGCTACATGCCACCCCATGTAGGTATTTATGAGGGGAAAAGAAAAAATTACTTTCTACAATTTTCGAAATAGAGTTTGAGAAAAAGGAATGCCTAAGCTAATGCGACAAACAAGGGCGTGCCCCCGTGTCCTACAAAGGGTGGGAATCCTAGGGTCTAAAGTCGACGGTGGGTAATCCTCCCATGTAGGTTCTAATCACTTCCTCACAATGGCAACCAAGAGTTAAAGTCTCTCTCACGATGGCACTCACAATCATAGAAAGCTATCGAAAGTGTGAGGCATCATGACAGAGTACTCGGGGGCGAAACTTTCATGAGAGCCATACAGCATAAAGTTCACGAATGGCGCCACTAATCGCTCCCGCCTCCTAGGTTTTTGTTCGCACTTTGGGTTTTAGGCCCCACTCAATGCTCACAAATTTAGGGTGTGAAGTGTGTGTTGAGGGCACAACACCTAGAAATAACTACCCTTCCCCTCCTGCAAGAAAAACCAGAGCAGTCCAGACAATAGGTCGTCTACCCTAAGGTTCAACATGCATACATTATTTCAATATACAAACCATTCTAAGAAGCCTACAATAATTACACGCATTGCTTACAAAGAAAGGGAGCGAAAAAGAGGGACTGTTCTAAAATATAACAAACAAATGACATAGGAAATAAAACAAAAGTAAGAAGAATGGAGGTAAAACAAAGCATATTAAATCAGCAAGGGAAATCACACATTCAATTAATCGGCTTGACCCACTAAAAAAATGTCCCCAGTGATGTCGCCAGCTGTTGCACCCCGAAAAATCCTTGGAGGGACTTTTCTTCGCACAACGTGGTGTTAGAGTCGCCACCAATATTTTTTAAAGGTAAAACATTGAAAAAACCTTTTTTTCGGAATGCAATGGTCTTGGAACCATTAGATTTGGGTTCGGGAGTCTAATTACGCATGGGGAAGGTATTAGCACCCCGCAACGTCCCTTCGAGGAAGGGTTACCTTAATTAAATATGTGATTCGCGGAGTTGATTTGGAAAAATGCTTTGTTTTTACCTTTTTTGTTTATGGGTGACTTAATGAAAAATCTTTAATTTTGCGCTTGATGGAGGGGATCCACTCCTACGTATCTCCCGGTGCGATGGAGAATTCAAAGCCACGTAGTTCTTGTTTAGGAAAGGTTTTTGTTTTTTATCTTGTTTAATTGTGAAAATCGAGCTTTCATGATGATCAATTGAGCAAAGGCTCCAAGTGACCAACATTAGCACTCCATTGTTAATAATCGCGCAAGCAAAGGCTTCGCAAGACTACTAACAAAGTTTTTGATTTTAGTGAAAATCTTTAGGAAAATTAGGCATTCACGGCGATCAATTGAGCAAAGGCTCCAAGTGACTGCCGCTAGTACCTCATTGTTAATAATCGCAAGCAAAGGCTTCACGAGACTACTAACAAAGTTTGATTTCAAGAGTTTCCACAATTGGACCGATTCTTGTTTATGGAGTGATTTATGTTGTTTTCGATAATCAAGCAATTGGTAAAGAAATGAAATTTGAATTTGCATCTTCGCATTAGGAAAGGGAATAAAACACTAAAAAAACGGAAGGGGAGTTCAGAGCAAAACGGGTGCAAATAGTTACAGGGGGTTGTATTATTAACTGAGGGGTGTTATTAATAACTGATGTAAATATAAAAATGCACACAGTGCCCATAACACAACCCGCGACCCACACTACCTACTCCATTTGCCCAAAGTAGGAAGAAATAAACCTTAAATTATTCCTCCTCCAACCAAATTGCTCCATTCTCAAAGAAAAATAAGAGAGAGAGAGTTTTTAAGAGAGAGAAAGAGGGAAAGAAAGAGAGAAAGAGAGAGAGCAAGGAAACTCGCGAGAGAGAGGGTGAACTGAAGAGAGGAGGATCGAACGGTGCCTTCTACGGCGGTGACTACGACGACGTGGTTTCGGGCGTGGCGGTGGTTTCGCTGGAACGCGATCGGCAGAGAGGGACGCGACGGCAGTGTGGTGGTTCGGCGCGCGAGGTCACGGTGGCGCGGTGGGGTTTCAGTGAATGTGTTTGTTTTTCTCGTTTTTTGGTTTTTATGGTTTCCTTCCTCTTCTCTGCTCAAATGGATTGAAGTGGTGGTGGTCAGGTGGAAGCGGATGGTGGTGTTTGTTGGTCAAGTCGTGGCTCAGGTTTGCTTGTTCTTGGTCCGTGGTTCTTTCTTTTTTCTCGCTCTCTCGCTTGTGTTTGTGTGTGTCCGTGTTTGCTCGGTGTTCTCAGATATTGGTGCTTTTTCCCCTCGCTTGCATTTGAAGCTTGATTTATAGTCCAATATGCAATCGTGAATGTCTATTTTCCCGACTTGTATTGCTTCAAAAGTTTCACGCTTTGGTGTATAATTATTTCGAGCAAATTTTTCTCCTCCCAAGCTACCGTGTATTCACAAATCGGGAGTGTTTGACTAAAATATTGAATCTGAAATGTGCAGGTTCTTTTTGGGGAGGTGACTCTACCTATTTAAAGCTTTGGAGCTAGACCCATTGCTGCACAATTTTGGCTTCATCTCTTTGTCATGTTGACTGTTGCTATTGTCTCTTTCTCACCCGATAGCTCTATAGTTATTCCTCTCTCAATGTTATTCCTTTCTTTTATTTTTATTGCTATTATTATTTTTTTTGTCGTGTCCTCGTATTATAGTCTTTTTCATTTGGCAAAGTACTAGCCGCTTGTAGTATGGTAGCATAGCAAAGAATGTAATTGTTGTATTTGTGATTAGCAAGGAGGAAACCTCGCAATCGTGAACAAGGCCTCAACTCAAAGTATCGTAATAGATGCAAATCAAAGATCCAATTCCAAGACTAATAATCATTCCACTCTACTCTTATTATTTGTCCCATTGTTATGCTCATATGCTTGTCGCCTTTTTTTATAACAAATGTGATATGAAGCCTAAAGCTTCATCCTTTTATATTTGTAATTTTAATTATGTTACTTGAGACCCTTAGGTTTATTAATGTAAATAAACCCGTTGATAAACATACAAATTTCTTTCCTTTATAAATTTTGATTTTTGTTTTGGTTAAATATAACACGCTGCCTACCACTTAAAAATAAAATAAAGGTCGTCGTTAAAATTAAACGCTGCAGACGAAAAAAAAATGCACACGCAATTAATAATGACGCGTGTACCCGTTAAAATAATACGCTGCATTCTCGCTAAAAATAATGCGTATGCGTGCCTTAACATATATTTTTGAGTCTCTTTTCAACTACGAAAAATATCATAGAACCTCGCGCTTGCAGAAAGACAATTTTTATTTTGAATTAGTCTGACAAAATTGGGGTATAACAGCTGAAGGTGGTTTGGGTAGGAGCCGTGAGCATGCTACTTGGGAGCTAGAGAGCAAGATGAAGGAAGTCTATTCCGAGTCGTTGATTGAGGTAAGATTCCGAGGACGAATCTCCTAAGTAGGGGAGGGTTGTAACACCCCAAAATAATTCAATTAATTAACTTAGTTGAGTTATTAAGGGGTTTGCAACATTTTACTTTTAAGTCAAGTAATTCATTAAGTGAAGGTTAAGTATGTGTGGCATTTTAGGAAAATGTCTAAGTTAGGAAAGGGTGTGGTAGAAGAAGCCCACGGCCTAATAAGGCCAAGGCCTCATTTAAGTCCCTTAGACATGTTAAATGGTGCCTTCAGAGGAGACCATTTACATTGTTCCAAAAAATAGTCAAAGTTACCAAATTAAGAAAGTAGAGAGAAGTGAGACTTAGAGAGAAGGAAGAGAACCGGGGAGAAACCAAGAGAAAAAGGGAAGAGTGAGTCAATCTTGAAGGATTCCTACAACCGCCCACCAACTCTAATACACCCTTATCCTTTGATACCCAATTGCCTCGCTTGATCTCGTGCTTCAAACCGCTTCAAACTTGATACACTTGGAGAACTCAAAGAAGAGTCTAGTTGTAATGGGGGTAAAACTTTATCACTTTCTAAAACTTGGCAAAGATACTCGACACTCTGGCCATGTTACCTTGCTTTGAGCTCCAAGAATTCCATCTCTTTCTTTCCTCTCACATCTTCTGGGTAGTACTTCCTCATGAACTCTTTCTTAAAATTCTCCCATGTGATCTCCTCCTCAAGCAGCCTTCCAACCTTGGAAGAACTCCAAGCCACTGCCGTCATTTCCTCAATGAGCATACGAGTTCCAAACCTCACTTTTGCTCATCTGCAATCCATTACTCAATATTCTCTCTATTTCTTTTAACCATGCTAGAGCCCCATCAGATCATACCTCCCTCAAGGTAGGAGGATTTTCCTCTCGAAAGTAGCGAGCCTACGAGCCCAAAGATCATCGGCATTCTCACGAGGTCGATTCCCATAGCATTTGCCATCGCTCCAACGCAAAGCCTATAGCAAAAAGATCATTTCTTCCAAATTTCTTCCACCATTCTTACTTCACCGACATACAAATCAAGAATCGTTTAGAACGAGCCTAAGACTCGAGGCTTAAGACACTTAGACTCAATACTTGGTCGGACAAGACCGAACTTATGCTTTGATACCAACAATGTAACACCCCCTTATCTAATCAATTCGGCCTACAAATTAAAATCAGAGTTTCAAAATTCCACTCAAAAGGAGGGCTACATTTAATGATTTAAAAAGGAAAACAGTAATTCATTTAAGTTCAAATAGTTGCACAGCATTATACTAAGCATGCAATCATGCGCATCACATCGGCACAAAGGGTCTAAGCCCATAACATAAGGCACCTCGGCCAATAAGACATCAAGTCATAATACAGTGTAAAAGTTACAACAAAATGATAGTTTTTAGTTCAAAAGACTATATATCAGAAAATACACAAGATCAAGAATAAAAACACTAAAATCTACTCTACTTCCCAACCCAAAGTTACACACGACTCAGAAAGTGCATACACAACCGACTTCTGAGCTAGGCACACTATCACTCATGTGTACCGCAAGTTGCCGACATGAGAAGCAACATAAAGCAGCTAGGGTGAGTCTCTTAACACAAGTAATATAATGTGAAGAAAGCTTAAGGTTAGAGATGGCACTAAAGCACCCTTGGTTCAAATAAGACAACACTCACAGATAGTTTAAAATAACCACAACAATCATCAATCACCAAAAACACATTAAATAATGAAATGTATGCATGAATGCAACCCAACCACGTGGCATTATGCAAATGAGGTACCTCCACCGGCCGTTATTTAGCCTATTGGCTCTCCGTCAAGCATTCTGCCGTTATTTGATATGGAGACCAAGTCCTACCACATCCGAGGTCGAAACCTCCTCCGCTGCATATGCACATGAACATGTGACTTCATGACAAATGCAATCACACACAAATCAAACATAGCGCATGTGAATGCTTACACCGCCGCATTCGGCCGTTATTCGCTGCTCTACTCGGCCGCTCTACTCCGCCGCCACACCGACGCCTACAAAGATCTGTACATCATCCCAAAGCAAAGTCGACCCTACTACACCTATAGAATCACCCTAGACCTACAACCGACGCCTCAATCACCTCGCACTCAACAACCGACTTCTCTCAATCACCTCGCACTCCACGGGTGGACTAATTGTCACACCGAGGACCGCAACGACACTTAGGGACCAAAATGTCACCTAAGGACCAAAATGGACTTAATCGCCTCCCTTACTTATGCACATTGGTGCTAAAATCGCACTCCCGCATGCGCCCCACAATGTGCTAGGCAACATTGGCGCTTAACATCACCTCGCACACACTATGTGTCACCCTGGGCTAACTACTCAACATCACCTCGCACACTATGTGTGTACCTCGACTAACTACACTCAACCCCTCACCCGTAGAGCGCCACACGCTACACACTCCCTTACACTAAAATCGCCTAACTCATGGGGATTCACTTCTGCATTCCCGGTTCGGGCCACCTACACTTAGGCATTTTGGGCGCTTCACCCTGACGCTACTCCTCCCCGAGGACCCTGGTCACTACCTCTACACCCTGGTAACCTTAAGGCGAAACACCTACACTTCCTGGCTTGCCGCCCTTACCCCTCGCTAATGGTGTTTAGACACATACTCACCCTCAAACTCACCAACAGACTCCTCAACACTAAGACACTCTAAGCGCTGACTTCCCTCAACTCCTGCTTCTCTCACTCTAAGCTTAAGGGTACTCTGCTTACTCTGCTTCTTCACTTAAACCCAACATGCAACACATTTCCAAATTTCACCACACTCATGCGCACTCCTGATACTTACTCCATTTGCTCCGATCCTCTCCCTAACTCTACATGCAATCTCATTTCTTCACACTACACCGATTCTCACTCTAATGCCTCACCATGCACCGCTTCTCTTCATACCACATACAATGTAGAGAGTGTTACACTCCTCTCTCTCCCAACCGATCCACCATCGCATTCTCACCACAAACCACAAAGAAAGAGCATAAACATAGCAAAACATGTCATGAACAACACATAAAACACACATGCAAGGTGATCGTAACCACTCACACCAAAACACTATCAAACACAAGACATTACAAGGATTAAAAGAGCCCCCTAACCTGATTATAGCCGTAGACACACCCTCTTCACTAGCACTTCTAAGAATCCTTGAAAATTCAGCTCACTCTTCACCTCTTCTCTTGGTTCGCACTTCTGGTTTCTCTTCCTTCTCTCTAAGTCTCACTTCTCTCTCTACTTTCTCAATTTGGTAACTTAACTATTTTTGGAAACAAGGTAAGTGGTCTCCTACGAAGTCACCAATTAATATGTCCTAAGGGACTTAAATGAGGTCTTGGCCTTACTAGGCCGTGGGCTTCCTCTAGCCACACCCTTTCCTAACTTAGACCTTTTTCTAAAATGCAACACATGCTTAACCTTCACTTAATTAATTACTTGACTTAAAAGTAAAATGTTGCAAACCCTTAATAACTCAACTAAGTTAATTAATTGAATTATTTTGGGGTGTTACAGTACACATGAGTGATAGTTGTGCCTAGCTCAAGTCGGTTGTGTCTGCTCTGGTCGTGTAACACTGGGTTGGGGCCGAGTAGATTTTAGTGCTTCTTATGCCGATCTTGTGTACTTTCTGCTAGATAGTCTTTTGAACTAAAACTATCACATTTTGTTGTAACTTTTTACTATGTATTATGACTTGATGTCTTACTGGCCGAGGTGCCTTATGTTATGGGCTTAGACCCTTTTGCCGATGTGATGCGCATGATAACATGTTTAGTATAATGTCAAAGCAAAATTGCTTGAACTTAATTGAATTTCTGCTTTTCCTTTTAAATCATCAAATGTAGCCCTCCTTTCGAGTGGAATTTTGAAACTCGATTTTAATTTAGTAGATCGAATTGATTAGATAAGGGGTGTTACAACATTTGATAACTTTAGTGGACAAAAATGTTAAGAAATGACCACTTTGATACAAATTTGAAACATAAAAGACCAAAGTACAAAAAAATGACCAAACTAAAATTTTAATGAAAGATAACGGACCAAAAGTGCATTTTGAGAGTAATATTTTATCTTTCCATTTTGCAAGGAGAATTAATCTCCATCCATTGTAGTTTCCTTACTCAATGACAATGAAATACAAAACTTTACAGTTTCTTTTACATTTTCTATTGAGGTCCTATAAGCTCGTATACTACTATACTAGTATAATTTACTCGTACAAAGACGGGTAGAAATTTATTTGTTTAGACACCGTAAGATAATTACTTCAACTATTTTAAATATTTATATAATAGAAGGAAATTAATTTTAGATTTATATATATATATAATATAATATAATATAATATAATTATATATTATAATTTCAAATGGGATGTGGGGTTTTGTCCAGGAAATGATTTTGTTTCCTGTCTTATAATGTTTTGTAATAATTAAATGAAGAAAAATTAATATAAAAGTATTCTAACAAAGTACTAAAATAAAATTTGAAACTGATGAAAATATGATTATCATCTAATGTATTCTGAATGAGTATATAGAAAAGCACATTACTATTACTAATGCCGGAAGGAAAATGATATACGATAATAGAATGTCTCATCTTTTTTTTAGATAAGCATAGAATGTCTAATCTATTTTGTAATATATCCTTCATAATTTGTTTTCACTAAGCGTGAACTCGTGGAAATTGATTTTATTGTTATAACCAACACGGGTATACATCTCATTTTATCATAAAATTTTAAATTATTTTTTGGCACATTTAAAAATGAAGTTGTATGTTTTCGTGTGTTATATGACTCGTCGATTTCTTTGTACACCGTCTTTTATCCATTCATTATGATATATAATATATATGTTTATACATTTATTTATTTTTATATATATAGTGAGTATTTTTTTATTGTGAGTGTGTTTTTATAATCTCGTCCTAAAGAATTTTTTATATGGGTTCTTAAAGAAATTTTTTATAGTGAGTATTTTTTTATATTATTTGACTATTTAAATGTTGATTTTGATTTAATATATGTATATTCCATATTGCGAAAGAACCCTTATGGTATTTTGTATATTCCTATAAAGAAACTATAAACGGGAAAATTCAAACTAACACTTCAGGAGATTGTTAGAATATGAAAAATCTAGTCTTATTCGTAGATGCAATCTTTATATAAAAATCTTTAAGATTATATAAAGATTAATATCTAAAAACCTAAATAGTAATACATAATCTGTCTATTTATGATAACTTAACTAAACTCATTACTCATCAAATTTAAATCAAATCCCTAAATATAAAATAGTTACCTAACAACCATTAAACACGTGAAAAAGTAGGTAAGATCTGAACAATTAATTTTCAAGTCATAACATTCTCAAAAATATAAAATAATGTACCATGGTTTTCATTTAAAATAACAATGAAGAATGGTTTAACAATGTGTTACGTTTATGAAACAACAGAGCTAGGTAGTTGTTCCTAACTATTTCCTTGGGTAGGATCTAGCAAGAACACGATGAATAGAGTAAGAAGTATGGAGTGATTAGAATAACATCGCCCTCTCTTATTGGCCTCGTGGGCTTATATTTATATTACAAGGTGTCATTAATGCTCATAAGTATTACACATGAATGCAAATGAGATTCAAGCGCAGATTCTCGCATTTTCCTAACATATCTAGCTAGATTCCCGCTGGCCGAAGCCAGGAGACGCCGGCCCTTTTGGCCGAGGGGGTCCTCGCCCGCATAGCCGACTGTAGTCTCTGCCGAGGGAGAGGCGGCTCGCGGCGCAGCCTTCGCCTTCTAGGCTCGCACGAGTCGGCTTAGGAAGTTGTCGTGTATCCGAGCCTTCCGACGGCTCGGTCGGGAACACAGCCCCTCGAGCGGTGAGCACTCGCATTTAAGGCGCGCCCAAGGTGCTTTGGTTCGCCTTTCGCGCTTCTTAGTCCCTCATTCGGAGTGTCTTGAAGTCATTTGTCTGTCCTTGTTTTTAACGTCTCGTGTTTTGGTCCTGCGCGGGTTTTTGTGCTTTTCCTTGACTTGGTCAGTTTTGACTTGCATGGATTTCTGTTACATTGTAAACGTAACCCTTAGGAGTTTCCATTCTTCCCTTGTATAAATAGGGGTTTTCCTTGCTTTGCTTCCTTGGTTGTTCATGGCTTTCTTATGCGTCCCACCCTGTTGTAAGATTGTGTCCCCTCCTTTGAGTCTTTTGAACAACCCCATCTGTCACTGGCGTGTGGGAGATGTTAAGAGGTTCAAATTGGGGGTTATTGATCTTTGCGAACTCTGGCTCTTCTCTTTTGCAGGCGACTTGTCTTCGAGTGTTGGGGTTGTTCGTAAGGCTCAAGAAACGGCCTACCGAGAAATCTCACTTACCGAGTGCGAAGGTGACACCTCAACCGCTGACGTGGGGTTCCGCCAGCATTGACCGCAATCCTCGAGTTGGCTCGGTGCCGCTTACTGGCAGGAGTGGTTTTCTTGATGGAAGCTTGAAGTTCTTCCACTTCCTCTGGGGGATGGCCTTCCGCGTTGCTTCCTGGTGCTGATTCAGAACATCGGATGTGGCAACCAGGCCAGGAAGCTCATTAGAAGACACTTCAAAGCTCTGGTGGTACCGTAAATAAGGATACAAGAAGTCCTCGGTCATTACAAACGGGCGCGTATTAGTAGCTTATTCCTTTGTAATGATTTCAAATTTGCATTTCGTTGTGATGTATTGAAATGTAACACGACAAGTTTAATAGTAATAAAGACCTTCCCTTTTATTATTGTTTCCGTCGATCTGGTTTCCGTCGATCTAGCCGACGGCACCACGGCCCCTCTGACTTCCCTCCTAGCCGACGATATGGTCGAGGTCTTCTTTGATTGACATGATGCGACGCGGCGTTTGATTGATTTGATTTTGGCGGGAGGCGTCCTTATGACGCCCCTGAACCGTTACGCTTTCCAAATGCTCCATTGGGGGTATGACACATGCCACACCTCTACTGCCCTGAATTTGAACCGCTTTGAATCTCCATCGTTGATTTCTCTGGTGGGTGCCTGCGTCGTTGGATTGTTTTGATTCCGAAAGGGTCTTATAGCTTCGCGCCCCTTCGTTTGGCTTTTTTGTTTCATTTTCTTCCATTCCTGCTATTGCTTCCCTCTAGTGTCTTTCTTTGCCCTCGCTTCTCCCGCTTTTGGCTTCGCTTCCTCTTGGTGGTGTTCGCGATTCTCTATGTTTCTCTCTTCGTGCACGCGCCTCTCGCCTTATTCTTTGCATTCTGCTTTATTCTGCACTGGCCACGCTTTTGGTAGTTTCTTGCTTGTTTCATGGGTTCGTATTTGCCGCATTTGTCGCCTCTCAGAAATAGAAATGGTTTCCATAGTCGAAATAAGTAGTGATAGTGAGAGGGGGAGGTAACCTCTCGAGTATCGTGTCCCAATCCCAACCGTGTTGCCACCGTTACTGTCGCTATTGTTCACCGCATGGGCCGCCGAGTGGTGAGAGAAATAGCGAGCTTTATAATGCTGGTTGCCCTTCTAATTCCACAAGATCGACTAACCCGCCTCATATGGCCGAGGAAGCGGAGTTCGGCAATGACAAACCGGGACCGGCGAGCTTTCGGTGGATCAAGAGGTGCTCGACTGTATTCGTGAGCTTCGCACCGAGGCTTCCCTTGCTAGTGTTCGGCAGGTACTATGCTACCCTTCGGACGAGGGATCGGCCACTGCCAGTCCGATTTCTTTGGTGGAAGCCGTTTCAGACGAGTGTGTTCCTGGTGATGATGTGTATACTTACGCCTACCAGACTTGGTTCGAGCACCTGGGGGTTCGGGTGCCTTTCCCTGCTTTTTCCTGTCAGGTATTGAAGATGCTCAATGTTTCTCCAATACAACTCCACCCCAATGGGTGGGCCCATATGAGAGCGTTCGAGATCCTTTGTGAATGCCTTGGGGAGGAAGTCTCGGCCTGTAAGTTTTTGTATTTCTTCCGCTCGTCGGTGAAGGACCCGATGCGGTGGGTATCTTTATGTAATCACCAGTGTCGCCCCTTAATGGCTTTGTACAAAAGTAGCTATAAGTTCTATTTTAAGCATTATTGGTTTCGTTTGTCTCCGAGGCCAAAGTTTCCATTGTTGCTGGTTGACGAGACTGGCGACGAGCGATTCCCTTTGAGTTGGACAAGGAATCCCAAGGAAAAGTTTTCTATTGAGAGGAGGGCCTTGAGCTCGGTTGAGAAGGTAGAGGTGGATCGACTGGATAATTGGGTTAAGGCTTTGGGTATGCTGAAATCCTCCGTGCTGTTAGGCCTGGTGGATGATGCCGAGTCGTTAATTGACTACTTAAGTAATTTTCTTTTCCTTCCCTTGGTCACCCCCCCTTTTTTTTGATCAAGAAATGCTCTTCTTTTCAAGTGGCTTTGGAATGTCTTCTCTTAGTGTTGCTGAGCGCAAGAAGTACCGGAAGAGGCAGAAGAAGAGACAAGGGATACCCCTCGAGTCCTCCTCCTCGCCTGTGGTAGTGCTGACTCCTCCTTCTGGTCAAAGTTCCCCTGTTATCAAGAGTCCGTCCAAGGCTTCACAAGCGCTGCCGAGGTCGGAGGATGCAACCGCTGTTCAACGTACGAGTGGTCCTCGTCCCCCTCCCTTCTCAGAGATTACTGCTGCGAAGAGGCAGATGACTGGTGCTGCCATTGAAATTGGGCTGCCGCAGCGTGGGGAGAGGGCCATCGATATTGCTTGGAAGGATGTCCTGAGTTGCCGGAAGAGGGTCGACGGTTCTGCTGATGAACCCATCCGGTCAAACTTTGATTCCAGGTACCCTTTGAACAATGTGCTCAACGCGGCTGCTGGTGCCGGTGATGTCAAAAAGGTGGCTACCTTGGGGATTCGGCAGACGTTGGTGGCGGTGAAGACTTATGGCCACTATGCTTCGGTGCTTTCTGTTCTGCGAAAAGTAGTTGTGCAAGTGTACACAATCGCAACAAGTAATATACTGATAAGTAGAGTTCGTCTCCACAGGGATTGGTATTAATTTTAGAGTTTAAAAAGGAATTACACTTAGAGGAACAAGTAGCAAATAGTTTGATTAACAAAGTTTCAGTTGAACAAAGATTGTAAAAGTAACAAGTTAACAGTGAGTTAAAATATAAGAGAAATAAGTTGGATTGCTTTCACTACGTAAATTCCTCTTCCAGTAACGCGCAAGATCGTCTTTTGGGTCTATAGCTCTAGAGGAACTGGGTTCTGAGGTCTTGGTCTTTCTCTGGGGTTTTTCAATTGAATGCTTCTTCACCATTTTAAGATTTTTGAAGAGATGAAAGTGATTTGTGAATTTCTGAACTGGAATGCGAGATCGGTTGCAGAGAGAAAAGGAATGAAGTTATGGCAGTGACGGGGTTAGGGAAGAAGAAGAAGAATCAACTGCTGTAAGGAAAGAAAGATAGGGGAGTGGTTGAGTGAGAGGTTATCGGGAATTGAATGAGGTGACCGCTTGTTGATGGGGCGGAGGATCAAGTGATTGGGGATGTCACACGTGGGCGCATAGGGTAAAGCAAATAAAGTAGGCAGAGCGCTGCGTACACGTCATTTATAACCGTCCCCATACTTTGAAAAAATGTTTCTTCCTCGCTGGTACCACACCTCTTGACGCTTATAGCGTCAATATCAAACTTTGGGTCTTCAATTTTCCAAATTCTCAACACAAAAATTTTCCTCCCGCACAATAAAATAAAAATAAAAATAACAGAAATGTTAATTAAAATCTTGGGGTGCCTCCCAAGAGCGCTTTGTTTTAAGAGTCTTCACTGACTTCTTCATTTGATGTTAGGGATCTTGAAGATCAATTGAGGTCTTGGCCCTCATCACAAAGTTGTCACCATGGTACTCGCTTACTTACTCTCCCATTCACCTTGAAAGTGGTGTTGGTTGCTTGATCATATAAATCCACAAAGACCATGAGGGTAGACCTTGACTAGTTTAAAAGGGCCGCACTATCCGGATTTCAAATTTTTGCCAGAAACAATTTTAATCTTGAATTAAAGAGAAGCACTTGGCCTCCTTCAATTAGCTCTCTGCTCGATCTTCTTGTCATGCCACACTTTGGTTTTCTTTGTAAATGGTCAACTTTCATAGGCAAAGATGCCTAATCTCATCAAGTTCATTTAATTGCAAAGAGCCTAGCCTTACCGCCTCTATCAAAATCAAAGTTGAGCTTTTTATGGCCCAATGAGCTTTGTGTTCCAATTCAATAGTGAGGTGGCAAGCTTTCCCAAACACAAGCCTATAGGAGACATTCCCAAAGGTGTCTTGAAGGTCATTCCCAGTAAGCCCATAACGCATCATCCAAATGGATTGACCAATCCTTTCTTGAAGGTCCCACCATCTTTTCAAGCATCCTCTTGATCTCTATTGGAAAATCACCTGCCCATTTGTTTCAGGGGTGGTATGCAAAGGGCAATTTTATGCCTCACTCCATATTTTCCCAATAGAGACTCAATCAACTTGTTACGTATATGCCTATGTCTAGGTTCTAAATAAGTTCACCCTCAGATATTCAAGATCCCACAAATTTAAGCTTTATAAACTATTGCAACTTCTATGTCTAGAGGGAAGCAAAAGTTGGCTAAATGTCTTTAACTAACCTTCTCGCTTATATTAACCTTGAGTTCTTTCTATGGTTCATGTCCAAATCCACGTAAGTTCTTGCTTTACGTGGCCAAATATAAAACAAGATTGAAAGAATTATAACACAAGGATTAAAACACAAAACGTGAGAAATTATATACGTAATATTAAAGGTTCATTACAAGCTTATAGCAACCCAACTCAAAGAGTTTAGCTCATGTCGAGCATCATCAAAATAACACAAATACAAATACTTGCATTATCAGAGGTAAAAGGAGAATACAAGTGCAAAAGATACAAGCTTGAAGTCTCCTAATCATCCACGCAGAGATGGTACATCATCACCTTACACCGTGAGAAATACAGAGATTACAAAAGAAAGAAAACTAAAAACGCAAAAAGCTTCAAAAGTGTATCAATGGAGAAGAAGAAATGTCACGCTTCTCTCTACCAATACTCTCTCTCTCCGCTTTAATGGAAGGAAATCAAAGATATCTAGTATATCTAGCATGAGTTACAAATCTTCTCAAAAGTCAATAAAGGTGATGTTTGCTTTTTCACCAACTCCACTATTCCTTTACTCATGCAATGACAAGTGTCCACACAAATCCAATAAAATCCGCACATGTCGCCAAAGCACAAAGTGGACACAAGATATGGAACATGGATTAATGATCTTGGCGCCAAAATTGCACTCTTTTCCTTTAGATGCTCAAATTGATCCGCTTTTCTTGACGCTATAGCGTTAGACGCTATAGCGCTAAACACTGCACTACTTCACAAAATACATCAAAACATTCACCAGGGCACCAAATGTGCCAATTTCATAGCAAAGCAGTGTTTAGCTCTTCCTTTCCTACTATTAACATAAATGCAATAAATACTATACTAATATTACTTGAGAGCTTACTTAATTTAATGATTAGAGGCAGAAATAACTCATATAAATATGAGTTATCACACCCCCAAACTTAAACCATTGCTTGTCCCCAAGTAATGACACTTGCAAAGACAAAACAAACTAACACTTATTCACAAACACAAGACCTGCTCATCAATTCACTTCTAAGCATACTCATTCAAATATATTCTCAATGGGCTAAATAACTCAGATTCACACTCACACCAACACACCAATGCATTTTAATCAACTTCTAAGCTTATTACTGCTCAATAGTGTGTGTGTGTGATCTCTGACTCATCTCAATTCCTAGCTAGATTCAGATTTCTCTTAGCCTTGGGAAGAGTGGCCTTCTTTTGGTAAAATCAAGAACTTTTTCAAAACAGTGACTAGATTAACATTTTCACACGTAAATGGGGAGTTTCAAGCATGACAAAGGGGTTTAACTAGGCATTTCAAGTCTATGGTCACGCTCCTAACTTATTGAAATTAACACTCACGCTTATAGCGTTTGGCGCTATAGCGCTTTGAACAAAGATAACAGATTTATTTACTAGCCATAGCCCCCTCATTACTCCTACTCCACAAAGAATTATATATATATATATATATATATATATATATATATATATTTAACTAAATGAGGCTTTGCCTCTTTGCCTTTTGGGGGACACCGAGCTTTTGTTTCGGGAAACTACAAATTTCTACAACGTATTTACACCGAACTTCTAAGTCACCGCCACCCTAAGACCTTTGTACCTAACCTTTATATAGCCCAAACACCCTCAACTTTGCTTCAAAACTCTTCAAGTTTTTAGTCAAGCCTCGATGTCACCTTTGGTTAACCAGACTAACCTAAGCATCGATAGTCCTAGGCTAACTAAGTTTTTCCTTAAGCACAGAGATTTTTATGTGTGGAGCAATAATAAACAAAGATTTTTTCTAAAAGCATGGCTCTCTTACTCACTCACACAATCATCACTAAAATTAGCCCAAAGAGAATGCATTCAATGATTATGCTTAAAAATGAAACACATGAAACAGAACATTGATACTTCTAACTTTAGGTCCTCCCCCACAACAAAAGTGAGCAAAGGTCCTCACCGCCTAATGGACTAGGAGAGGCCTAAGACAAAACAGTAAACAAGATAAAACAAGTCTTAAAACATTTGTGAAGCGCAAGATGCACGCTTATAGCGCTTCACAACTTATTTGAACATACAACACAACTAGAAACTACTACAGCAGAATGTTAAAATCATTTCTTTATTAGACCAGACCTGGTCCTTGAACCGACACGAAGTTGGTTGAGGAGGCTTTGCAGCCTTTTTCTTCTTCTTCTTCCTTCCGCCTTCCTCAGCGCTTATAGCATCGACGCTTATAGCGCTGCCATCGGGGCTTCTTCTTTAGCGGCTTTCATCTCGCGCTAACTTGCTAGCGCCTTCACTTTTCTTGATCGATACCTCCTTTCGCTTTCAGGCTTCCGCCGCACACTTTCTTGATCATCTTCCTCAATCACAGCAAGCTTTGCTCCCGGGCTCTTTCTCGCGATGCATATGTTGGCCTCTTTGTTGCCACGCGCTTCTCCTTCGTATCACGGCCAGCGTGTGCCGATGGCACCGGGCCTTGCACTACCTTCCTTGAGGGTCATCACCATGGCCCGAGCTTCTTCTTCGTAACCCGCAAGAATATTAGCCTTTGATTGAGGCTCCTTCTGGGCTCTTTGCTTAAGCCTAGAGATTTTGTTGTACTCGGCACACGTATGATGATGGACTTTTCTCGAGTCGCAGCGCTTATATAGCATCGTACGCTATAACGCTAGCGCATTCTTCAGCAGGATTTTGGGGATTGGGCTGTTGTGGTGATGCAGGTGGTGGACTTGGTTCTTTTCTTGCTATGGGAGATTGGACAGGTGGTTCTGGCTGTGCTGGCTCATTTAGATTTGGTGGTTGCTGTGAAGGTGGGGGTGATGTTTCTTTTGTTGGGATGGGTGGAGGGATGGTTGCTGCAGATTGGGGTGTTTCAGGAATAGTTTGATCTTGGGCTGGTGGTGAAGGTATTTGTGGTGAAGGTGGTCTAGTGGGGCTAGGTGTGGGATCAGCAGGCAATTCCTCATATTCTTCACTCTCTGATCCTTCCTCCTTTTCTGAGCTCTTCTCACCAGATTTCTCCTCACTTTCAGACTCTTCATCCTCTTCATCATCATTCACTTCCTTCATCAGCCTCCTCGTCTCCTCTTCGTCATCTTCACTGAGTTCCTCGAAATCTTCAGTGTTTAGGGATTCTTCACTGCTCACCTTTGTTTTCTTCTTAGCAGGACTCCTTCCCTTCTTCAAGGCAGGGCTCCTTGGTCTCTTTTTTAGTGCATCAGCAGAGAGCCTTTTGCTTACCCTTTCTTCTTGGCCGAGGTGGCTCCTTCACACCTTCTTCCTCAATCAACCACTGAAACACAGGGGGCTCCAGAATTCCTTTCCCCGACAACTTCTCCATGACAGCTTTTTCCCACTCAAACTTTGCCTTCACAAACTTGCACAAGGCTTGTTGGTTCTTTTTCAACTGATTAAGCGCTATAGCATCGACGCTATAGCGCTAGCACTTCTTTGCCCGGGCTTGAACATAGCAGAATATCTCCTCGAGGAGTTCTCCTCTCATCACGAATCTCAATTTCTACCTCACCGCTTACACAACTCAAGAAATTAAACACGGAAAATAAAGATTACCATCGCCTTCACCGCTTTTCTCAATCTCCTTGCAATGATCTTGCCCACATCAATGCTCTCTCCTTCCAAAATAGCATCCAAAGACTATTAACCCGTCCTTCTCCACATTGGTTGTGTGGGAAGTAGGCATGAGTGAATGCCCGATAAAAGTAAACCACATGGCAAATTTCATCCACCGTAAATGCTTTCTTCACCTTAAATTCATATCCAAACCTTTCCCACGTAGCTTCCTCCACACGTGATCCTCTTCGACCTCCTCCATTTCACACACAATTTCCATGTATCAAGCTTTTTCTCCAATGCTTTCCTGTAATAACCTAGCTTGAAGTGTTCATTAATGGCACTTGGACTGAAGTCAACCATTTCACCCCTAACCATGGAATAGGTTTGGGGCTTTCCCCTTTGGAGGAGGAATACCTTTGTAAAACTCCTCACCGAGGCACCACGAATTCCTCTCAGTGCTTGATGAATTTCTCGCCACCCTAGCGCTATAACAAGAGACGTGAACACATCGGGGGCTTTTTCTGCTTTAAAACCCTTCTCGCGATGAAATTCATCTTCCAAGAACGCGCAAGATCGCCTTTTTTGGGTCTATAGCTCTCTGTGAGGAACTGGTTCTCGAGGTCTTGGTCTTTCTCTCGGGTTTTTCAATTGAATGCTTCTTCACCATTTTGAGATTTTTGAAGAGATGAAAGTGATTTGTGAATTTCTCGAACCGGAATGCGAGATCGGCTGCAGAGAGAAAAGGAATGAAGTTATGGCAGGACGGGGTTAGTGGAAGAAGAAGAAGAATCAACCAAGAAGGAAAGAAAGATAGGGGAGTGGTTGAGTTGAGAGGTTATTGGGAATTGAATGAGGTGACCGTTGTTGATGGGCGGAGTGATCAAGTGATTGGGTCACACGTGGGCGCATAGGGGTAAAGCAGCTTGAAGTGGCACAGAGCGCAACCACGTCATTTATAACCGCCCCATACTTTGAAAAATGTTTCTTCCCGCTACTTACACCTCTTGACGCTATAGCGTCAATATCAAACTTTGGGTCTTCAATTTTCCAAATTCCTCAACACAAAAATTTTCCTCCTGCACAATAAAATAAAAATAAAAATAACAGAAATGTTAATTAAAATCTTGGGGTGCCTCCCAAGAGCGCTTGTTTTAAGAGTCTTCAGCCTGACTTCTTCATTTGATGTTAGGGATCTTGAAGATCAATTGAGGTCTTGGCCCTCATCACGTTGTCACCATGGTACTGCTTTTACTCTCCCATTCACCTTGAAAGTGGTGTTGGTTGCTTGATCATATAAATCCACAGCACCATGAGGGTAGACCTGACTAGTTTAAAAGGGCCAGACCATCCGGATTTCAACTTGCCAGGAAAACAATTTTAATCTTGAATTAAAGAGAAGCACTTGGCCTCCTTCAATTAGCTCTGTGTTCTGGATCTTCTTGTCATGCCACACTTTGGTTTTCTTTTGTAAATGGTCAACTTTCATAGGCAAGATGCCTAATCTCATCAAGTTCATTTAATTGCAGAGAGCCTAGCCTTACCGCGCCCTATCAAAATCAAAGTTGAGCTTTTTATGGCCCAATGAGCTTTGTGTTCCAATTCAATAGGGAGGTGGCAAGCTTTCCCAAACACAAGCCTATAGGGAGACATTCCCAAAGGTGTCTTGAAGGCTGTCCTGTAAGCCCATAACGCATCATCCAAATGGATTGACCAATCCTTTCTTGAAGGTCCCACCATCTTTTCAAGCATCCTCTTGATCTCTATTGGAAAATCAGCTTGCCCATTTGTTTGTGGGTGGTATGCAGTGGGCAATTTTATGCCTCACTCCATATTTTCCCAATAGAGACTCAATCAACTTGTTACGTATATGCCTATGTCTAGGTTCTAAATAAGTTCACCCCCTCAGATATTCAAGATCCCACAGCCTTAAGCTTTATAAACTATTGCAACTTCTATGTCTAGAGGGAAGCAAAAGTTGGCTAAATGTCTTTAACCAACCTTCTCGCTTATATTAACCCTTGAGTTCTTTCTATGGTTCATGTCCAATCTACGTAAGTTCTTGTTTTACGTGGCCAAATATAAAACAAGATTGAAAGAATTATAACACAAGGATTAAAACACAAAACGTGAGAAATTATATACGTAATATTAAAGGTTCATTATGCTTATAGCAACCCAACTCAAAGAGTTTAGCTCATGTTGAGCATCATCAAAATAACACAAATACAAATACTTGCATTACCGTAGGTAAGTTAAGGAGAATACAAGTGCAAAAGATACAAGCTTGAAGTCTCCTAATCATCCACGCAGAGATGGTACATCATCACCCTTTACACCGTGAGAAATACAGAGATTACAAAAGAAAGAAAACTAAAAACGCAAAAGCTTCAAAAGTGTATCAATGGAGAAGAAGAAATGTCACGCTCTTCTCTCTACCAATACTCTCTCTATCTCCGTTTTAATGGAAGGAAATCAAAGATATCTAGTATATCTAGCATGAGGTACAAATCTTCTCAAAAGTCAATAAAGGTGATGTTTGCTTTTTCACCAACTCCACTATTCCTTTACTCATGCAATGACAAGTGTCCACACAAATCCAATAAAATCCGCACATGTCGCCAGAAGCACAAAGGGACACAAGATATGGAACATGGATTAATGAGCTTGGCGCCAAAATTGCACTTTTCCTTTAGATGCTCACCGATTCGCTTTCTCGACGCTTATAGCGTTAGACGCTATAGCGCTAAACACTGCACTACTTCACAAAATACATCAAAACATTCACCAGGGCACCAAATGTGCCAATTTCATAGCAAAGCAGTGTTTAGCTCTTCCTTTCCTACTATTAACATAAATGCAATAAATACTATACTAATATTACTTGAGAGCTTACTTAATTTAATGATTAGAGGCAGAAATAACTCATATAAATATGAGTTATCACTTTCTCACCTTGCTGAGGATGCTTTCAACAAAACTGCCGCCGAGCACGGCCGACTGGAGGAAGCCTGGAAGAAGACTAAAGAGGAGCTGGAGGCTTGTAAGGTTGAGAAGAGCCGTTTGGAGCAAGAGCTGCGTAAGTGGGACATGGAGAAACGCCGTCTTTAGGGGAAGGTGTTTGAGCTGGCCGCCGACAATAAGAAGTTGGGGGAATCATTGGAAAAGGTCAATCAGGAGTTGGAGGTGGCGTAGGCTGAAGCTTCCAGCAGCAACGGGGTGCTTAAAGGGATTTGGGAGTTGTTCCCCAACTTGCCTGTAGGTGGTGATTTGGTTGCGGCCATCGACGAGGTGAAGGCCTCGGTTGCCGAAAACTTTGACAATGGTTTCAACAGGGCGTTGGAGAAACTGAAAGCCCTTTTCCCTGAAGTTGACATCGGACGGCTTGATCCTGACAAGGTTGTGGTGAATGGTGAGCTTGTGGATGAGGAGGTTGCTGAAGGGGCGCCCAATGATGTGGTCGCAGCTGACGACACTCCCCTTAATATTGATAAAGTTGATGAGCTGTTGAGCGACACTGAAGTTGGGCGAGTCTTGGCCTATGGGGGAGACCGTGTTCAAGTCCCCTAGTTTTAATTTCCTGCAAATCAAAGACAATGTTTTTCTTTTGTAATGAACTTAAGTTACCTCTGCTTCGTTATGAATTTTGGATTGCTCTTTTGTTTATGCTTGATTTCTTTGTGTTTTCCTTTGATTGTTGCTTCGTCCTCGGCTAATTCTACCGGTTGTTTTTGCGCTTTTTAAACATAGCGTCTTATATTGCTTCGGTTTATTTTACCGGTTGTTTTTGCGCTTTTTAAACATAGCGTCATATATTACTTCGGTTTATTCGACCGGTTGTTTTTGCGCTTTTTTAAACATAGTGTCTTATATTACTTCGGTTTATTTTACCGGTTTTGCGAGCGGCCTTGTTAGTGCCCAAGGGTTGTATGTCGGCTCTTAGGCCAGTCTACACCTGTCGGGCACGTTGGCTCTGACGGCGAGCGCGTTAGCATCACCTGCACCCTCGAAGAGCTCTTGCATCGCATCGAGCGAGTTGGCGTCGTCGGCAGTTACTTTAGCCTATGCGATGCAAGCTCCATTTCGGTTTCCGGTGAAACGAAGGTCCACGTCAAACCGAACTGGTTTGCCCAAGGGTGGTGTGTGGCTCGTCAGCCTCACTCTCACCTGTTAGGACTTCAGTCTTCATCGCCCAAGGGCAACATCGAGACGTTGCTTAGTCCTTTGCACAGCGTCGACTTTGTTATTGTGGTCGCTTCTTGTTTGGAGAAAATAACTTTGTTATAGTGAGTTGCTTTGTTTGGAGAAAATAACTTGTATTGCTCGTTTGTTTTGTCAATAATCGGTTCTCTTTATTCATAATGGGGATGGAATACATTTGGGGCTTTTATACTGCCTCATACAAATGTTACAGGAAGTGAATAATGAGTGATGATGAGAACCGATGACTTGTAGCTTGACTTCAACTGTAGTAGAACCGGAGGTTGGCGGCATTCCAGAACCTCGGGATGTTACCCCCATCTAGTATTTCTAACTTGAAGGCCCCTAGGCCGATGACTTATCTGACTCTGAACGGACCCTCCCAGTTTGCGGACAGTTTGCCTGTGGCACCAACACGGCTTGATCGTCTGAGTACTAGATCTCCTACCTTGAAAGTTCTCGGCAACACTTTCGAGTTGTACTTCCTTGCAGCTCGTTGTTTTGCCGCCTGCTCCTTCACCTTCGCCAGCTCTCTTACTTCATCGACCAGGTCAAGGTTTGCCCTAAGGGCGGCTTCATCTTGGACTGTTTCTGTGAGAGTTCGCCTCGGACTGGGCTCCAGCACTTCTATGGGAATGAGGGAATCGCTACCATATACTAATCGGAAGGGAGTCTCTTGAGTGGAAGACTGTGGAGTAGTGTTGTACGACCATAGGACAAGCGGAAGTTCTTCGGCCCAGCATCCCTTGGATTCATCAAGTTTTTTCTTGAGTCTGTTTAGTATGATTTTGTTTGCGCCTCGGCCGCCTGCTGGTTTTCAGGGGTGCTCAACCGAGATGAAAGCTTGATAGATGTTCCACTTTTTGCAAAGTTCAGCTACTGAATTAGAGGCAAACTGCGTACCGTTGTCTGTTACAATAGTGGATGGGATGCCGAAGCGACAGATGAGCTTCTGCCAGTAGAATTTCTTCACCCTCTATGCCGAGATGGTGGTTATGGGCTCGGCCTCTATCCATTTTGAAAAGTAGTCAATGGCCACAAGCAAGTACCTGACCTGTCCTGCCGATGGGGTGAATTGGCCAAGGATGTCAACTCCCCACACAGCAAACGGCCATGTAGAGACCATTGCTTGAAGATTGGCAGGCGATGCTCTTGGGATGGCGGCATGGCGCTCACATTTGTCACATTTCTTCACATATTCTCAAGGCGTCCTTTTTGGGCTCTACCAATAATAGCCAACTCTAAGGTTTTTTGGCCGCAAGGGCTTGTCATTCTCCTATGTGGTCAGCCAGACACTCCTCATGAATTTCTTCCAAGACTCTTTCACTCTTTCACCGCTAGGCACTTGAGGAGAGGGGTCCGAGAATCCTCTTCAGATAGCTCTGGCTTCAATGAGGACATATTTAGCGCCACCTTTTCCAGCCTTTTTCAACTCCTTCTCCTCAGAATCGCAACTGCTCCCTACAGTAAGCAATTAAATTGGTCATCCAAATTTCTTCTGCTCCACCTCAATTGAGAGGACCTCGAGTTTTAGTTATCTTGGGTTTAGAGAGTGACTCATGTATCACCGAGTGGTTGTTGCAGAAGCTTTTTAGTATCGCTTGCTTGGCCAAGATGTCGGCCTTCTTCCATTTTGTTCCCAGGGACATGGGTTAGTTCAAAAGAAATGAATTTGGATTTAAGTTCTTGTACCTTGTCATGCGATTGTCTTTGCGCTTCATCTTTAGTGCCAAGGCGCAGGTGACTGCCCGCCATGAGGAGAGAATCGCCGCACCTTCAGTGTGTTTGACGCCGAGGTCGGCTGCGAGTGTCATACCGGTGATGAGTGCCACATATTCCGCCGGGTTGTTTGTAGCTTTAAAATTAAACTCGAGATTTGTCCCCGCACCGCCTCCCTCAGGTTGGAGGATCCATCTACTGCAGAGCATCCAAGAAGGGTTTCGGCACTCGGGCGATCTCACGACCGCTTACTAGTTCTCGCAACAAAATCCGCAAGGGCTTGTGCTTTTGATGGGATCTCTAGGCATGTATTTTATGTCGAATTCCGACAGCTCTATGGACCATGCTACCATTCGTCCGGCTAAGTCTGGCTTTGCGAGGACTTGGCGGATCGGCAGGTCAGATCTTACCACAACCGAGTGACTCTGGAAGTACTGCCTGAGCTTTCTTGCTGCGAGGACGACTGCATAGGCGGCCTTCTCGATCTTTTGGTATCTCACCGCCTCTCCACATTCTCACGATGTAGTATATTGGCAGCTTGGCTTCCTCTTTGCTCTGGACCAGATCGCACTCTGAGCATCTTTGGAGACGGCCAGGTATAGTAGTAGGGGCGTACCTTGTTTGGGTGCTGTGAGAATTGGGGGTGTTTCTAGGCACTGTCTGAGTTGTTGGAGTGCATGTTTGCATTCTTCCGACCTGCTAAAATTCGTGTTCTTTTTGAGCAACTGGAGAAATGATTTTACTTTGTCGGCCAATCGTCCCAGGAACCGGGAGAGTGCCCCTATTTGACCTGCTAAGACTTGCACCTCTTTGGCTGTGGATGGGCTTCTGGTGTTAATGATCGCTTGGCACTGAGAA
Organism: Oxytropis ochrocephala; assembly: GCA_020916435.1. NCBI lineage: Eukaryota > Viridiplantae > Streptophyta > Magnoliopsida > Fabales > Fabaceae > Oxytropis > Oxytropis ochrocephala. Next base: position 69,082,506 of record CM037093.1, on the reverse strand, counting down.
GGGTTAGCCTCGATGCCTCGGTGGGAGAGAATATATCCCAGGAATTCCCCCACCTGAACACCAAACGAGCACTTTTCTGGGTTGAGCCGAAGATCATATTTTTCTAGTAGCTTGAATATTTTTGCCAGGTTGGTCACATGCTCTGGATATGTTGTCGATTTTACGACCATGTCGTCGACATACACCTCAATAGTACGGCCGCTCTCTTCTTCAAATATTCTATCCATCAACCGCTGATAAGTTGCGCCGGCATTCTTTAGTCCGAAGGGAATTACCTGGTAGCAGTAGTTGGAACGCCTGGTCATGAAGGCGGTCTTTTCTGCATCAGTTTGGTTCATCCTGATTTGGTTATAGCCAGAGTATGGATCCATGAAGCTGAGCAGCTTGAAACCTGACGCTCCATCAACAAGGTCGTCAATGCTAGGGAGAGGGTAGGCATCCTTCGGACACGCCTTGTTGAGGTCTGTATAGTCAACACACATCCTCCACTTGCCATTGGATTTTTTGACAAGTACAGGGTTTGCCAGCCACGTTGGGCATTTCACTTCTCGGATGAACTCTGCCGAGAGTAGCTTGTCTGTTTCTTCTTTTATAGCCTCCGCTTTTTCCGGCCCCTGTTTTCTTTTCCTCTGTGACACAGGCTGAACAGAGGGATTTAGTGATAATCTGTGACAGACTAGGTTTGGATCGATACCTGGCATGTCCTGAGGGGACCATGCGAATATGTGGATGCTATCTGAAAGGAGTTGGACAAGCTAGTCCTCGGTCTCGGTCGATAGCCACGTGTCGATCTTTGTCTTCTGGTGCTGCACCGGACCGATCACAACCTCCTTCAAGTCACCTGCTGGCCGTGGCCTTTTTCCTTCCTCGGCCGGGTCATACATTCTGGGGTCCAGATCAAGGAAGCTGCAGTGGGAGCTTTTCCCCTTTTGCTCTTTCTGAATTGCCTTGATGTTGGCACTCTCTGCATAACACCTACGGGCCATTGCTTGATCGCCCCTCACTGTTCCGACCTCCCCATTGAGCAATGGGTATTTGAGGCAGAGGTGAGGGTAAGAGATTGCAGCCATCAACGCATTGAGGGTGGGCCTGCCAACAATTATGTTATAAGAGGATTTTGCATTTACGACCATATACCTGAGCACCACTGTTTTGGCCGACTCTGCTTCGCCGAAGGTTGTTCTCAAGTCCAGATAGCCTCGGACTTCCACCTGTTCGCTGGTGAAACCGACGAGCGTTCTTGGGTAATCCTTCTGCAATTCTTCAGGTAGCTTGAGGTCTTTGAAACACTTCCAGTACATCACATTGGCGGAGCTCCCTCCGTCTACAAGTACCCGGGCCACTTTGTATCCGCTGGTGGTATCACAATCGGGTCGTCAGAATGGGGTTGAACTCCATTAAAATCTGCAATATCAAAAGAGATTGGGGGATAGATCGGAGCTGGAGCCTCGGTCGCGCTGGTAGAAACCGACATGATGGATCGGGCGTACTTCTTTCTGGCCGAGGACGAGGGACCTCCGCCAGAGAACCCTCCTGAGATGGTATTGACTACCCCTCGGTCTGCTACCTCATGGCTTTCTTTCTGTTGGGACTCCATCCTCGGTCCTCCCCTCTTGGGGGGTTGTCTCCTTGGGGGGCTTTCTGCTCACCTCTTCTTTTGTTCGTCGGAGAGTACAAACATCTTTAAGAATCCTCGCTGGATAAGCTGTTCAATCTGCTGCTTCAATGTCCAGCAGGCGTCTGTGGTATGACCCTCCGTCCTGTGAAACCTGCAATACGCTTCAGGATACTTACCCATAGTGCCGACAAAAGCGGCCGGCCTGGTGATGGTTCCGTCGGCAAGTCTGTCGTTCAAAATGGCCGATGGCCGAGCTCTGAGCGGCGTGTAAGAGTTCTCTAGATTAGGGCGAGACTTCCTGTTTCGTGCTCTTCCTCCCCGGTCTCGGCGAGCCGAGGCTGGGAAGGGTTCTGATCGGATCCCCCGTTCTGGTGGCGAGTGGGGTCTCCGGGATCCTCTGGCATCTCTGGCGTCCTTGGAAGCAGCTGTATCCTCGGCTTCGATGTGCTTGTATGCTCTCGCTTTGACCTCGTCCATGTTCCTGGGTGTAGTGATGGAACGCCCTCAGGGGTGCTCGGACAACCTCCGTCCTGTTGTTCTGAAGGGCGACCAGTTGTTCATGGAGTTGGGCTTCCCTAGCTTCAAGTGCACAGGCGCGAGAGTTTGTTCCTCGCTCTCCGGCCTGCTTCGGCGTTACGCTCTCCCGAAGTGCTCTTACTCCTTCCAATAACTCGAATATTCTGGGATCTGTGGTGCTTGTGGAAGCACCCCCGTTAGCTCTGGTCCCTACCAAGCTGTGGAAGGTTTTTCTGGTTTGAAGTGGGGTAGGAAAATTTTACCGGCTCCACGGTGGGCGCCAATGTTCCTAACTATTTCCTTGGGTAGGATCTAGCAAGAACACGATGAATAGAGTAAGAAGTATGGGGTGATTAGAATAACATCGCCCTCTCTTATTGGCCTCAGGGGCTTATATTTATATTACAAGGTGTCATTAATGCTCATAAGTATTACACATGAATGCAGCGAGATTCTCGGACTTTCCTAACATATCTAGCTAGATTCCTGCTTGAAGCCGAGCTTGTAGGAGACGTCGGCCCCTTTTGGCCGAGGGGGGGTCCCTCGCCCTACATAGCCGACTAGTGTCTCTGTCTTTGAGGAGAGGCGGTCGTAAGTCGTCGGTCTTCGTCTTCTAGGCTCAGACGAGTCGGCTATGAAGTGTCGTGTATCCGAGCCTTTCTGGGCGGTTGGTTGGGAACAGTAGCAAACTTGGTTAAGAATTGCACTGAACTCAGGAGGGGATGGGTTCAAATCCCTGCTTTGACATTTTTGGTATATATTTCAGCGAATTAACTTGAGCCAAAACCGAGTCTTCAACTACTGTATTTAGACAATTATATATCTTAATCTTAATCTTAATCTTATCTTAATCTTAATTATATACAAATGTAAGTTGTCCACCTAGCCTATCCACATCACAATTCAGAAAAGCCACATCATCAATTAAAAAAGCCACGCAATCGGGCTGTTAAATATGTGGACGCCATGTCATGTTTGCAAATAATCCAACGGTTGATAAAATAAATCTCCCCATTGAAACCAGATCCAACGGGTTGGATCAGCTGTGAGATCATAAATAGCGCATTTTATCAATTCTTTCCCAACCAGCACATGAGAGTGTTGTCTCTGATTTTAATGTCTTTTTTTTTGGTAATAGACGGGCAAACGCCCCAAAAGAAAAGAACAACTAGTCGGCAATACAACGAGGGTGAGACACCCCCATACAATCAGCGAGCAAAAGGGAATCCATCCAAGGAGGACTCTGCTCAAAAATCATCATGGGACCATCAAGACGACAACCAAAGGAGGCTAAAGCATCCGCACACTGATTCGCTTCACGATAAGTGTGCTCGAAATTCACCACCCAACTCAAAGCAATCAACTTTTGAATTTCCCGCACCAGCCCACTCCCAACCAAACGAGTCGCACCCTCACCAGCAATAACCCTGCAAGCAACCTGGGAGTCCACTTGCACCTTCACTGAATTCCACTCTCTAGCCCGGCAAAATCTCAGACCCTCCAAAATGCCCCACAACTCAGCTTCAAGCACAGAACAAACCCCGACATACTTGGCATAGCCACCAAGCCACACGCCCAAATGATTTCTGACAAGACCACCACACCCTGCTATTGCTCCATTCCCCTTAACCGCGCCGTCAGTGTTCAGAGAAACCCAGCCAATATCGGGAGGACGCCAAGCTATCTCCGTCCACCGACGCTCCACTCGATCAGGAAACCTACAGGTTGCAACTGCTGAGTTGTACTCACGACTAAGCGCAAGAATACACCTCCAAGGCCTGACAGGACGTATAAAATTCTCATCATGAGTCTCCTTATTTTTCCAAGTCCACAAACAATGACAAGCCAACACCCAAATGCTCTGCCACTCGCACCCATCAACACCCCAAGAAGGATTGAAGAGATTGACCCTAATCCAATCATCCAGCCCTCCACTAAAAAACTCAGTCCTCCTCTCTAACCTGACAAGGCCAAACCAAACCTCAGTAGCAAGAGGGAAATCCCGAAGCATATGAAGCACATCCTCCACAGCAGAGTCACAATGATCACAACCTGTATCCTTTAATCCCATCTTCGCCTTCCTATCATTAGTAAGCAGTCTGTTATGAGCCACTAACTAAATGAAACAACGGACTCTCTTGGGCGCGTGGATCCGCCAAACACTTCTCCAAACGCCTTGCTCTGCTCAACATCCACTCCAACTAGGAGGCCATACGAGCTAGCAACAAGAAATTCCCACACTATTGCCGTGCCAAAGACGCACATCAAGCTCCCCATCGTGGCAAGGGGGAAGTAACGCTGTAATCCTAGCCAAACAATCACCAGAGAGATACGGGCAACAACATGAAGATTCCAATTCCCATCACTAGTACCAAGGTCCAAAACTTTCGTGTGCAACAAGTTAGGAGTAACATGATCAATTACCTCTACAATAGAGCGCCAGAATAATCCAAATTGTCTCGCCACACTGAGATCGACCTGCCATCACCAATCACCCAAAAACCATGAAGAATCACTTTGTTTAGATATCAAAGCTCCGTCATTGCGAATATTATCGCTATACTTACCCCTCAAAACCCGACACCACAACTTATCAGCATCCAAGGAAAGACCCCAAGCCAACTTCATAAGACAAGCATTATTAACCGAGGCTAAATTACGCAGCCCAAGCCCACCACTACTTTTAGGCTTAACGATGGTACTCCAAGAGACTGCGTGATAATGTCTATTACCATTCTCCTCACCCGAAATAAAACTTCGCTGAAGCTTTTCGATCTGATTAAGACAAGTCTTGGGGATAACAGAAGACATCATGGGATAGATAGGCAAAGCCTCAATAACAGACTTGGCCAAAGTCACTCTACCTGCCATAGAGAGCTGACTAGCCTTCCAACCAGCAAGTTTACCTTTGACCATATCCACCAAATAAGCAAAATCATTAACTCTGGGGGGCCTTCACAAAAGCGGAACACCCAGATACTTGCCAAGATTAGCAGCTTCACGAAATCCTGACAAATGCAAAATCCTACTACGCTCATCCAGAGGCACCCCTCTAGAAAATAAGATAGAAGTTTTCTCAATACTAACCTGCTGACCAGACATGGCGCAGAAGCGATCCAACGTATCCCTGATACACGACATCTGCCTCAAACTAGCTTGCCCAAACAACAACAGATCATCCTCAAACATCAAATGAGACACACTAGGGCCGTTTTTACCCACAGAGATTGGTTTCCAGGTTTCCAAGCTCACTTCCTGGGAGATGAGGTAAGACAACTTATCCATACACAAAACAAAGATGTAAGGCGACATTGGGTCCCCCTGACGAATGCCCCTCTGAGGAGTAAAGAAAGGACTCCTGTTACCATTCCAGAGGACATTAGATTGAACACTAGTGATACAAGCCATAATGATATCACAAAGCTTGTCCGGAAGGTTAGCATCTTTAAGAACAAGGTGGATAAAGCACCACTTCAATCTATCATAAGCTTTCGCAAGATCCACCTTGATAGCCATGCCACCTTGCTTGCCTTTCATCCGGCTCATGGTGTGAACCAACTCCTGAGCAACCACAATATTCTCATTAATATTACGGCCATGAATGAACCCCGTTTGAAACGGAGAAATAATGTTATCCATGAGGCTCTTTAAGCGATTCACCACAATCTTCGTCACAACTTTATAGATGGAATTACAAAGAGATATAGGCCGAAATTGCGCAACAAATTCTGGCTTCGAGATCTTGGGAATGAGACTAATATCAGTTTGATTCACCGTAGCAATAACACAAGGATTTGCCCAAACAGTCTCAACAAAAGTAGAGATAGAATCTCCCATCAACTCTTCTTTGAAAAGAACCCCTGGGAACCCATCAGGACCTGGGGACTTCCAGGGCCCAAGAGAAAACAAAGCTTCCTTGACTTCAATTCTAGAGACGAAAGCACCCAAAGACTCCAGGGCCTCAGCCGAGATCGGCCCAAACGAAAAAGGAGAAGTATACCAAGGCCCAAAAGCTTCATCTTCACGAAAAATATCCTGATAAAATTGATTCACCATATTTCGGACATCGCTATCATGATCTCTCCATACACCTGTATCATCTCTCAAAGCCACAATTCTATTTTTCCTCCTTCTATTGATCACTTTAATGTGATAAAATTTGGTATTACGATCTCCGTCACTTAACCATTTAGTACGAGAACGTTGATGCCACATCAATTCCTCTTGCTCAAGCAAGATATTCAAATCACGATGCAAAGAGGACTCTAAACGAGAAAGGTAGGCATTCCCTCTACCATCCGCAAAGGCCCGCTGGATACCACCAATACGAGCCAAAATATCCTTTTTCTTTCTACCACGTTACAAACACTTCGACCCCAAACTTTCAACCTGGTCCTTCAAACCACAGAATATTATGACTGAAGTCAACATTATTGCTCCACCCCTCCTTGACAAAGTTATTAAAAGTGGGATGGGTGTTCCAAGCACGCTCAAACCGAAAGGGCTTAACTCTATGATTCTCATTCACCCCAAGAGGCATCACAAGAATAGGATGATGGTCCGAGAATTCGACTCTAGGCAAGGTTTTAACAATAGCATTAGGAAAAATAGATCTCCAATCAACATTACACACCCCTCTATCCAACCTCCGATAAGTGTGCACCCCATTCAAGAGACGGCCACGCCAAGTAAACCGAGAGCCAACACACCCCAAATCCATCAACCGACACTGGTCAAGCCTGGAGAGGAAACGACGAACCTTAGTAGGGTCAGCATCATTCAACCCTTGCATTCATGAGACCCAGCAACATCATTAAGATCCCCAGCAACCAACCAGGCACTATCAATAGTATCAGCAATTCGCTGGAGCTCACACCACAGCTCACGCTTCAAAGCTTCACTCGGATTGGCGTACACCGCCGAGAAGTACCAATTACCACCCCCAGACAAAGTCACCTTAAGGTGAATAAACTAAAATGGATGTTCAACACAGAAGCCTGCACTCTATCACTTCTCCAGGCTACAATTATCCCCCCAGAAAAGCCTCTACCAGAAGAAAAATGAAATTCATCAAACCCCAAAAGAGTAAAAGTCCTATTCAATCTTGTAGGATCAACACGCAGCTCCATAACAACAACAATACTAGGATTGTAAGAGTCCATATATTGTTTGCAAAAGCGGAAAAAATCAACACTCGCAGCTCCTCGGCAATTCCAGAGGAAGATCTTATCATTTGTGCAATTCATTAAAATGATTAGTTGAGGTTCATGCAAACACCGTCCGTCTCACCGGACTCACCCATCAAATTCTCATTAGTCTCCATAACTATATCACTTTCCTCATGATCAAGCCTACCATCATGGGAACTTACTATATGCGAAGAAGAGAGGTGGAATTGATTAACCGTTGAATCCCTGCGAGGATCAGGAGAGCGAGGGGGGTGGGCCAAGTCAATCATCACATTACTAGCATCCAAGTTGTTCTGGTCAATTTGCAAAATATTCACGCCCAAACCAAGAGAGGGAGCGCATTCCCCTTGCTTTTTTAATTGGTCCACCGTGTTCTGCAGCTGGTTGGGATGCATCATATCATTACCAAAGCTTCTCACGTGGGGACGCGTTATAACCGCTGGTGACGATGGATTACTCTCCACAATATGCATAACTTCATTCCCTTCTTTATTCTTGGTCAAAGATTTATTCCCTTCTTGATTTGCAATAATTGACACCTCACCCTCTTTATGACTCCCATTATTATTACCATGAATTTCTCCTCTCACACGTAACCGCCTGGGTGTAGGCGCTGAATTATAAACAAAATCGTTTTTCTCCTTAGCCTCATTTATCACACCATTATTATTCTCATGCAAATTCTCCAAGGCATTAAACCGAGATCCCCAGTTGCAGGCATCATACCGCTTCCACAAAATGCACGGCTGAATGGAACCCCGGTTGTGGTTTACGTGGCCGTCGAGATTTTTGCACCACCGTCCAAGGACCTCCATCGCCACTGCACACTCCTCCACTACTTAGCCCCAGGGCGCCTGCTTTCTCGGCCTCGGAGCTCTTTCACATTACAACCCTCCACATAGTGTCCAAAGCACCCACACCTCAAACATAGAAGATGCAAGCCTTCGTACTCTATACGATAGATCGTCCTGCTCACATCAAACATGGCCAAGCAGAGGCTTGGTGAGATCAACCTCCACACATAGTCTAGCATACTTACCTCTTTCTCTTTGGAGAGTATTTTTATCAACTTTTACCGTACGCCCAATGCGATCTCCAACATGCTTCAAGAACTTAGCATCATAGTATTCAATGGGTAAATTAGAGATCCTAACCCAAACTGCTGCAACATTAATGGACGCCATTGACGCTTGGAAATTAGGAGTCCATTCACGCAGATCACAAATAGTGGTCGTAGATGAGCCACGGCCCTTCGATTAGGCAACCTTGTGATCCTCCATGTTGGTGAAGGTGACAAGGAAGAACTCATTACCAACGTCAATTATCGTAAGAACTCCCTTGCGCACCCACATCTGGTTAAGTCTCGCTTCCAATGCCTTGAATCCAATTTTCCTTCCAAGCAACTTGACAATCACCCCATACCTCCATGGTCGCCGGATACGAGCCTCCTCTCTAGGAGAAAGGAGAAACTTAGGACAATCATACTTTCCTAGTTTCCGTTCTAGAGTAGTCACACTAGCCTGCTCCGCTTCCTCCTCATCATCTTCTTCCTCCTGATCCTCCTCTTCACCATCATCACTTCCAGACCCCCCATCGCTTGCATCATCAAACGCATCGTCCTCGGAGGCGCTCCCTTCCGAACCACCACCCAACATAATATCCTTGTAAGAGACTGTTCTTCTTTCCCCAACCATAGTCTCCCTAGGGTCCACCAAATCATCATAGCTAATAGGTACCGAGGATTCATCAGTGAAAACATGGTCTCCCTCCTTCTTCTTCTTTGTGCTACGATCCACTAAATCACCCTCCCAGACGGAGAGCTCTCGCGCCCGTCACACTCATAGCCTTCTTGCACAAAATTGTTTTGATTTTAATGTCTTTAATTGACCAAAAAATATTACAACGATTTTACTGTTTTTAATGAAATTCAAATTCCATAAATCTTATTCTTATAATGGACATTAAAGAGTGTTGTCTCTGATTCATCCGTTATATTTTGTTAAATATGGAAAACTTTTGCACTGAATCCCCTCATCAAGCTACTGTGCATTTTGGTCTCTTATTCCCATTTGAATACATACACTAATTAGGAGTAATTCAGGGAAAACAAATTATGATACATCCAAGTCAAATTAGTAATAATAAATAATTTAAGCTGAATGGGTTCATACAATTGTTATGGTTCCAAATTCTTGCAAGCACCATAAAAATTACACGCAATTTGCGTCAAAAAAAAAAATAATAATTACACGCAATCAATAAAATTACCAAATTTGACACATCAAATCTCACAATCAAATTAGATAATTTGTCAGTCAATTTCATTAGAGGTGTTTAATTTCACTGATATTTAAAGTCTTGCAACTGCACTATTAGAGGCATTCTTTTCTTATTTTCAATTTCAACAGTAAAAAATTCCAAAACAAGTAGGAGACAAAATTCCAAAACAAGTTTTTTTAATTAATATACTGATAAAAATATTAATGTTACTGGAAGAATAAAATAGCTTATTGAAAAGGTGGTGCTTGAAGTTGTTTTTGTTTTTAGAATGTATAGACAAAACACTACAACATTTTTTGACTTTAGGCTACGTCACTCATTGTCACAGCTAAGAAATTGTGGCTTGAACATGGAATAGGTCACACTTTTACAAGTGTCGATAATGAGATAGATATTAGGGTATTTATATTGGATCATGTCATATTTTAAACGGTGTAATTGATCCAACGAGTTAAAATAAGGGGATAGTTCCCAATTCCCATTGAAACCTGGAATTAAAACCTCAAACCATTCGTTTACGAAAAGAGGATAGTAAGAATAGCAAAAAAGAAAAACTAATTAAACTGAGGGGTACAGTGGCTATTCCCGCTCCGTCCACTGGAACTCAATAGCCATTTGAATTGATTAATTCTCTCTTACAAATATTTGTGTTGACATATATCATGCGTAGTGGACGCGCATAAAACTTCTTTTTTGCAGGATTTGGTCTCAAACTTTTTAGTTATATCTCATTCTACTTTTCCACGTGAAAAATATATATTTCATTCTACGTTTGCTATAATCGCTACATGAACTTTCTATTATCTGTCAATTATGGGGAAACTTTCATTCTTCGCAATTTTGAATGTATGTTTTTCTTTGCAAATAATTGGAAACTTTGAAATAATAAGCTATATCAACAAGTGTTTTGTCCTCACCACTCCCACTAAAGTAGTTAGGTAAGTTGTTTATTTCATTTTTTATCCAAAATTGAAATAAATATTTTAGTTGAAGTTTAAATTTTTCAGCTTTTTTGACCAAAAAAAAAATCAACTTTTGTGCATTTTGTTATTATCTCAGTCGTTGAGGAAAAAATGAGATCGTGATTCACGAAGCATACTGAGTAATATGATACTAATTTCTTTTTACAGTAAAATAAATAAAAATAAGTAGATATTAATTAAATTGTTTATAACACCACTTAAAACTTCAAACTATCAATTCACAATACCGAAAACATTAAAACATGTATATATTTATATACATACACATATGTAGAGAGATAGAATTTGAATAACAATTTTTAAATTAAATAGAAAAAGCGATGTATAGCAGGTGCATGCATCTCAAGTCATACACATATGCTTGATTTTTCCCATAATCGAATTACAAGAGTTAGAGGAGGCTAAGTATCCGAGGGAGTGAGTGAAGAGAATAAGCTCAAGCTTTGGAGTGTATTACTTTTACTTACCTTCTCTTTTTGTTGAAGCATAGTTTTGTTGGCCTTATTTTTCTAATTTATACATATGGTAACTTTATTCTCATGATCCTCATGTTGTTTTCCCCTTTCTATTTTTGTTAAAAGGCTTTATCATTATATAGTTGTATATGCATTCAGGTGTTTTATTTTTGTTGTGACTAATTTCGTGATTGGTCAATTAATTGTCATTTGAAATAACTTAAACGCGTTTGTGTTCTCATTTACGTATTGTGTCTGTTCCATAGCATTCTCTTAAATTTGTCGATAATGTTCACGGAGTAATGTTCGAACTAAGGAAATTCGTTTACTTTAAATTTGTATTAATTTCTACGGGGTAATGTTCAAACTAATTTTTGGTATAAACCGGGTATCTATTTTTGATCATGTTGGAAAAGAAATTTACTTGACAAAAATTGAGTTAACTGAATTTTCATTTGAAATGAATCACTCAATTCATAGATTTTGATAATTAAGTATATTGTTTCTCTACAACAATTGGAACGAATGGTAATTAATGTATAATAAGTCACAATTTTCAAAATTCGATAAACTTTTTTTTTTGTTACAAAATTTCATAGACTTCAATATTAGACAAAAAAGTTCATAATGATATAATATAAATATAACAGTCAAAATAATAGCAATAACATAGACAACTTGGATAGCAATTAGAGCAAAAATAGTTATTTGAAAATTTACACTTTTACATATTTAAATACCACAAGATAGTATATACATGCATCTGAGTGTTTTTTAATAAAAAATATTTAAAAAAATAAAAATGTCATAATTGTTATCTTTTATTCTTAATTTTATTTTTTTAATATCAAAAAATAAATGGACTAAATTTTATATTAAAATATTAACCTATGATTTTTTAGTTCAGCAATTGTATTTTTTTCAATTTATTAGATTTTAATTTACATCCGTAGTAAATTCCTGATGATTTTACGAGGTCCCCACGGGGACTAAGGGGACGTGGACAGGGAGAAAAACTCTATGTGGAGGAGATCGAGGGAGTACTCCACCGACCTCGCCCACATCATTGTCGTCCCTAATCACCTTCCCAAATTTACACATGTTTGTTCTCATGTTATATGTCCAGCTCGACAAAAGTACAGGTTGAACTTTGCATTAGCGACAAAAATTCGGCCAGCATCACCATACGTGGTTCCTTATCCCCCATTCAGTTTCACTACACCATCGGAATGCTTCGAACCATGATTTAACTCCGACTATTTAGTAGGTGATGTGATATATGTATTGTATATCTGTAATCCTTATGTTTAGTTCAATATTTAATTGTTCATATTATCTCTAAATTATGTTGTGTCTTGGCAGATATCGTTGGCATACTGAATGGAGTTGGTACTCCGTGTGATTATTAGAAAAATAACACCAAATCTACGTTGATATCGATCGACTTATATATCAGGTGTGAATGCAATGCATATACGTTTTATACAAAGTTAACAGTTGTATTTAATTAAACTTCCACCATAATCAAATAAGACATAGTATGACACGTCACTAATTACATCATCAACGGTTTTATTTCACATCAGCTTCTCACTTACACTTGGATCTCCACCTAAGTTGGCTTGGTCAAACCCGCGTTGACTCGGTTTTGGCTCGAGTTAATTCGCTGAAATATATACTAAAAATGTCAATGCAAGGAATCGAACCTCTCCCCTCTTGAATTCAGTGCAATTCTTAACCAAGTCGGCTACCTAGCTCTGTTGTTTCATAAGCGTAACACATTATTGTTAAACCATTCTTCATTTTTATTTTAAATAAAAACCTTGGTACATTATTTTATATTTTTGAGAATGTAATGACTTGAACATTGTTCAGATCTTACCTACTTTTTCATGTGTTTAATGGTTGTTAGGTACTTATTTTATATTTAGGGATTTGATTTAAATTTGATGAGTAATATCATCAATAGACAAATTATGTATTACTATTTAGGTTTTAGATATTAATCTTTATATAATCTTAAAGATTTTTATATAAAGATTGCATCTACTTAATAAGACTAGATTTTTCATATTCTAATAATCTCTGAAGTGTTAGTTGATGTTTCCCGCTTTATAGTTTCTTTATAGGAATATACAAAATACCATAAGGGTTCTTTTCATAATATGGAATATACATATATTAAATCGAAATTAACATTTAAATAGTCAAATAATATAAAAAAAAAATACTCACTATATTGGCAAAGATAACAACTAAAACCATCAAGAAATGTCACCTAGAACCATCAACCAAAAGGTCCAAAACCATAATTCAAGTATTGAAACAGAATACTATAATCATTATAGTTAGTCTAATGAATCAGAATACTATAAACCGTAATCTTCAGTAAAACATTATGACAATACAATAAAACCAAAAATTAGAAACAGAATACTATAAATCATAATTAGAAACAAAATACTATAAATCATAATACTATAAATTACTATACTGAAACAAAAAAATTATAGTACTGAATTAAGTTTTTTACAAAATTAACTTACAACATAATACTAAAAATTATAGTACTGAATGAAGTTTTTTACAAATTTATAATACTATAAAAAATTAACTTACATCATAATACAAAAAATTAACCAAAAAATCAGAGTACTGATGAAGTTTTTTATTTATTTTTAAAAAAACAAAAACAAGTTGGCGGGCCGACCCGCCCCGTCTTTGCTTTAGCTCGCGGTTTTTTTTTCCTTTTAGCGGGGTGGTCTCAACGGGTTAGCGGTCCCAAAACCCCAGCCCAACCTGCCTTTTTTTGGCGCGTTAGCGGGCCAGTCCGGCGGGCCAAACCCGTTTTGTCATCCCTATGATAATTTATACATAAAATACTCACTATAAAAAATTCTTTAAGAACCCATATAAAAAAATTCTTTAGGACTAGATTATAAAAAAACTCAATATATATATATATATATATATATATATAAAAATAAATGTATAAACATATATATTATATATCATAATGAATGGATAAAAGACAGTGTACAAAGAAATCGACGTGTCATATAACACACGAAAACATACAACTGCATTTTTAAAGGTACCAAAAAATAATTTAAAATTTTATGATAAAATAATATGTATACTTGTGTTGCTTATAACAATAAAATTGAATTCCCAGAGGTTCACACGCTTAGCGAAAACAAATTATGAAGGATATATTATAAAATACATGAGACATTCCATATATTATCGTATATCTTTTTCCTTCCGGCATTAATAATAGTAATAGCTTTTCTATATACTCATTCAGAATACATTAGATGATAATCATATTTTCATCGGTTTCAATTTTCGTTTTAATACTTTGTTTGAATACTTTTATATTAATTTTTCTTCATTTAATTATTACAATACATTATAAAACAGGAAACAAAATCTTTTCCTGGACAAAACCCCCACATCCCATTTGAAATTATAATATATAATTATATTATATTATATATATATATATATATATATAAATCTAAATTTAATTTCCTACTATTATATAAATATTTAAAATAGTTGAAGTAATTACCTTACGGTGTCTAAACAAATGAATTTCGACCTGTGCTGGCACGGGCAAATTATACTAGTATATATATATATATATATATATATATATATATTTCATTTTGTTTCAATTTGATTAGTAAAATTTTAAATATTTATATAATAGTAAGAAATTAAATTTTAAATAGGTTTGACATCATTTCCCCTGACCCTTGAGAGGATCAGGACGACCCCTCTCTCTGATTGTAGATTATATCGGTGAATCTAACGTTGTTAGTTTCTCATTAAGGGATTTTGTACCCTCCTTTATTTTGTTTTATGAAAAACAAAAATCAAAAGATTAAATACTTCCTCACACTACTTTGAAAGAGCAGCGTGAAACTCTAAAGTATTTCTATCTGTGCTATAACAAACTCTAATTTAGCATGATATCTAAACGGGTTTGAATATCCCTTTTACCCGCTATAATATAACTTTGCTCATTAAAAAAAAATCCATTAGCCACAATACAATACCTCAAAGGGTTATACTACATTGTATATATGGCTTACAATCTATCAAAAAAGAATCCACCAAAAAATCTATCAAAAAATATGTGTGTTGCAATTTAAACGGGTTATCGTATATTTCTTTGCCATAATGACTCAAGTTGCATTTTTAGATCAAAAATGGTAGGTTAGAATACATTCATGTAGTCTCATTTCTCAATTATACACAGAACCCATCAACATAAAATAGTCTTTATATATAGTGATCTCTGCTACCCAATACCATTGCTCGCTGCTTCAAAAGAAAATACAATTGTTTGCTGCATATGATTTAACTAAATATTTATAAGATTGTGTAATTGGGTTCAGTCTTATCATGCATAAGACAAATAACATAGGTGTCCTTAACTATGGCACATGACCATACCCCAAAGGAATAAGATTTATGCCTAAAGATGAAAAATTACCTTGGAGGACAAAAACAAATTCAAAAAAAGCATGGTTATGCTAGTAGCTTGAAGATATTCAAAAGTAAAAATTCGGGAAGGGAACGAATGGAAAGAGAAAAGCGACTCTAAAGAATACAAAATCTATACTTTTTGTGATATCACTATTTTAACATGTCAATAGCAAAAGTAGCTAGTGGAGAGGAGGGTCTTTTCCTTTATACCACTAAGTTCAAAATTCGAAATAGCAAGAGTACCAAAGTATATTATGAGAGACCCACATGATCAATGTTTTTGCCATAATAGTACTCTAAAATTTAGTAGTGACATTACATGACATTGTAACTAAAATTGAACTTCATAACAAAAACTAATATTGGTTTTATCGGTTTTTTTGAAAAGAATATTTATTTATTTAATTTTATGGTTTTTTTTGTAAAAGTAGTTGGTTTTTTTGAAAGAATATAAATAAGAAAAATGAAAAGGGGCTGCATTAGTAGAACAGGGGTGCAATTAGAGCAGAGGGTTGTATTATAACAGGGTTTGCGAATAACAGAAGCCCAATTTTACATTTTCTGGGTTTTAATAAGTGGCCTGCGAGTTGGGCTTTCAAGGGGGCAGTATAATTAAAATAAGGGAGTGTAAAACTAAATCTGATATTTTTTAAAATAAAAAAAATAATAAATAAAGAATTAGTATTTGTGGCTCATTAATTTTGGTGAGAGAGAGTGAGTGTTTTGTACTGATACATGCAAAGTTGAAAACACAAATAAATGCAATTAAATTTGAATTCAATATATTGGTTCCTGCTTTTTAGGGATTTGATTTGCAGCAATGTTATTAAAACCGACCCGGTGATTGACCCGAGCAGGACACACACGTCACTGGGTCAATGGTCGAACCGATGGGTAATTGATTGACCCGTGTGACTCGATATTAATCAATATGATATTAAATTAATATGAGAATTAGACAAATGTAGGATATCATAAGTCAATATTTTTAATATAATTGAAAATTAGAAACAAATTTTAAAATGAATAAAATTACCCATATTTAATAACATTCTAGTTAATAAATATATGGAATCTACGCGTGGTTAATGAAGTTGGGGTGGGATGTTCATTGTGGTGCTAATAATTTATGGGTTTTGGTTCTTCAAGGAAAATATGGCGAGTCTCCCCATTGAGCAAAGATGGATCTGCGAAGGGCCCTAATTCTAGTTTATAGAAGGCGTTGTGTAAACTTGGGCCTAATTTCGACAACTTCAGCAGTTGGGCCATTGGTGATGGGTGTACTATTAGAGCTTGGGATCACATGTGAATTGATTCTAATATTAGAGTGGCCGACTTGAATGTTTCTATTCCATCAAATATTCGGAATTGGTCTGTTTCCACCCTTGTGAATCATAATGGAGAGTGGTGCTTGATGTATTGCGTGGGATCGGCTGCTCCGAGAACATTTTAAATAAAATTGCAACGTTGGTTCCTCCGGAAGCGGAAGCTGGCCATGATGTGTGTCTGTGGCCCAGGGATCCTCAAGGTAAATTTTCGGTTTCCATCACTTATAACTTGCTGTGTGACTTTTCAAATTTACTGTTGCAAGATATTTGGCGTCTCATTTGGAAGTTAGCTGTTAAGGAACGAACCTGCATGTTCATTTGGTTAGTTTGTCATGGGCAAATACTCACTAATGAGAGACTCTCTAAAATGTCTCTTGGTTCCCCCTATTGTTCCACTTTCCCTACTGTGAATGAATCTATTCTTCATGTTCTGAGATATTGCCCTAAAGCTCTTGCTGTGTGGATGAATCTAGTGAACTTGGATGACAGGGAGGATTTCTTTAACTATGATTTCGCTAGTTGGATAGAGGCTAATATCAAAAGTAAGTCAATACATGCTAGTGGAGTTTCGTGGAGCTCTATATGGGCTAATGCTTGTCATAGTATCTGGCTTTGGCGAAATAAAGAGCATCATGATGAGGATTATCATCGTCCTATGCATCCTTGGAAAGCGATTGTTGCGATGTCTAAGGAGTATGAGAGGATTGCTTTGAGTATCCACGCGAAGAGTGCAAGGCCTAAAATCTGTTTCCCGATGACTTTGAGATTATCCCATATGTATGGGCCATGACAACGTAATATGATTCCTGTCAACATAAACAAAGGAATTGGTGAGAAACAGAGAATTAGGCATATTTGCTCAAATTTGTTGCATGATGAATAACATAGATGTACCGCGTCTACAAAACAACAATTAACTTTGTTTAAACTTACATCTCCCGCTTCATCATTTGTTGATGAAGCGCAGAGTAGATCTTTGTTGGTGAATGAACCTTGCAATGATATTTCCCTGTATCTCCATATTTGTTTTCCAGTTGATCTACTATATTTGATTTTGTTGTATTTTTTTCTATAGTTGTGAGTGATGCAGGAAATACATGTACATGAGTAGCTGTGATTGATAAAAACGTGTGTAATGAAGAATTTTCAGGAACAAATCAAAGCATATATGCACCTCGGAATTGGGACGACATATAATTGCTAATTTGTTGGATCTTGTTGTTGCCATTGGTTAGAATATGACTCAAAACATTGATTGTGGGACCCCTAAGTTAATTATATTTTCCATTTAGGCTTGTGTGGGCTTATGTTTTTTATACAGATGCGTTTTTTTAGTAAGGATTGAAATGTGGCATATAGGGGTGTAGCTTTTTGTTTAAATATGAGGTTATTTTTTTGTATAAAGTTAACCTTTATAAGGAGAAAAATAAGGATCTGAAAAAAAAAAAATTAGACTATAA
Source organism: Oxytropis ochrocephala (assembly GCA_020916435.1). Lineage (NCBI taxonomy): Eukaryota > Viridiplantae > Streptophyta > Magnoliopsida > Fabales > Fabaceae > Oxytropis > Oxytropis ochrocephala. Next base: position 69,064,180 of record CM037093.1, on the reverse strand, counting down.
AAGTTGCCGTTGGGTTTTTGTAGTATCTGATTCTATTTTATATGCTGCTATTCCACTCTACGAACACGTTTTAAACCATACAATGGTCATGGGTCAACTATTCGTATTTAAATGCAATTAATTGTGAGATGAATGCATTTAAGACAGAAAAAAATCGATTTCATTTATGTGCAGATTTGCATTCATTCAGACCGATTTATATATTTTAACAGCTGCAATCTAATTGAACCATAACCATTGATTTGTAAACTTGAAATATCTATGTAATATGTGCCGTTGGATTAGATTAAATCGCCACCTGTTAGAGCAGATCCTTCAACTAAAGCTGATGTGGGTCTGCCACATGCTACATATCGCTAGGTGGATTAAAATGGTCTTGATATTTATTTATCGACATTACCGCTGGTGTGACACCTACATGGATGATCTATGGTTTATTATAATAGAGATAGAGATGTATACTAGATCCAAATACTATGCTCATATTAGAAATATTAATCAATTCCTTAAAAAGTAATTATAAGATAAAACATTAACACTAGTCGATTCTTTTGTCATGAAACAATGTATTGGATTCAAACCTCATGAATAAAAAAAAATACACTTTCCACTCCCTTAAATGGGTCCACTCAAGTCCAATCAATCCAAAGAACTATGTTTTGGAAGATAGACACCAATCAATTCCATCAAATTGTCTAGAAAATTGTCACTGGTTGGTAATGTATCTCTTCACATTGTAAGATAGACACTACAAAATAGGCTCTCTTTCTTGCATAATCTTTATCTTCCTTCCAAAGATTGACACAGTCACCGTGTTGCTGCAAAGATTGGCATATGGACCATTGAGTAGCTGTTAATTGCAATGAATTAAATTACCAGTCATTGCCGAAGTCGAATCAGTTCGGTTGCAAATGCCATGTCAGCTTCTGGAGACCTTAAACTATGTTTGATTCTTTTAATTGAGAGTAATCTCAAAGATGACACCTTCAAGAGTCCTAATAATACACCTAGTTCCAGGCACTTCTTTCATCTGCATCCCAAGCTTACAAGCTTCAGAAAAAATCATTGAATCCATTCTGCAGTGAGAGAAATCTTGGTTAGTAGAGCAAAAGGTTATACTTTTGACAAATCATACCACATGTCAACCAACTCAAAAGCTATCACGGTCTAAAAATCAGATAATGCCACACATATGGTAAACAATTGGCTGGATATGAGACATGTCAACAGAAAATTGAGACCATTGCTAGGGATAAAGCAGCAGACAGGAGACCGACCCTGCAACAAGCACAAAAGGATACTGAAGAATCACTAAAGCGCAGATATCATAAAAGAATAATCACTTCCAGAGAAAATTCAAGGAACCTGTTTATACAGAGGTATCTTGAGATCTTCAATAGAAACCTTATAGTGAAAAATGTCAAAGGTAAAAAGTTTTTGAAGGAAAAGGAAAAGTTTTAAAACTTTGAATGAAACCAGTATCTGTCACAACTCACAAGGCAGACTTCAACATGAAGAGTGGTTTTAAAACTCACAAATGCAGAAAAATTGTTTTCAAAACCAGATCAAAATTGGATTCTTTACCCTTTCTGGTTTGACAAAATTGTAGCAACAGGCCCAATGTTGACTGCTTAAATTTTCAAACAGACCAAAAATTCTATTTAATCACTACAAAGTCACAAAAATTTACCGAACTATAGTTGCAATTAAAAGTGGGTAGAGAACTAAATTTTGACATTCTAAGAAAAACTTAGAAGCAATGCAAATATGTAAAAATTATAAAACTAGCTTTAATGGAAATAAGTTCTAAATCTGTCCATGGTAGGAGCTTGGCCCTGTAACCCCAAAGGGCGGGATTCAAATCCCCTCAGGGACAGTTGTAATATAACCATTAGTGTCACTTTAATAATATAAAATAGATAATAAATCTGTTGAGTCGCATCAAATGTAAAAGACAAAACTGAATCTGATCAATCTCCAAGCTGAGTATGTTGCCAATCAAAACAAGGTGGAAAAGAATATTCATTAAACCCAGAAATAAACAAAAGAATTGACGAATAACGAGCCAGGTTACATACGTTTTAGTTCGTGATACATAGGCTAGTATGAACTTGCATTTTTTGCCCTCTTTAACTTGCAGCAGCTGCCTAACACTATCAAACAGCAGAGGGATGCTTGACTGCTGAAAGCTTATGAATTGTCAAGGTTATCGATATAAATCTTTCTTTAGTGAAAAAGCAATATTATTACAAAATCGTGATGAAATGCATGTTTTTTAATTGCAAGTATTACTGAAATTTTCATTGTATGTCATTGGATCCTCTAATTCACTTCAGCAAAGAAGTGGAATTAGTTCTGGTAACGCTGTGTGTAGGAAACCACCTTAATTGTGGTCCACCCCAAGGCACCTTAACTTTGGGCTGCCTTCATTGCAGCCTCCTGCCCTTTCGTTGTGTTAGGTGTGAGAGGGTGAGTTTTATTTCACATCATCTAGACATGCCCTAAGTAGTGCTTATAAGGAATGAAAAGTCCTCACCTTGTAAGACAAATTTGTGAGGTTGGGTTGGATTCTAAGACCATACCCACAACTCACTCCAGGTTCATAGTCCCAAGCGAGAGGGTGTGTTGGAAGTCCACCTTAATTACAGTTTCCCCTAGCCACCTTAACTTTGGGTCGCCAATTGCCATAATTGCAGCCTCCAGCACCTTCATTGAGCTGGAACTAGTGAGAGGGTGTGTTTCTTCGTCCCTTATTGTCTAGAAATTCGCCCAACTAGTGCTTATGAGGCTTGAGCAATCCTCATCTTACAAGCCAGTTTTGTTGGTTTGAGTTAATTCCTAAGCTGGAATACTAAAACTATGACAACATGCAAAGATTTTGAGTTAGGCACAAGAGTTGAACAGATCAAAAAAGATGCAAAATTCCTATTTATCCAAGACCTCACAAGAAAGATGACTGATTTAGAAAAGAGATAACCTTCTAAAGATCTAATCCATCTTGACCATAAGAAGCAAAAACTTAACTGATTTTCGAAAAGATACTACAAAGATGGTTGGCTCATTGGCTTGGGTGAGAAATATGAAGAACTGACTTTCATGGTTCTTATATCTTATCCCATCTCACTTATCGTAAAAAAAATTATATCTAATCCCGCCTTAACCAAAACAAGCAAAAGTCCGCCTGGTATTTAAGAAGAAACAACAAAGATGGTTGGCGCATTGGCATTTATGCATCATTCTAGAATATGATAACAGCAGGATTAAATATATGAAGGATATATATATCAGCTCCAAGAACAAAGTCGAAGCCTCCAGGATGTTTTTCTAAAATTTCATTGATCTGATCAGTGTTTCCCCATTCTAGTTTCTCTGCTGCTAATCCTGCATATATGTTAAAATTAAAATTCGGTGGATCAAAAGATGTATCTTACTTTTTTCATCGCGGTATGTTACTCACCATGAGAAATAGGACTATTATCTTCAGGACATGAATGCAACTCTATATTTTTCTTTATGATCTGAGAGGGGATAGTATAATTAGCCCACTTAAAAGATAATCAGAAAGGAGATATGTCACCATGTGTTATACCAAAAGATTTTGATAACCCTACCTTAAGCACTTCCTCATTATGGTCTGTCAACACTACTTTATTGCAGAATCTGCGGCAGAGTATTCCAGTAATGCCTGTGATTCAAAGCCACTCAGAGCATCAAGGTAACATAATAAGATAGGAAGGGGGCATAAACATGTAAAACATGATATCGTTATATGAATTTAAAAAGCCTCCCCAAAATACAATTTTAAACCACACATTCAACAAAAAGATGGCACTTTCACACAAATACAATAAAAGCAAAGAAGAAAGCCATAGAGCACAACACAACCTGAATAGCTCATCAAACTATAAACCGTAAACCTATGAACTGTAAGCAAATGCAGTTGAAGGAGGAAGTGGTCAAAAGACTTGAAGCACCGGCAGAAGTAGAAGACTTGAAGCCTTTCATCCATCATCCACAGCTGGAAGCACTCACGGTTATAGCCTCAAGTCTCAACAAAGTCTGGACAGAATCCACATGTCGTGGGAGATGGGTTCGATGAATAGCAGAAGAGGTGGGGTCTTAAATTTTGGATGAGTTTGGGCTATATTTCAGAAATGGGTAATTTGGCTAGAACAGCGGCATTGCCAAACCAATCCCACCGCTTACATTTGCTCCCATCCAATCTCACCAAAACTAGTTGGCTGTGATGAGATCAAAGCAGCATGTGAAAATTGTAGTATTGTGTGATCCAAAATCGTAATTTAGACTACATTGATAGGTATCCAGTTATATTTCAGCAGACAATAAACTAGCTATAAGTGAAGTAATTCATTTCCTAAAACATGGTAATCTTCGGCAATGTGTGATTGCACAATAAAATCCCTCTTCAGTTTTGTAAAACTAGGGACATTTTAAAGATGAGTTGTTTCTATTACAAACATCAAAGAATCTGAATATAAGCAATGATATAGTATAATTTTAAAAGTGAATACATACCAACACCAGAACCTAATTCAATGACAGAGCAACCATGAAACATCTCAAAATATTTTGATAGATAATCATTCATCAACATGGCTCCTGGCCATACCAGCTGGCCTGTCAAGTCAAAATCAGCTGATTCCAAATATAATTAGTATTATGATCCGATTCCAAACTACTAAAAGATGCAGAAATCAAAAAAATAAAGAACCAACTATAAGAACACAAAACTGCATGAACTCCAGTTTATTGTAAGAGCTTCCTAGTACCCTATTATTATATATTGTATTTGGACCCTGTTTGGATACACAGCTCAATTAAGCGCTATAGCATAAAGTGCTTATTACATAAGTGCTTATATATAAGCAATTTCTATAAAAAAATAAAAAATAAAAATCATACTGTTTTCAAATAAGCTAGGTTGTTTTCATAAGCTAGAAGTACACTGAAAACAACTAATGGAAGATATTTCCATTAACTCTCTCAACATGTCTCACAAGTGCTTAGCATAAATAAGTTTAAAGAAGTCAATCCAAACATTTCATTTTGACAACAATTATTTTTAAGCGTGTTTTTATCTAAATTATAAGTTAGGCATCCTCTTTGAAGATTGAATCCAAAACAGTTAACCAATTAATATCCAAATTTACAACTTTAACATCCATAAGTTAGGCATCCTCTTTAAAGAAATGAAGGTGAAAATAGGATTTTAAGAAGTTAGATTTAAAAAAGAAAAAACTTACTGGAAGCAGAATGCAGACAGAAGAGCTGAATATGTTGAGACCCAAAAGTGAAGTTCGTCAGCTGGTAACTTCAATTTCAAAAATGCTCAATGCGTTACAGTGAGTAGAAACGAGATAGAAAGAGAAAGAGAGAGGTGAGAGAAAGTAGAGTTACTTGTCATCGATGAAGAACGATTCATCTAAGCAAACGATCTCTTCTTCATCGTTACAAAGTTGATGTTGGTTTTGCACTCCTTCGTTTCTTCTTTCTCCCATGTTCAATGCTACAACGCCGTTTGTTACTAAGCCTGCAAGCCTGCAACAAGGTTCTGCCGATAAAAGACTCTTCGGCAACGAGCTTCCCCCTTTTTTGACAAACCCCCAAAGCCCCAGCGTTTCGGAAACTAGTTCTCCAAATGCTTTTTCCCTGAAAACTTTTTTTTTTAGGCTTAGTGGCTACGCCAAAAGAAAATAAACACCAAGAGAGTACTTTTTCTTTTTTGAAACACGGCCCCAAAAACACACTGAAAGGCTTTTACTTTTCCCACACCCTCCTACTTCTCGCACGCCCCTAATCTTTTTTTCCAAAAATGACCTCGCGTGGGGCGCTCGTGTGGCGTGGTTTAAGTATTTGTTCGAACGGCGTTGGGCGAACTGTTCGAACGAACTCATGCGTGTTAAGGAATTTTTGCTTTGCTCGAACGACCTCATGCGTGTTAATAAATATTGCAACCGTGTGTGTGAGGTGTGTTATTCTTTGCCTCGAATGGCTTTATGCGAACTGTCGAATGGTTCCGTTTCGAGCAGCGCGTTCGAATGGTGTCATTCGAACCATTGTTATGCGTAAAACGAAACTTGCGAAACGAAAACACGGTGATGGTTTATTTCGATTTAAGTTTTGAATGCATCGAGCGAAATTATTACAGAATCTCTCGCATAATACAAGAGAGATGTCTCTAACTTAACATTGACTTCAAAAGTTGTCTGAGAATCACGGTGTTGGTGATTTCAAAAGTTGTCTACCAAGATTCATATACAAAGTTGTGTACGATATGTACGGACGTCCATCATGATAAGTAACCATCCCGTGGTTATGAGTTCCATTCATAACCCTCAAAATCCATCCTCCAAGCTTCTTAATAAATTTCCTTTTTGATGCGAAGGGACAACAACATTTTCTAGTGTTTGTGCCTTCCTCGACATTTGTCTTATATGATCCACTTTATCACAAATCAACATGCGATATTGTTTTACGATCGTCGTCCGTTAGTCGATCTTCCTATAACAATCACCATCCCAAGAGATTTCCCAACCGCACGCACTCCAAGTCGGCGGCTCCTCACGGTAGGAAATAAGCGAAATTCAATTACCATGTGTCGATTACATAATTTGAATAGTTAGCTAAAATTAAAACAACTAATTCATTCTTATCGTATCGGTTTGGAAGGAACTAGTAAAGTCTTGGGATTCAACAACGTCGGTTGAGATGTCAATCTGCGACGATTGACATCTCGGCTTCTACGATTGACAACTCAATCGCTCCGGATGCACCCTCATTTTCATCCATTAAACCAAAAAACTCGCATGAAAGCCGCAACTTATCGATTCTTTGTCATACGCTGCTTCGAGCGGCCTCATGCGAACATGTTCGAATGAGGTTTGTTCGAACAAATCAAATTCACACCCGGTAACACTTGTTCGAACACGTTCATGCGAACATGTTGAACGACCTGCTCGAACCGAAGCGCGTTGCGCGAAAAAAATGGCGTAAAAAACTCAAAACAGAACCAAAATGAAAAATGTTTGGTAGGGTTATTACCTTGAGCTAGTTGCCAATGATGGGTTGTTGAATGGGAGTGAATGATGAAGGTGAGGATGGGTGGATTTTGGAGTGGAGAGAGGGAGGTTTAGGTGTTGGAGAGGAGTGTTTTTGGGTGTTGGAGAAGAAGAGAGAGAGAGGATAGAGAGAAATAAAATTGTAAGTGGGGTTAGTTTGGTAAATGTGTAGGGTGAGGGGGTGTGTTTGGAGTAGGAGGGGGTGTGGTAAAAGTAACAGCCCACTAAAAACTCTTGGAAACTAGGTCCCGGAATGGTCAGCATTGACACCATCAACGGCAAAAGAAGACGCGTAATAAGCTTAAATATAGTTTACCCCTGTAAATATCCACTTTATCTATATAACTCTCCGTAAAAATAAAAGTTTTAAAATAAACCTTGTAAATATTAATTGGTTACAATTACCTCCCTACTGTTAGTTTTAGTTAACAGAGTTAATTCTATGCTGAGTTGGCTGACACTTGGACTCCACATTGGCATGACACGTAGATGATAATTATACACGTGTTATGTGACTCACTCCATTCTTCACTCCACTATTTCGTCTTCTCTCACTCACTCCACATCCCCATTTTCGTCTCTCACACTTCACTCACTCAGATACAATGGCTGATTGATTTCTTCAATCTTCACGGTTAGGGTTTCATTTAAGTGCGAAGACGAAGAAGAAGAAGGATGAGGACGAAGACGAATCTCACTGTCATCATCACTCTCGTAGCATCTTGTGGATCTAGGGTTTAGGCGAGACGAAGGAAGGAAGAAGACACGAAGACAACAACAAAGCAGAGCTTGTGACAAGCATTGAAGAGCTCGTGACAAGCATTGTAGAGCTCGTGACAAAAAGTAGAAGCAGTACACAGGTTTGCAGATTCCTCTCTCACTATTTATTCATGTTTCTGTCTTGTAGGTAGAAAAGTAATGGGTAAGGGGATCACCATGTGGGTTATAGAAGGATATTGAATGTGTTGGGTTCTATATTGACTTGTCTAGGGAATCTTTGCTAATTTTATAAGTTGAATACGGGTTTAGGAATGAGTAATGTCTAATTTAGGTCACTGATTTAGCTTAAAATGTCCATTATACCCCTGATTCTGAGTTGTACTATTTTATTGCTTTATACAATGATGGCTATTAATGTTGTGTTTCACCATGGGGGAAATTTGTTAAAGAATTGATACATCAATATGAAGGGGGTGAAGAGACAGCTTTGGCAGGTTTAGATTTGGATAAATGGAGTTATTTTGAAGCTATGGGTATCGTGAAGGACTTGGGGTTTGAGGCTGGGAGTTATAGGCTGTGGTGGAAAGGTGAGTAAGATGTGTTGTTTAGGAGTTTTGTAAGTGATGAGGATGCAGTAGAAATAGGTGAGCATGTTGTTAAGTTGAATGTTGAAGCTCATATCTACATAGAACATTTTGAGCAACCATGCTCTGTTAATGAAGCAAATGTAGGAAATGAAGATGGTAATGGAGAAGAAAGTGAGGATGGTGATGAGAGTGATAGTGATGATGAACTTAAGGGTATTCATATGGATGAAAGTGAGGAAGAGAGAACATATGGCAATGATGATGGGTTTGGAGATGAAGTACAAGCTCCTACACCACCTAGGGCTCCTACACCACCTAGAGATCCATGATCATCATCTATTTTATCTCCTGGTGGATCAAGAGTTGTGATTAATTGTACTCCATATAAAGTAAAGTCTAGTGCAAAAAGAACACCAAAAAAAAAGGTGGTGCAAGCTCAAGCACCCCAAATGCGGAGGTGTGTCAGCTTGATGATGATTATGTGTCTAATGAATTGGAGAGTGACCTAGATGAAGATGGTGAGAGAAGACATGGTCCTAAATATGACAAGTTTCGGGTTGAGCAGCTTAATAAAGATTACAAGTTTAAGGTGAGGTTAGAATTTACTAGTCATGACCAATGGAGGAATGCAATTAGAGAATGGACAATATTAAATGGTAGAGAGATTAATTTTGTCAAAAATGAGAGTGACAGAGTGAGGGTGGAATGTGTGCACAAACCCAAATGTGGTTTTAAGGCACTTGTAAGTCAAGTTGGTCATAAGAAGACCTTTAGAATGAAGACTTGGGATGGGACCCACTCATGTGCAAGGGTGTTAAATAATGGTAATGCAAGGGCAAGTTGGGTGGAAAAATCAGTTGCTAAAAGGTTACATACTACTGACAATGTAAAAGTGAAAGAAATAATAGCTGATGTTAGGGTAAACTACGGGGTTGGGATTACATTTGGTAGGGCTTGGAGAGCCAAGAAAATGGCAAGAGAAATGATAAAAGGTGAAACAGATCAGCAATATGCTCTCTTATGGAGGTATGCAGTAGAGTTGAGGAGGGTAAATCCTAGAAACACGTACAAAATCTCAATGGTAACACCAATACCACACTTTCCTCCAAGGTTGGGCTCTTTTTACTTTTGTTTTGATGGGTGTAAGAAAGGTTTCGTGAGGGGTTGTAGACCTATAATTTGTGTTAATGGTTGTCACCTCAAGACTAAGTATGGTGGACAACTTCTAGTAGTTGTAAGGAGAGATGCAAATGATCAATACTTCCCACTAGCTTTTGGGGTTATTGAAACTGAAACCAAGGAGAGTTGGAGATGGTTCCTAACCTTGTTGGAGGAGGACATTGGACAAGATATATAGGAGATGGGCCTTCATTTCAGACCAACAAAAGGTAATATTCTGTAACTTAAATATTCTGTAACTTCTGTTATTGATTGTTATTTTGTAACTTAAATATTCTGTTATTATTATATACCTGTACATGATCTGTTTTTGATTGTTTTTACTTCATATGCTTAGGGATTGATAAATATGCTTCATTTGAAACTTTGTATCTAATATGAATTTATGTTTGTATTTAAATCTTTAGGCTTCATATGTTTCTGTACATGAATATTTGTTTCTGTTATATACCTTTACATGCTTAAACTGAAGTTCTGTTGTTGATTGTTTGTACTTAGGGGTTGATAAAAATGTTTGAGGAGATGGGCTTAGAGCATAGGCTATGTGTACAACACTTATATGCAAACTGCAAGAAGAGATTTGGTGGAGGTGAAATCATTAGAGACCTTATGATGGGGGCTTCCAAGGCAACTAATTACCAAGCATGAGAAGCAAAGATGAAGGAGCTGAAGAAAATAGATGTAAAGTGTTGGGAGTGGTTGATGGCTGTTCCTACCAAATTATCCTAAGTGTGATATTGTCATGAATAACCTAGCTGAGGCTTTTAATAGTACCACCTTAACTGCTAGAGATAAGCCAATTCTAACCATGTGTGAGTGGATTAGAGATTATCTAATGGATAGAATTAGTAAGAAGAGAAATGCCCTAAGTAGGTGGCCACATAGAATAATGCCAAAGTCTGGGAAAAGGTTGGATAAGCAGGTTGAGTTTAGTAGGAATTGGTCCCCTACATGGAGTGGTGACCTTGAGTTTCAAGTTGTAAGTGCTTATTGTTATACCCCAATTTTGTCCGTCTTCTTTTAGTTGCTTGTTTTACATAATTCGTATTTCGAAGCCACACAATTATAAGTTTTTAGAATAGCGTCTCTTTTTCTAATTTCAGCCAATTTCAATTATCCGTTCAATTAAACTCGAATACCGTTACTTAAGCTAGGCATACGTGCGAATGATCGATCTTTTCACGCATTCTTCAGTTTAATCTCAGTATTTGGGCCTAGTTGAATCTAATTGGGCTTACATGAGTCGTTTGTCTCGCAATTGGGCTTGTCATTATGGTTTAGGCCTACGAATGTGATTCCACTTTAATTTTTAGTATCTTTCGCTTAACGGGTCTATTTTTTCCATTTGGGCCTCGTTCTAGCGTGTTTGTTTAGTCGGGTTCGATTTGCTTTTGTATTTGGCCCGACATCTTTTTTAATTGATTTGTTTATTTAATTTATTTAGACAACATTTAGTCCAAAAATGTGAAAAAAAAAATGTAATTTAGTTTTATTACAATGTATAGGTGTCTAAAAGTCCAAAAAGGGTCCAAAATGCAAAAAAAGTGATGCTAAAAATACACAAAAAGCCAAATCCGAAAATAAATAAAAAAATACAAAAATAAAACACTTTTAGCCCAAGTAGCAGCTGGGCTTGGTGTAACGCCCCAAAAATAATTCAAGTATTTAATTGATTAAATTTAATTAAATGTTATAGTGGTTAATTATATTAAGATCATAATAGAGTATTTAATATAAATAAGAGGTGGTAGTTAGTAAATAATTGAGTAGTGATTTTATTATATTAAGGGTGGTTGAAGTAAATGAGGGAGGTGTGAATAATAGGCCCATGACCCATAGACCCATTTAAGTGTCTTATACTAAAGAAGAAAGGAAAGAAATGTAGGAAAGAAAGAAAGGGTGCAGCGGATCCGAGAGAGAGAGTGAGAAGCTTGGAACCGTGGGAGGAAAAGGAAGGAAAGGAAGGAGAAGATTTGGAGAGAACTTCTCCATCTTGGCTCAAGGTAAAGGGCTTTTTGGTTCTTTCTCTTCCATTTTTCTTCCTCTTTCCATTAATGTAAATATCAACCTCTAATTTCTACTCATAGTTGTTTCACCATTATTACTCAAATAGAGGAAAAAGGGGGGTTTTGTGAAATTGGAGTTTGATAGTGGGAAAGGAAAGCTCAATAGATGATTTAATGCTAGTTTTGTTGTTGTTTGGGTAGATTAAAGTTGTAAGAAGGAGAGAGGAAGGGAGGGCGACGGTTTTGAAGGAGAATAGGAGGAGGAAAGCTTGCTTTTTGGTGTTTCTTGGTGATTGCTTGGATTTTTGGCGTAGTTCTCCATTTTTCCAAAGGTTAGGGGATTCTCCACTACATTTATAATAATTTATAGGATATGTATTATGTGTGGAATAGCTCTAGGGTTGGCTTGATTGAGTGAAATTGATGTTGTTTATATGTTGATTGTTATGTGTGATGCCTATTTTGGTGATACCTTGTTGCTTGTTGTAGGAAGAATATGAGTTGTTAATTATGCATGTTATATGTTTGATGAAATGTCTCCATGAGGAGGAGTATGAGAATATGGTAATTTAATGAAGTTGATTTAATACCTATATGTGTGTTGTTTATGGGGGAATTAAGTTGTTGAATAAAAAAATAGGTTTAAATTGGTTTGATAGAAGTGTTTGGGGGAGGGGCGCCAAATGCCTAGGCAAATGGCGCCTAGACACTGTTTTTCTGTTGTGCGTGGTGTAGTGCAGGGAGGGTGGGCGCCATTTGCTGGGAAAAAGTGGCGCCAGGTCTACTTTGTGTGGCTGGCAGGGAGTGTGATGTGTGCAGGGGCGCCAATTCCCTGGGAATTTGGCGCCTGGTGTGTGTCTGGGCAGGGCTGGCTATGTGTTCATGTGCAGGGGGCGCCAAATCTCCATGAATATGGCGCCTGTGTCTAGTGTGTGCGTGTGTTGGGTGATGTGGCTTGCAGTGCGGGTATGGGCGCCAATCCTCGTGATTTTGGCGCTGGGTGCGTTTTGGGCGTGGGGATGTCTTTGCAGAAGTGGCACGGCAAGAGGGGCGCCAGTTTCCTAGAAACTTGGCGCCTGTGGGTGTGTGGTCTGCTAAGTAGGGTGCCAAAGTGGCTGCCCCTTGGCGCCTAGGGTGCTTAAATGGAACCTAAGTGATGTATTTAGTCCCTAAGAATTAATTTAATCCTTGGTGTGACAAACTAGTCCCTAAGAATTAAATTAATCCTTGGAGAGACAAAATAGTCCCTTAGTCTACAATTAAGCCTAATATGTCAAAATAATCCCTTGAGTACTAAATTAATCTTTGGTGGGTCAAGATGGTCCTTAGGCGTGGAAAGGGTCCTTATGAGGTGGTTGGGCCCTTAGGTGGAATTTATTTAATAAATAAGATGTGTTGGTGAAGTGATAACGAGTGGTGGGTTAATACTTGAGGTGATGAATTATGAATGATGTGGGCTTCGGCCAAAAGCGGTGGGGGCTTCGGCCAAAGAGGTGAGTTGATAATTGATGTGATAAATTTATTGTGTGGTGATGCATTGTCATGGTGTCACATAAATCATATGCATATAAAAGCGGTGATGTGGCTTCGGCCAAAAGCGGTGATGTGGCTTCGGCCAAAAGCGGTGATGTGGCTTCGGCCAAAGCGGTGGGTGCCCGACGGGGTTATTGAGGTGATTATGGATCCACATGCATATTGCATACATGCATATACTCATACATTCGTAGAATGCTTGTTGATGCTCAATTAATTCATTATTGTTGTTTGTTGGCACTCTAATTGAATGGTATATGCCTTGATTGTTATGGATTGTTATTGCTAGATGTTTTCCTAATATAATGCTTATCTTATTTGTTATTATTTATGTAAAGAGACTCACCCTAGCATTTTTATGTTGCCTGCTCTCGTGGCGACATGCAGGTGATTCTGAGGGAAGATGTCTAGGCTTTCTTGGGATTTTTGTGTCGGCTCTGATTTAGTAACACCGGGGATGGGGTTCTAGTATCATTATTTATGTTATATATTAAACTGATTTAAACTTTGAATTGAGTATGTTGAACTCGCTCTATTTCCATTCTTTGGATCAAGCTTTTACGGATTATTGTAAACACTAAACAGGTTTTGAGGGTTTTAACCCGCGTGACTATGATATGTATTTCACGCACTAGATGCGTTTGAATTTTAAATGTGCCTTGATGATGTTTTTATAAAATGTAGCACTCTCTTGAGGTGCGTGGAAAAGTTTTAAAAAAAACTCTGATTTTTATTAATGTAATTAGTACTTAGTAGAAGGGGGTGTTACACTTGGATCTTCAAGCTCTCTTAAAACCCTAATCTTCCTCTCCAAGTATCTGAAAACAAATCAAATCAGGGTAAATCAATCCATTAATGGTCAAGACCTAATTTTCTAGTATAAATATGTGATCAACCCTCGGTAAAAAAGGGACAACAACACTGCAAAAAACCACCTCAAAAGGATTAGGGTTCACAGTCAGAATCCTTATCCACTGAAATACAAGGATTAGCAGTTATCAACAACAGCGGTAACAAAAGCAGCAGATCAAAGACGGTACTGTAGCTTGTGAGGATCGTGGATGACAAAGCGAGAGAACCAATGAAACGGCAATATACAAAAGTTTGCTCTCCTCTCCCCATCTGAAGAGAGTCTAAGGCATTAGGAGTCCCGGTTGAGGAAGAACCATAAAGCCGAGGAGTAGCTGTTGCTCGCTTCACTCACTCCTTTTCTTGTAAGGATCCGTTATCCGCTCCTTTGCTATGGATCCAGGTATTTATCTAATCCTTGATATGTCAACATGTCGTAGATTCTAAGGTTGTCAAGATCATGGTTTTGTTCTTGATTATATAAAAGCATGCTTGTATCTCTTTTGTTTTCCGCTATAGTATGTTCAAACATGTCTTGTAGATAGATTAAATACTACAAGTGATATGACATCAGTCTTCTATGTTGATTTATTGGGATTTATTTTGATGATGCGAACCTTTATCATGTATTTGCCTTTTGGTGTGTTATTTTTTTGTTCCACATATTTTCCAACATCAGTATCATGCGTTGTGAATAGGTGAAAAGAATGTTTTTTAATATATACTTGTGTCATGTGAACAATCTATTGAGAAAGTATATTGAAAGCGTATTGCAAGGATAGCGTTAAAGTTCATAATCTGTATAACGAGATATTTGGTTTCAATTGATTTTTTTCTTGTTTTTACTTGATTACATGTATATATAATATTATTGTTGTACATGATGCCTATTATGGATTCAGATATTGATTTTTTATGACCATAATTAAATTATAATATCAGGATCATATCTCTTTACTGTGTTAGTTAATGTTCATGATTAAATCGGATATTGTTGCCTATATCGGTCATGCATATTTAATGCTATTAAAGTAGTAATATGGATCGTATCTCGCAAATATTTCATTGAATATGAATTTCTGTTATTGGCTTAAGATGATGTGAATCAGTGAAGGACTTTTTTTTTCTTAAATCCTTTCCAACTCAAATAATAAATACTTTTTCCCTCTAAATTAAATAAACGGCTAAGTCGGTTGTACAATCGGGTTAGTCATTATTTTAGGACCAATGAGCTGTACATTTCAGTAATCCTGAAAACTTAATAAACTACAAATAAACTATTTTTTTCCTAAAAAATAGGGGATTAAGTCGGTTGTACAACCAAGGTTAGTCGTCGTTTCTAGGACGAATGAGTCATGCATAGATTCAAGAGTCCTAGAATACCTATTCTAAAACCAACCCACCTCACATCAAACCAACTTTTTTCAAAAAACTAGAAAATCATTTTCAAAAAGTAGGGGACTAAGTCGGTTGTACAATCGGGTTAGTCAGCATCCTAGGAATCAGTGAGCTGTACAGTTCAAGGAATCCTAGGACCCCTGCACTAAAAAACACCAACCAACAAACCTTTTTCAGGAAGAACTACGTAGCTTTGATTCCTCCATTGCATCCGGAGGTACGTAGGAGCAAGAGTCCACTCTTGTCAAGCACTAAAAACCAAAATTTAAATAAGTCTATTTCTTATAAATAAAAGGGTAATTATTAAATAAATCCTAATCAATTAGACAATGGATGTTGTGGGGTGCTAATACCTTCCCCACACATAACGACTCCCGAACCCTAAACCGGCCTTGTCCTAAACCTAAAGGGATTTTCCGAATTTGCCCTTAAACTAAAATTTGGTGGCGGCTTCCTTTCGAACGTCGAAGAATCCTTTCCCGGATTTTTCGGTCGCTACAACTGCCGACTTCACTGGGGACTTAATTCTTTTTAGAGATTCAAAACCTAGTCTAATTATTTAGGATTAATTTAATTTTTACCCTTCCCTTATTTATTTATTTATTTTTGCATGTTATACTTTTATGTGATATATAAACCCTAGGGTAGAAGACGATATTTGTATTGATTGCAGCTTCAAGGTTTATTTTAAACTGCTCCTACACACACTACACCTCTACACATCACACACATGTGAGAAAAGTCCTCTACCCGACTCGAGTGCAAACCTAAGTTAGAACGCGAGATTGCGTAGTGATGGCTCATGGACGTGCGTCTCGTTGGGTGGTCATGAAAATCTCACCTAGAGTTTGATTCCTTTTAAGGATGCTATCCCTTCTAATAGCTTGCCTATTGTTGGGGTCGATATTCTTAGTCTGGGTCCTTGGCTCTAGGGACCATGTGTAGGATTCTTTAGAACTATCCTTGTGAGGTTCACTATAAAAGAAACCTTAGACCCACTCCATAGGGTACCCTTCTAGGGTCACAAAGGAGCTTTATACCCTTGTATTCAAACGAACATTAATGCATACCGTCTTTTATCCGAAAAAAAAATTAAAAAATCAAAAAAATCAAAAAAAACAAAAATTGTTATATTCCACAAGCTTTTAGAAATTATGCCTCATGCTTTTTTCCTTTTCTTTGCAATAAAAAAAATCCCATGTCGCATGTATTTTTAGGACCGTCTGAGAATTAAAAGCTTTATTTTGGAGAGAAGCCATGCATGCTAAAGTCAAAGTCAAACTTTGTACTTTACTCTCCAAACGTAAAACTTATAATTCCCCGGCGCTATAAATAAAATCATATATTATCATTTCATGCACGTACATTATCATTACATTCGCATCTCACATACATCCATTCGCATATCATGCACATTCATTCATTGCATACTCACATCATGCATTAAAAAAAAAGAACAGTATAAATTTTAGAGAAAAACTATGATGAGAGATGAGACGTTCTTGTGAAATAAATTACTCTTCTTTGGAAAAGTTTAGTCTTACTTAGTTGCAAGCTCAAGGTGTTTCACGACACTCAATTTTTAAATTAGTAGCTCGTTCACATTTTTTCTAACAAAGTGTTGCATCCCATAATGAATGACCGAAATGGTCTGTCAAAAATTTCTTTCATGCTTTAACTAATGTTAACTCTCTACGAAGCATTTGTGTAGTAACTTGTGTGTAACATGTGTCATCATTCTTGTTTGAGTCAGTTAATGTCCGTACCTTATCATCACCCCCCGTCCAAGTCTAATCCCACCCTGACCACCCTAAAGTACATACTCCCCTACCTAGTCGACTTTTTGGTTTGTTCTCACTAACGAAATAACGCTTTAGGCCCTCCATACTGGGGCAAATTTGTGATCTCTAAAATACCTTGTCAACGTTGTATTCCCTTGGTGCAAGTCCTTTACAAAAAAATAATTCAAAAAGGCCCGTTAGGTTGAAAACTCGTAAGAGCGGCCTAAGCAAAAATTAGGGCATAAAAAAAGAGAAATAAAGAAAAAAGCGCAAATATATAAAAGTAAATAAATTATTTTCCTTAAGTTAATTTTTGAGAAAGCGAGCAATCATGATTTGAAATGAAGTTTGACCATCTTCCTATACCCTCGAAAAAAAACCTGTGCTACCCACCTTAAGCCAAAAATCTAAAAACCTTTCAATCACCCTAGACAAGGATCAATTCCACATAAAAAATGGTGTATCATTTTTATCAAGTCACTCAGCTCGAAAGAAAGAAAAAGAAAAAATCAAAATAAAAAAAAAGAAAGTGAAAATCAAAAAAAGAGGATCGAAAAACCACGAAAAAGCAAAAGTGGTACAATTATGAGCTGATACTTTTTACCATTAAGTGCATAAGAGATCCTTGTCTGAAATAAACCCCCAAACACTTCCCTTGTCCTCAATATCCATCCTTCATAAACCCTTGGCCAAGTCACATCCCTAAACAGATCCATTCTACCATGAGGCACATAAGAGGTTCTTATCGCAATAAAACCTCAAATACCTCATTGAGCCTAATAAACCCTTCTCTCATAAACCATTAACCATTAGACAAATCATACCACTCAATAAAAAAATAAAAAATTAATAAAATCATCTTCTTTGAGCCCAATTATCCCTTCCTTCATAAACCATTAACCATCAACCACATTACAACTCCAAAAATCCATTCCGATCAATGACCGATTGCTTTTGTTTTCTCAAAGTTTTAATCTTAGGACAAATAAGTTTATTTATTTACAATATGTTTGCTAGAAACAAAAAAAAAAATCAAAGAAGGCTTGCACCCCAGAGATTCATTCAAGTTCCGTTGATATAAACACAAGGCTTAGTTATCACCAAGTGCAGTTTTCATCATAGCAAACTCAAGACTACCATAGTGTGAGAGTCATTCAAAAGATAACCAAAAGTTTATACTAGGATCGTCACCTATATCCTAAAGCGGGGCACCCCTTTCGCCATCTATTCCATTTGAACTTGGGGAAATTTGTACAGTGTCATACCACATCCAAATATAGCCATACCTGCACAAATTCCAAAAACCCATAACCTTAACTCCGTCACCTTTTCCAATCTCACTAAAGCCAACCATTCGAAATACCATTCCAAGTGGGGCAATCCTGTCGCTCTTCACTCCACCTTCAAATGGGAAAATTCACCCTACTCCTCCCCTTGCCATATTCACAGCCAAAAAAGCATACCGGGGCAATTTCTCAACTCACTATCCTAAATGTTTCTACTCTAGTCGGGGCAATCTTGTCCTTACCATAATTAGGGAAACATCAAACTCTATGGGTTGAGACAACATCTCCTACTTGCCACCTTTCATTCCAAAGCCAATGCATTCCCAACTCATCATCTTCTACACCCCTAGCTTGTCACCACTAGACAGGGGCAGACACTCACCGTCATCAAATCTAAATTGGGGCATTCATGCATTCCTTGGCTTGGGAAAACCTACCTTTCATGACATTGACGAAGACCAGTCAGTCATTCACCCCTTCATGTGCCACAAATGTCCACACCCTAGGTCTTTAGAACCCCAAGTTAACTGACTCATTCATCTATATTCGCACTACTATACATCTTCACAAAACAATGCTTGGAGAGAAAAACACAAGTTGCTCATCTGATGTTGGAAATCCACTTATTTAGCTGTGTGGGCCAAAACTTCGGTCATCATGGGGCATCAAAATGGAAGAGAAAAATGGGCGAGCTTGCAAGTACTTTTTCACGTCAGTGTCTGTAAATAGCAACATTGATATTGCTGAAGTATTGAATCAAAACTATTTTCAAAGAATGATCAATATTCACCTCTGCTTCTCGCATCTAAAGTCTCACATCTCATCATTACCAAAAATGTTTCTATACCCCAATCACTCATATCATATCATATCATATCATATCATATCATATCATATCATATCATCACCCCATGAACCATAGCATTTGCATTCAATCATTTCATCTGCATCATATTCACATTTGCATTTCATGCATTTATTACGTAACAAGCAAAAAAAAAGCAAAAAACAAAAAAAGAAAAAAAATCATTCCACCGGATACCAATCATTGCACGTACGCGTGCACCATTAATTGCATTGCCAAAAGAAGAAAGCTTTTCCCCCTCGGGTAGATGCATTTGTTAGGTGTGCTCGGATAAACACGATAAGTGTTAGTCCCTATTTTGTTCCTCTAAAATCAGCGCTTTAAGCGTTGATCTCATATCACATCACGGATCACCAGGTTGATCCCTATAGACCCCAAGTGGTCCTTCAGAGCAGTGCCCTAAGTGGCCCAGGTCGCAACGTCGGAGTCGAGCCCGGCGAACCTTCGTAGACCCCGAGTGGTCCTTCAGACTAGTTGTGTCGACCTAAGACCACGCGGGGCGTCCTTCATGGTCAACATATCAGTTCTAGACCTGATCTTGACCCATCATGGCCGCTCGAATATAAAGGCCCCCTCAGACCGTTTAACTAGTACCGTAGCTAGTTGCGCTCCTTCAGACCACGATGGAAGATATGCGGCCTCCACAATACAAAAGAGGCCCTGGTAGGCCAAAGAAGTTGAGGAGAAGGCAACCTAAAGAGCATGATCCCAATGCTAAGAAGCTAAAGAGGATTGGTACATCTTACAAGTGCACAAAGTGTGACCAATTTGGTCACAATAGCAGGAGTTGCAAAACAACTGTGATCAATCCAGAAGCTCAAAAAAGGAAGGTATTAATTGTTGAACTATTATGGTTTTGTAATTTGATTTGATTATGTAATAATTGTTGAACTAATGATGCTTATATTATTATAGAGAAAACCAAGAAAGGCTGCAACTACAACTTCTACTACTGCAACAAATGGTACAAATGGTGCTGCTGCTAATGTGTCTGGTACTGCAACAGATGTCTCTGCTCAAGTAAATTCTGTTGCTGCAACAAATGTGTCTGATTCTGCTACTGCTACAAGAAATGTTCTTGTTACTACAGATGATCCTGCAACAAATGTGTCTGTTACTGCATATGGTCCAGCTTCTGTTACTGCATATGGTGCTGCTTCAAGTTCTGGTGCTGCTTCAAGTTCTGTTACTGCATATGGTCCTGCAATTGGATATGGTTCATCTGGAAGTGCTTCACTGCCTTATAAACCACCAGCTCAACGGATTTCAAAGCTTCCAGTTACAAGAAGATTGAATCTCAATGTAAAGAGGGCTAGGTTTAGTTCAAGGATAAGAAGAAGTGTCCTACCTTATACTGGTTCTGGTAGTGATCCAAGTAAACCACTTGTGGTTGAAGATGATGGGTGTTTAACACAACAATAAGCCACACCTTCTATTTTGAATGTAATGTACTTAGGTGTTGTATTTTGAACCTCTAAGACCTCTGTTGGTCATCTAATTAGATGTATTTTGAACCTTTTAGACCTATGTTGGTCATCTATTTGAAGTTGTATTTTGAACCTCAAAGACCTCTCTTGGTCATGTATTTGTTACAAGTCATGTTTGTATTTTGAAGTTTGAACCATTGTTGGTCTTGTATGTTTTGAATTGAATGGAACACGAATGGTATTATGACTCAAATCTCTTATTGTCTCATCTTGCTTAACTTTTGTTGCTGCAATAGAATTTAACAGCAATAGTATGATGACTTAAATCAAACACATTTTTTGCTGCAACAGAATTTAACTTAACATAATTCATAATCAAAGTAGAGTTTACATAGGAATTAGATGGATTGTCACTAACATTGATCCTAATTCAATCCATTAATATTGTCTTTGATTCAACTAGCACAAATACTAATACTACATTACTAATAACCTAAATCCTATTTTTTAACCAACTCATATTTCTCAAATGCTACAAAAACTATGACTAAAATGAGAAACACTTGCATCCACTTCATCTTCTTCCTCTCATCTAACAACTTCTTCTTCAGCCTTGAAACTTTCTTTGACTCCCAATCCATGAATATGTCACCACATTTACATTGAGCAATTGTGTTTGTTGTTGACTCCAACTGTTTAGCCTTAGCTTCATTTGTTTCTGAAACTGTCACCATGGTCACTCAGTGAATCTCTAATTCATCATGCCAAATAAAGAGCTTGCATCCTATTCGCTTCTATAGAGATTTAGACAAACATCAATAATCTCAGAAACTGTTTCTTACAATATAAAACAGAAAAAATAAATGGAAAACAATAATTAAAATCAACCCTAGAACTTACCCCCACCCCCAATTAATACACCTCCAAAACCTTCTTCCAGGATTTTCAGAAGTGTTTGAAATCCATAAATGCATTGCCAATTGACATCCACAAATAGGGAGTTGAGCTTGCCCTAGTCTAGATACACCATTGGAAGAGGTGTTGCTTGTGGCCATGCTTCTGAACCAACGAAGATGGAAGAAGATAGAAGAAGAGAGAAGAAGAAGGACAAAGGTGTGATCTGGTTTGTGAAAGAGAAGAAGAGTGAATGAGGAATGAATGAAGAAGAAGTATGAACCCTAGAATCATCTACGTGTCATGCCAATGTGGAGTCCATCCGTCAGCCAACTCAGCATAGAGTTAACTCTGTTAACTAAAACCAACAGCAAGGGGGTAATTGTAACCAATTAATATTTGCAAGGTTTATTTTAAAACTTTTATTTTTACAGGGGGTGTATGGATAAAGTTGATATTTGAAGAGGGTCTATATTTAAGCCTAAAACAATCTAGTGCAAGTCTGAAGAGACAAACCAAATTTCGCAAAGGAATCAGCCACTTGATTTTCTTCCTTGAGAGAGTAGGTGATCGTACCATTTGCCACCACGTGAAGAAGCTGCATGATCGGATCAACTAGAGAAAGAGAGGATGTTTCCAAGAACACCCAGACAAAATTAAGTGATTCGTTGGCAGAATACGTGGAAAAGATGGTTCAAGGCACCCTTAGGTGGCACCAACAAAGAGATTCGTAGGCAGAATAAGTGGAAAAGATCACATCATTAGTAGGAAACCAGGAAATACAATCCTCGCCTGAATCGGGGCTGGGCGAATTCAGCGTGGCAATGTTGCTAATGACACGATCCGGGAGAATATTCTCTAGAAGTCAAACCGCAAAATCCCATTGATATCAATCAAATCCTTAAGACATTGCAAATATGATTTGATGTTGAGGGATTGTGGACTTGTTGAGGGTCCCTCCCAAAAGTTTACCTTACTACCATCTCCAACTCTCCAAATAATGGACCTGTTGAAATCATCCTAAGCATTGAAAATACCACGACATAAATTTGAACCTGATTTAATACCCTTAATCCTAGGAATAGGCTCATTCCTACACCCATACTTAGCTCTAACTACTTGAACCCAAAGATCTCCTCTCTTCAACACAAGGTCCCAATTAACCTTCGTCATGGAAGCTTGATTAATGTTCCTGGACTCCTTAAGCCCGAGTCTGCCCCAATCTTTAGGCGACCAGATTTTCATCCAATTCACCATATGGATACTCTGATAGTTTCTAGAATCCCCCCCAAGTAAACCTCCTGCACCTTTTATAAATCTCAACACAAAGGAACCTGGGGATATAAGTAGCTTGCATGATATAGGACGGCTTGAATGACAGACTTGGTGAGGGTAACTCTACCCGCAAAAGAAAGAACCTTAGCTTTCCAATTTTTTAGCCATTAATCAACTTTATCAAGAATGAATTGAAAGGAACTTCGGTTTACCTTCTCATTGAGGATAGGCACCCCTAGATACTTCCCTAAATCATTTGTGACTTGAAACCCCGGAATTTGGAGAATACTCCTCCTCACATGCCCATCCACATTATTGGAGAAGAAAACACGAGTTTCATTGTAGTGCAAGAAGTGTTTACTCCATGAGGAAGAAAAAGGGAAGAAAGGTTGGATGGCGATCAAGATTGATCTTGAAAAAGCGTATGATCGTCTAAATTAGATTGATCAGGATTATCTGGGAGTGTATGAACTCTTCTAAAATGAGGGTCTTGTGGAATGGTGAAACTCTTGAGTAGTTCAGTCTGAGCAGAGGCATTCGGCAACGAGACCCTATCTCCATATATCTTTGTGTTGTGCATTGAGAAGCTGTTTCAAATGATTAATATGACCGTGGAGAATGATCATTGGAAACCTACTAAGCTTCCTAGAAGTGGTCCCCCGCTTTCTCGCCTCGCTTTCGCTGATGATGTGCTCTTGTTTGCTGAAGCAAATGACCCTTATTTCTCATATTCTTGATGTGTTTTGCATATTTTCTAGGCAAAAGGTGAGTTCCTCAAAAACCAAGAGAGTACTTTTGATTTGCTAAAAAGTAAGGGCTTGTTCGGGGTGGTTGCGAGTTTTTGGCTTTTTGATTTTGAAAATGAATTTCAAAACCAAAACATGTTCAAATAAAATGGGGTTGAGTTGGTTTTATCCTTAATTTCAAAATAGTTTTCCATCAAAACTCAAAACCAAAATAATAGGTTTTATAATTTCTGTTTTTGTTTTAAAATGCTAACACATAACCACTAATGGTCGTCGACTACCAAACCGACCACCACCAACTACCACTTCGACCACCGTCAACCACCATTTCAACCACTACTTGATCCACCACCAATCACCACTCCGGCCACCACCAACCACTACTTCGATCACCAATATGACCATCTCTGATCATCAACCTGACCACTACCAATTACCACTCCGACCACCGCCAACCACCACTTCAAATACCAGTAACTATCACTCTCGCAACTGCCTACCACCACTCCAGCCACAATCGACCACCACCAACCCTCTCTCCGACCATCACTCCGACCACCACCAATTTCCATTCTGACTACCACCAACCACCACTCCGACCACCACCGATTTCCATTACTGGTCACCATAATTGACTACCACTTCAACCAACACCACCACTCTACCCACCATCCATTACCATTCTAACACGCGTCTGTTGACAACTAGTACTTTCAACCACTATAATTAAAATTATTACTAAATGAATGTGATTAAGATAAGTATATAGTGAATATTACTTTTATGTTTATGTTTGAAATTGATTTTGGTTTTTGAAATTTTTTTAACTTCAAACTAAATCTAGTTTTGGTTTTTGAAATTTTTAAAACTCAAAACAGAAACTAGTTTTGGTTTATGAAAAGTTTAAAACAGAAAACCGAAAACTATCAGAAACTGGGACTTAAAGGACTGAACAAGACAACTCCAGTTGTAACCTGTTTGATTTGAAATTTTTGTGTGGTTTAGGACAAAACTGGGGGGTAGAGAATTGGACAAAAACCCAAATTTATCTCTCTCACAAAACCACAGCACATTTTATTGTCCCACAGTACAACTTCCTAGTTACCCCCAAAAAATACCAAAATATTATTTTTATTTCCTACTCTATACTTTTTTTCCTCTCTATCCTCTATTCTTTCTCTCTCCGTCTCTCCTATCTCATTTTTTTCTCTCCTTTCTCTCTCACTTTCTCTGTACCTCTTTCCTCTCAACTCTCTTATATTTTCTCATCTCATGACTTTTCTCACTCATCTCTCTTTCTATATCCCTCTCTACCTCTCTCCTATTATCTTTCTTATATCTTTTCATCTAATGACATATCTCTCTGTCTCACCTCTCTCGTTCTCTCTCCTTCTATATGTCTTTTATCTTCTCCATTGCACACATTTCATTATAATTTTTTAATTACATTATATTATGTTATATAAATAATTATGAATACTATAAAGTAAATTATAGTAAATTTTAAATGTTTTTGCTTGTGTTGTCCATTGTTCACCAAACAGTGTACAAGACAAAAAGTTGTCCAATACTGTCCTGTCTAGTGATGTATTGTCCAGTTTAGTACTTACTTGTTTGCAAATCAAATGGATCCTAACGTGCGTTTTGATTTGCTAAAAAGTACGAAACTGGACTACACAACTATTGTTGTATTGCACCCTATTTGATTTGGAAACTGTTCATGATATTGGGCAAAAGTTGGGACAAGCGCATGGACAAAACCCCAAAATTCATGTGCCTCACAAAACCACAGTACAACTTTCTATCCCACGGTACAACTTTCAGTTCACCCAAAAAATACTAAAATATTATTTTTATTTGCTACTAAATATTTTCTCTCCCTCTCTCCTCTATCTTCTCCCTCTCCTATTTCATTTTTCTCTCTCCTTTCACTTTCCCTCTCTCTATCTCTCTCCTCTCACCTCTCTCTTTCTCTCTCTCCCTCTCTTTACCTCTATGATCTCATATCTCTAATATATTCTCATATCATGACATTTTCCCCTCATCTTTCTCCTTCTCTCTCTATCTCTCTCTTCTCCATCACACATTTTTCTTTATAACTTTTTATTATATTATAATTATGTTATGTTAATTCATTATATATATCAGAAAGGGAATTATAGTAAATTTTACATTTGTTTGCTTGTGTTGTCCAATGTTCACCAAATAGTGTTCGAGACAAAAATTTGTCCAGTACTATACTGTCCAATCAAATACTTACCTATTTGCGAATCAAACTGATTTTTAAGGAACAAAGTCCGAGAGCAATCATCCTTAACGACATCTACCGCAAAATCAGAAACATAATTTAAATTTCTGCTACAAGATTTTAAGGATATGCCAAATTTGGCCTAAGGATAAGCCAAATTTGGCCAAAGCATTAGCAACTTGATTAGCTTCTCGAAAAATTCGGAGGCTGTAACACCCCAAATCTACCCGTTCGTTTTATTAAAATCAAAGTGCGGAAATTTAAAAAAAACTAAGCATGCAATGGAGTGTCACATTCGACATTTAAAATCCAAACAACGTGAAATCAGATAAAACGTGGAATCACTTCGATTGAGTCTACACCACCAAAAATTACCGACGTTTCAAAATCCACAACTTCAGGTTCAAATCAAACAATGCAATAAAATAACTAAATAAAATAGTGTTCATCCCCTCCCCGAGTGTTACGTATCAGAGACGACACCGATTCAGCTGGCGAAGGTAGACAAGCCTTCACTCACTATCACTTGCACGTTACCAACATAGGGGTAACATTCAAACAGAAGGGGTGAGTCTCTAACAGTATAATAGTATGTATGATAAGCAGTATACTAGAGTTAAGACAACTATAATTACCACATCATTACACAACAACATCATTACACAACAACATTGTCAATATCAATCACTCAAGGAAAATCACCAATATAATGAATGGGAGATGAAATGCAACCCACACCGACGGGCATATGCATGTGGTACCATCACCGAAAAATAGCCATCTCGTGGCATCATCACCAATATTGAGCATAGCTCTAAGGCCGAAGCCCTACATCACTGGAATGTGCATATGAATGCATGCGACACCATGAACAACACCGAAACGACAACCAAATATCATAATCTTATGTACGATGCAACAACACCAACATCGTTAAGTGGTCATATTCGACCCAACAACACCATCATCAATTAATTGGTCATATTTGACCCAACAACACCATCATCAATTATTTGGTCATATTTGACCCAACAACACCATCATAAATTAATTGGTCACATTTGACCCATCGCTTGTCACCTTAGTTAATACAACGCACCAATTATAGCATTTAAAACTAACACCAATTTCCACAACCACACCAACACCTAAGACACCAATTAGTTTACACACCAATGACACGGGCAACACAGAATTGGCGCCAGGCAACAACATAGGCGCAACACAGCGCCAAACCGCACACCAAATGGCGCCTAGGGGCAACACAGCATGCCCGCGGCGACACAGCACGCAAAATTGGCGCCTAGGGGTAACACAGCATGCCCAGGGCACACACATACACAAAACTGGCGCCTAGGGGAAACACAGCACCCCCTGGCGCCACACAGCAACATAAATTGGCGCCTGATGGCAACACAGGCACACCTGTGGCGCCAAAGCCAAGACAGCGGCGCTAGGGCAACACAACACCCCCTGGCGCCACACAACAACATAATTTGGTGCCTGGTGGCAACACAGGCATACCCAAGGCGCCAAACAGCAGAGGAACTGGCGCCTAGGGGCAACATAAATTGGCACCTGGTGGCAACACATGCACACCCAGGGCGCCAAACAGCACATGAAAAATACAACAACAGCAACATGGAAAATACAGCAACAGCAACATGGAGAATACAGCAAAAGCACATGAAAAATACAGCAACAACAACATGGAAACGGCGCATAAGTAGCGCCAACATAGGGCATAATCATCAATCATCAAATAATTTGTACATGCTACTAAATACAATCAACAAAGCATTTCATCAAACACCTAACATGCACTCTAGACACCATAAACACATTTTATCAAACACCTAATGTGCATCTATTCGCCATCAATTCATTCATAAGTCATTAACGCCAAAACGAAATCAAGAAACCACATATATACATTCACAAATCATTCAAACATACTATCAAACACATCACATGCGTTATAGGTCCTAATCCCCCACATACACCCCATCATACAACCCATTATAAGATTAGAACTCACTCTTACCTTGGAATTTGTCGAATAAGGGACTCTTCCACGAAACTCTAAGGAAACCACCGCAACTAGCTTTCTATTCTTCTCCTTCTCTTCTCCTTGCGCGCCGTTTCCCTTCTCTCTTGCGCTCTCCTTCTTTTGTTTTCTTTCTTTTTCTTTTGCTCTCTAAATGAGCAATTGGCTCTAACCCTAGTGCTTATATCATTGGGCTTCTGGGTCATGGGCCTCTTCCTACCACTTACTTAGTTACTAACACTGTAACACCCCGGAAATATTTAATTGAATTATTAAATTTATTGGAGGCTTGATTAATTTGATTAAAAATGAGGGGTGTTGTTCGGAGGTGGAACGAGTAAAAGGGTGGTGTTGGCGTGGGAGGCCAGTAGCTTTGCTGAGCCCACGGCCTTAAACCCTGGGGTCTAAGCCAAGCTTCTCTCATTCTCACACTTGGAGAAAAAGAAAATCGAATTGAGAGAGTGGAAGGGGAGGCATTAACGCAATAGTGAGAGGAAAGAGGAGATCTTCGCAAGTTTTTCTTCAGGTGAGAATTCTTGGTCCTCTATGCCGTTTTTCCTCTTTTTCCTAGTGTTGTAGCCTTCAATCCCTAATTTCAATTGTGTTGATTCCTCATTGATCAAAGGAGTGAGTGTGGCTGCGTTTCAAAGGAAAAAGGAGAAGTTTCATTCGTTGCGTTGCTGGGCTTTTGTACGTGACTCATTCATCGCTGTTTCCGGATCGTACAAATTATTGGTAAGGGTGAGCGTTTCGGTTTAACATGATTGAGTAGATAGTGGGGTTTTGTGGGGTTTGTGGGAATGGAAATTGTTGATGAAATTGATGAATTATTGAGGTGATTGCTGAATTTTGATGTTTGAGATATAAATTGATGATTTTTGACGTTGCTGATGAATTATCGAGGTGATTGCTGAATTTTGATGTTTGTGATATGATTTGATGGTTTTTGATGTTGTTGATGAATTGTTGGTCGTTCTTGATGAACCAATTAGTGAGATTGATGATTGATTTTAGTGAGTAAACCGTGTTTTTGGAGTTGATAATCTGAAATTTCTGCACATTGTACTGTTGCTGCACATTCGCGCCTCGCTTGCGCTGAAGTTGCGCTCCAGGCGCAAGTGCGCCGGCTGCTGACGTGGCATCTTTGTTCTGCCCAATCGCGCCTCGCTTGCGCTGAAGTTGCGCTCCAGGCGCGAGTGCGCTCTTGCGTGGCATCTTTGTTCTTTGCCCAATCGCACCTCGCCGCGCTCGCTCGCGCCCGCGCGAGTCACTTTTTTTCACTGTTTTCTTGCCGTTTTCCTCACTGTTTTCGCAGTTTTTAAAGGTGATGTTTTCCCAACAAAAATATGATGTTTCTCCAACAAAAAAATGATGTTTCTCCAATAAAAATATGAGGGTTTTCTTCCATTAAAAATGTGATGTCTTCTCAAATTTCAACGGGATGTTTTCTCCATAAAAATGAGACGTTTCCTCTATTAAAAATGTGACGTTTTTCCCAATTCAAACGTAGTGTCTCCCAAGCTTGAAAATGTGGTGTCAATCCTTTCCGAATTTAAAATATACTTTCCTCCAAATTAAGATGTGGTGTTTTATAAATTAAAACGGGATGTTTTCTGGACTCTAAATGTGTTGTTACCCAAAATTTCAAAAAGTGATATGTGTGATGATGAGGTAACATGAATTATGATGACTTGTGACGAATATACTCTATGAGTATGATTAAGATGATGCTGTAATGTGATTGTGATGTATTGCGACGAATACACTCTATAAGTGTTTTATGACGAATTGCACATGTGTCCATAGAGTCTCATAGCATGTGCATAATGTGACGAATAGGCTTCGGCCTCTTGCGGACGAATAGGCTTAGGCCTCTTATTGATGACGGTGTGCCCTAGTGGCTTATTGTGACGATTATGGTACCATCATGCATATACCCAGGTGTGGGTTGCACTTACATGCATATTCATGACTGTGACTTGTTGCCTAATTGTGTCTTGAGTTGGTGTTTGACGATGACGATGTGATGATGATAGTGATGTTGTATGAATGTTTATCTTCATTACTCTACTATGTGCTAGATTATGCTCTGCTGAAATTCTCACCCCTTCTGCTTGGAATGTTGCTCTTTTGTGGCAACGCCAGCAAATCACTTGCAGTGAAGGTCTTGCTTTGCATTCTCGTGTTAGCTATGGGGCTATCTATTGAGTCGCTTCTCGATCTGCCGTAGCATCTAGGGGGCGTAGTTGAAGTAGTTAGCTATTAATTAATTGTTCAATGACTATGTTGAGAATATGAGATGTGTTTTTGAGAGGCTTAGTGATATTATTATCTTATTCCGCTGTGACGGGTTGATTTATGAGGTTTAATTTTTATGCACAAACTTAATGAGTGCAAACGATGAGTTTTGTTTATGACGAGGTAGCATTTCTTTTCTACCAATTAAATTAATATTTTTTTTTAAAAGGAATTACTCTGATAATGACGTGTAAACTGAGGGGTAGAAAAGGGGTGTTACAAACACCACTCCCTAATTTAATGAAACACCATATTATTATTTAATATAATTATAAGTGATAAAATACCTAAATAATTTAATTACATAAATAATTAAATTATTTGGGCATTACAACTCTCCCCCACTTAGAATATTTCGTCCTCGAAATTTACCTGGTTCGAACAACTCGGGATAGGATTCTCGCATCTTGCTCTCTAGCTCCCATGTCATGCTTTCACCGGTAGCTCCCAACCAAACCACTTTCACCAATTCAATTTCCTTGCCTCTTAAGGTCTTCACCTCATGATCCTCAATTCGCACCGGCATTGTCTCCACAGTGAGATTATCTCTCACCTGCACATCGTCCATGTGAATCACATGAGATGGATCTGGGATATACTTCCGAAGTTGCGACACATGAAACACGTCGTGCAAGTTCGAAAGATTAGGCGGTAAAGCCACCCTATAAGCAACATTCCCAACTCTCTCCGAAATCTGATACGGACCAATAAAACGAGGAGTGAGCTTCTTCGACTTCAAGGCACGACCAACACCGGTCACTAGAGTGACCCTCAAAAACACATGCTCACCCGCTTGGAACTCTAAATCCTTCCTCCGCTTATCATGGTAACTCTTCTGTCGACTCTGCAACACTTTCATATTTTCACGAATTAACTTCACCTTCTCGGTGGTCTCTCGAACAATCTCAGGTCCAAGTACCACACTCTCACCAGACTCGTACCAACACAGCGGCGTTCTACACTTCCGATCATACAATGCTTCAAAAGGTGTCATCCCAATACTGGAATGGTAACTGTTGTTATACGTGAACTCTATCAGTGGAAGGTAGGAATCCCAAGAACCACCCTGCTCCAAAACACAAGCTCTCAATAAATCCTCCAATGACTGAATGATCCTCTCCGACTGACCATCCGTCTAAGGGTGATATGCCGAGCTCAATCTCAACTTAGACCCCAACCTCTCTTGCAAACTCTTCCAGAATTCTGAAGTGAACCTTGGATCTCTATCCGAAATGATACTCATCGAAACCCCATGAAGTTTCACAATTTCCCGGATGTAAATCTCCGCCAACTTAGACACTGGATACGTGATGTTAATAGGAACAAAATGAGACGATTTTGTTAACCTATCAACAATCACCCAAATTGCGTCATACCCTTTCGCAGTATTAGGCAACCCCGTCACAAAGTCCATCGAAATGCTATCCCATTTCCACTCTGGAATTTCCAACGGTTGCATCAACTCTGCAGGCTTTTGATGCTCAACCTTTGACTTCTGGCAAGTCAAACATGCATAAACGAACTGTGCAACATCACGCTTCATTCCCGGCCACCAAAACAACATCTTCAAATCTTGATACATCTTTGTGGCTCCCGGATGAATACTCAACTTACTTCTGTGACTCTCTTCCAAAATTGCTTTCTTCATCTCTGCATCATCAGGAATACAAATTCTACCCCAGAACTTCAACAAACCTTGGGAATCCAACCTGAAATCTCCATCCTCGGATTGATCATTCCCAACTACCAAGTCTACTAGCTTAACATCAGACTTCTGGGCCTCTCTGATGCTATTCAGAAAATCATTACCAATCTTCAACATCCCTAACTTAACACTCTGAGGTGTTACTTCGCAAACCAAACTCATATCTCTGAACTGTTCAATTAGCTCCAACTCCTTAACCATCATTGCCGACATATGCAACGTCTTCCGACTTAAGGCATCAGCCACGACATTAGCTTTGCCTGGATGATAATTCAAACTGAAGTCATAGTCTTTCAGCAACTCCAACCACCTCCGCTGTCTCATATTCAGTTCCTTCTGATCAAACAAATACTGCAAGCCTTTATGGTCGCTAAACACTTCAAACCAAGAACCATAAAGATAATGCCTCCAAATCTTCAGCGCAAAAACAACTGCAGCAAGTTCTAAATCGTGCGTAGGATAAATCTTCTCATGGGTCCTCAACTGTCTCGACATGCATAAGCAACTACCTTACCATTTTGCATAAATACGCCTCCTAAACCCATCTTGGAAGCATCACAATACACCACAAACGACTCTTCCGGATTAGACAATGTCAGAATAGGGGACGTCGTCAATCTCTTCTTCAACTCGAGGAAACTCTCTTTGCAACGGTCATCCCATATAAAGGCTTTACCCTTGCAAGTTAGCTGGGTTAGAGGAAGCGCCAACTTAGAAAAACCTTCAATGAATCTTTTGTAGTAACCAGCTAAACCCAAAAAGCTCCTAATCTCAGTAACTGACTTCAGACTCTCCCATTGCAATACAGCCTCAACCTTAGATGGATCCACCGCAATGCCACTACCCGAAATGACGTGACCAAGGAAACTTACCTCTCTTAACCAAAATTCACACTTGGACAGCTTCGCATATAATTTCTTCTCTTTGAGGACCTCCAACACTAATCTCAAATGCACTGCATGCTCTTCCTCTGACTTGGAGTAAATCAGGATATTGTCGATGAACACCACCACAAACCGATCCAAGTAAGCGTGAAAAATATGATTCATGTACTCCATGAATACTCCCGGCGCGTTAGTAACGCCGAAAGGCATCATCGAATACTCATAATGCCCATATCGAGTTTTGAAGGCCGCCTTCTGATTGTCTTCATCCTTAACCTTAATCTGATGGTAGCCTGACCTCAAATCTATCTTACTAAACACTTGAGCACCCACCAATTGATCCATCAAATCATCTATCCTTAGAAGTGGATACTTGTTCTTAATCGTCACTTTGTTCAACTGCCTATAATCAACACAAAGCCTCATACTTCCATCCTTCTTCTTCACCAACAACACAGGAGCTCCCCACGGCGACACACTTGGCCTCACGAACTTCTTCTCAAGCAGGTCTTCAAGTTGCTTCTTCAGCTCTGACAATTCTGATGTCGACATCCTGTATGGGGCCATAGAAACAGGTCTGGTGCCAAGCACAAGATCAATAGAAAATTCAACTTCTCTCTCAGGCGGAATACTTGGAATTTCATCGGGAAAGACATCAGGAAAGTCGCGCACCACCCGCAACCCTTCAATGGTAGCTTGATTCTCAACAGACAACGATGCCATCAACGAAAATAACTGGACTTCTCCCTTCATCAACTTCCGCAATTGACTAGCGGATAACAGACCAAACTCATCATTTCCAAAACTTACCGACTTGCTACGACAGCTAATATGGACCTGGTTATGCTCTAACCAGTTCATACCCAAGATTACATCCAATCCACTCAACGGCAAACAAACAAAATCCACAACAAAGTCTCTGTCGAAGATCGACAAGGGACACTGAGAACATACCAGAGAAGTGGTTACCGACCCTTTAGCTGGAGTGTCGACAACCATCTCTCCATTCATCGCAGACAAAACGAGACCCAAACGTTCACAACATTCAACAACAATAAAGCAATGAGTAGCACCAGTATCAACAATAGATTTTAGACGAGTACGATTTATGAAGCACGTACCTCTAATAAGACCATCATCCTCGCAGAGTTCTCACCGCCGCCAGGCAAACACCCTTCCACTGGACCTCTCTTTCTTCGGCTTTGGACACTTAGCACTAATGTGTCCCCCTTCACCACAGTTGTAGCAGACCACATCCTTACGATCACACTCAGCTACCATATGACCCTCCTTACCACAGTAACACCTCTTCACATCAGTTGTGCACTCTGTACTCTTGTGACCAGCTTTACCACATTTGAAACATACGATGCCAGCAGGAGCATCTCCCCACTAGGCTTCTTGCCAAAGAATGACTTTACATTTACCCTTGCTAGCAGGAACTTCATACGGCTTACTACGGCTTGGGAAATTGCTCCTCTTCTCTTTCATAACCTTGTAGTGAGCATTGTTGTCTTCCTCATAAATCCTACAATTGTCAACCAAGTCAGAGAAGACACGGATCTTCTGATACCCAATCGCCTTCTTAATCTCAGGCCTTAACCCATTCTCAAAATTAATGCACTTGGAGAACTCAAACAGCTTGCTCCACCGTAATGCGGATAGAACTTTGCCAACTCGGTGAATTTAGCAGAATACTCAGTCACAGACATATTTCCTTGCTTCAGCTCAAGGAACTCAATCTCCTTCTTACCTCGGACATCCTCCGGGTAGTACTTTCTCAGAAACTCCCTGTGGAACACAGCCCAAGTGATCTCTTCATTCGCGAGCTCCAACCTCTCGCCTAGCCTCTAACCACTGTCCATCGCCTCCTCTCGGCAAGATATGCGTACCATACCACCGACCTTCTGGCGCCGGCAATTGCATCCATAACGCGAAAGATTCTCTCCATTTCTTTCAGCCAAGCTAGAGCACCATCATGGTCATACTTGCCCTTAAAGGTAGGCGGATTCTCCCTCTGAAAGGTAGCTAGACTACGCGACCCCGCATTCTCACCAGCACCCTGCTGATTCTGCACAGCCTGAGCCATAGCTGCCAAAGCAGCAGCAATTGCAACATCGTTCCTTCCTGCCATCTCAACCTAACACTACAGCATAAACAACGATTAGAACTAGTTTAAAAGACACTACGACTGGACAACTTGGTCGGACAGACCGAACTGCTCTGATACCACTAATGTAACACCCCAAATCTACCCGTTCGTTTTATTAAAATCAGAGTGCGGAAATTTGAAAAAAACTAAGCATGCAATGGAGTGTCACATTCGACATTTAAAATCCAAACAAACGTGAAATCAGATAAAACGTGGAATCACTTCGATTGAGTCTACACCACCAAAAATTACCGACGTTTCAAAATCCACAACTTCAGGTTCAAATCAAACAATGCAATAAAATAACTAAATAAAATAGTGTTCATCCCCTCCCCGAGTGTTACGTATCAGAGACGACACCGACTCAGCTGGCGAAGGTAGACAAGCCTTCACTCACTATCACCTGCACGTTACCAACATAGGGGTAACATTCAAACAGAATGGGTGAGTCTCTAACAGTATAATAGTTTGTATGATAAGCAGTATACTAGAGTTAAGACAACTATAATTACCACATCATTACACAACAACATCATTACACAACAACATTGTCAATATCAATCACTCAAGGAAAATCACCAATATAATGAATGGGAGATGAAATGCAACCCACACCGACGGGCATATGCATGTGGTACCATCACCGAAAAATAGCCATCTCGTGGCATCATCACCAATATTGAGCATAGCTCTAAGGCCGAAGCCCTACATCACCGGAATGTGCATATGAATGCATGCGACACCATGAACAACACCAAAACAATAGCCAAATATCATAATCTTATGTACGATGCATCAACACCAACATCGTTAAGTGGTCATATTCGACCCAACAACACCATCATCAATTAATTGGTCATATTTGACCCAGCAACACCATCATCAATTATTTGGTCATATTTGACCCAGCAACACCATTATCAATTAATTGGTCACATTTGACCCATCGCTTGTCACCTTAGTTAATACAACGCACCAATTATAGCATTTAAAACTAACACTAATTTCCACAACCACACCAACACCTAAGACACCAATTAGTTTACACACCAATGACACGGGCAGCACAGAATTGGCGCCAGACAACAACATAGGCGCAACACAGCGCCAAACCGCACACCAAATGGCGCCTAGGGGCAACACAGCATGCCCGGGGCGCACACAACACACAAAATTGGCGCCTAGGGGTAACACAACATGCCCAGGGCGCGCACATACACAAAACTGGCGCCTAGGGGCAACACAGCACCCCCTGGCGCCACACAGCAACATAAATTGGCGCCTGGTGGTAACACAGGCACACCCAGGGCGCCAAACAACACAGAAACTGGCGCCTAGGGGCAACACAGCACCCCATGGCGCCACACAGCAACATAAATTGGCGCCTGGTGGCAACACAGGCACACCCAGGGCGCCAAACAGCACAGGAACTGGCGCCTAGGGGCTACACATCACCCCCTGGCGCCACACAGCAACATAAATTGGCACCTGGTGGCAACACATGCACACCCAGGGCGCCAAACAGCACATGAAAAATACAGCAACAACAACATGAAAAATACAGCAACATCAACATGGAAAATACAGCAACAGCAACATAGAAAATACAGCAACAACACATGAAAAATACAGCAACAACAACATAGAAACGGCGCCTAGGTAGCGCCAACATAGGGCATAATCATCAATCATCAAATAATTTGTACATGCTACTAAATACAATCAACAAAGCATTTCATCAAACACCTAACATGCACTCTAGACACCATAAACACATTTTATCAAACACCTAATGTGCATCTATTCGCCATCAATTCATTCATAAGTCATTAACGCCAAAACGAAATCAAGAAACCACATATATACATTCACAAATCATTCAAACATACTATCAAACACATCACATGCGTTATAGGTCCTAATCCCCCACATACACCCCATCATACAACCCATTATAATATTAGAACCCACCCTTACCTTGGAATTTGTCGAATAAGGGACTCTTCCACGAAACTCTAAGGAAACCACCGCAACTAGCTTTCTCTTCTTCTCCTTCTCTTCTCCTTGCGCGTCGTTTCCCTTCTCTCTTGCGCTCTCCTTCTTTTGTTTTCTTTCTTTTTCTTTTGCTCTCTAAATGAGCAATTGGCTCTAACCCTAGTGCTTATATCATTGGGCTTCTGGGTCATGGGCCTCTTCCTACCACTTACTTAGTTACTAACACCACTCCCTGATTTAATGAAACACCATATTATTATTTTAATATAATTATAAGTGATAAAATACCTAAATAATTTAATTACATAAATAATTAAATTATTTGGGCATTACAGAGGCACTCTACCCTACTCCAAGGACCCAACATGACGCCGAATTTCGTCAATGATAGAATAATTGGGATGTTGTGCGGAACACCCAGACAAGATAAATTTAATTGTAGTCTTAGAGTCTGACTCTATGTAACACCTTAATTTTTGTAGGTTGAAGCAAATAGAACTAGTAGAAAATTATGATAAATAAAATAGATATTCCGCAATTGATAATTGATAGTTTGGAAATTCCAATCATAAAAATTAAATTAAAGATAAAAAATCGCCTGAAAAATTTCACGAATAATACATGTGTTTACAAAATTGGGCGTCTACCAAATATCCCCAAAATAATTAAACCCATCTAGTGTCAACGAACTCTTCATGTCCTCAACAGTCTCAATCTTAGTCCTTTAAAACAACACTCTAATGAGATATGAAATCCCAGTGAATAATACACACAGTTCTAAAATGAGTATTGGTCTCAGTTGGTGCGGTAATTGGAAAAATTAACCATGGTACCCAGACTCTTCAAAAATAGTCTTTAAAAATAATGAGTAACTGAAACACATTTTCATTTAAAAATAATAATTTAAAATAACCAACAAGATACCATCTTTTAAAAATCAATATGACTTCACCTTCATAATAGTTAAAATAAATAACATCTCCTTGTAATAGGGAGCACCAGCTTGTCAAATAAGAGTTACAAGACTCATCCATGTGGAGCTCGAAACTCGTCAAATAAGGGTTACAAGACCAATCCATGTGGAGCTAGAAGCTCGTCAAATAAGGGTTACAAGACTCATCTATGTGGAGCTCAAAACTCGTCTAATTTGTGTTACAAGACCTATCTGTATGGAGCACCAGATCGTCTAATGTGGGGTCCCAGACCCATCTATGTAGAGCTCGGAGCTCGTCTAATTTTGTATACAAGACCCATATGTATGGAGCACCAACTCGCCTATTGTTGGGTCTCAGACCCATCCGTGTGGAGCTCAAAGCTCGTCTAATTTGGGTTACAAGACCCATCTGCATGGAGCACCAACTCG
This sequence comes from Oxytropis ochrocephala, assembly GCA_020916435.1. Classification (NCBI taxonomy): domain Eukaryota; kingdom Viridiplantae; phylum Streptophyta; class Magnoliopsida; order Fabales; family Fabaceae; genus Oxytropis; species Oxytropis ochrocephala. The sequence continues at coordinate 69,025,863 of CM037093.1, read as the reverse complement.
TCTAATGTGAGGTCCCAGACCCATTCGTGTGGAGCTCAAAGCTCATCTAATTTGGGTTACATTACTCATCTGTATGGAGCCCCAACTCGTCTAATGTGGGGTTCCAAACCCATCCGTGTGGAGCTCGAAACTTGTCTAATTTGGGATACAAGACTCCTATATGGAGCACCAGCTCGTCTAATGTGGGGTCCCAAACCCATCTGATGGCCTCCTTGTTGTGGAAATTGGCCATTTCTTTGATTTTAAGAATAAATTCTGGTTGTAACTTATATTTTGTATTTTTTGGATATAAAATGGAAAAAAAATGGGGAAAGGGATGTGATGAGTTTCGTGGCTTACGTGATGATGAATTTATGCACGAGTTTAAAACAAAATAAAAGAATAGAAGAAGTTGGATGTTTAGGGTAAGGGCCGTCACCTTAGTCTAATCCAAGACAAGGATAAGCCAGTAAAGGGGAGGAACACCACAAGAAATGTGGTTTCTTGATAAGATCAGATAATGGTTCAATCCAGAACAAAAGAGAAAAAGCTCTCAATTTCACACAAAGTGATTTTTGACTAAAATATTTGTTCTCTTTTCATTGATACTTACACTCCCTATTTATAATAAGGGAGGTTCTTGCTGTTACAAAGGTATTCAAAAATTACAAGACAAACAAAACAAAACAATTACAAGAAATTATTTTTGTTGATTTGGCATTGAATGCGCCATTAATGTTTGGATCATTGTGTCTTCTAACTCCTTTTCGCTCTGAATGTGCGCCATTAATGATTGGATCCATGTGTCTTGTAACTCATTTTTTCTTTGATTGTCTTTGAATTGCCTAGTCTTTCTTGATAACAAATTTATTGACTCCATCAACTCACAAAGAATACGACACACCACACCACAAAGTAGCAAAAACCAAGCTGGAAACCCATACTACAAGCAGCCCATGATCCACACTTAAAAATAAAACACTCAACCAAATAAAATAAACTTAAGTGTTGAGCCTAATTAAATCAAAGTTTTACTCACACATTTTATTACAACTTGAATTAAAACCAAGTTAATTAAAATAAGGCAGCAAGCCCATGGTAGGTTGTTTTCATTGGCCTCCTTATTGTGAAAATCGGTCATTTCTTTGATTTTCACCACTAGCTTTCGCTTGGTTCGTTCCCGAACCACACCGTACTGAGAGAGGTCTGCTGCTCTGATACCATTTTGTAACATCCCAGACTGCTTCTAAAACTGTTGACTGCCCCCACGAACCAACACGAGTCTTTTCAACATGCTTTGTGTAACAGCCCAGGTCCACCGCAGCGGCCACCCCAGCGCTATTACCTCACGATCTTTTCTACCCCCTTGTAGAATTTTTGCCTTCCGTGGGAATCGAACCTTGTACCTGAGGCATAAGTACAAGTTAAACACACCTCCCACTACCAATTGAAGCCTTTTTTATGTAACAGCCCAGGTCCACCGCAGCGGCCACCCCAGCGCTATTACCTCACGATCTTTTCTACCCCCCTTGTAGAATTTTTGCCTTCCGTGGGAATCGAACCTTGTACCTGAGGCATAAGTACAAGTTAAACACACCTCCCACTACCAATTGAAGAATGTAACACCCCCTTCTACCATAACTACTATTTGAATTATTTTGAAAAATCAGAGTGCATTAAATTTTCAGTGCAGCCACCCTAGGGTGCCACATTTAAACAAAACGCCTTAAACAAAACTCCAAAACATTTAATGGGAATAAAACTCCAAGAGACAGGATACATAGCACCAAATAATATCTGGGAAAATTATTACAGCCGTGGAAAAATAACAACTTAAACAATGGTTCGAAATGTAAAAAGAATAACAACTAAATATCCCCCCGGTGCTACGTATCAGAGCGACTCGACCAATACTAGATGAAGGATCTCTAGTCACCTTCAACCATCACACTGCGCAGTTCTTGACATACGAGGCAACACGACGCAGTAGGGTGAGTCTCAATGCATAGATAATAATAAATAAAACAGGAAACACAGTAAACTAGGCACACCAAAGATACAATCAGTTCAAATATACTACCAATACAGCCACACCAAAATTTACAGTTCACCAAGGATTCATGAAGACACAGTCAATCACCAGAACATGTATGCAATGTATGAAATGCAACCCAAAACTCCACTGGGCATATGCATGTGGATCCATCACCAAAATTTGCCTTGAGGGCATTCACCAAAACACCAAAATATTTTCAGAGGCCGAGGCCTATTCACCAAAAATGCATATGATTATACGATACCATGACTATGCACCAAAAACACCAGAACACCAATAATGCATTAACATGCTCACCAACAATTATATATATATATATATATTCACCAAATCACCAAGGAGAGTCATAGACCTCTCATCACCAATATACTCCTAATCAATTATATCAATTACCAACCAATCAATCAACACCTATTATACACCATGTTACATTTAATTCATGCAATTCACCTTATAACTCAACCAAATAATTACTCCTAGTGTTTATATATTCAACTTACGCTACAACAACAACACCATAACACCACAATCAAGAATTTTATCAAATCAATATTCATATAACAATTCAATTCAATCTCGTATAAAGTCAAACAATCACCCCATCAATTGAGTACTCCAAGAATCAAATAAAACAAATACTCCTAACACCGGATAAGCACATACTTTCTCCTATTTAAATTATGTTAAATTAACAATTAATCACCATATTACAATTGACATACACCAAGCCATTCAAGATTCATCAAGAAACATATTTACATGTACAACAACACCATATCATCATGAAAATCAATCATATACTCACAAATCATTTATATACATTACAAATCAGTCACCTAATTACTCCTAACCCCTAATCTCTATGATTTCAAGGTTTATAAATTATTAACTATGATTAGAGAGCCCCCATACCTTGTTAATTGAAAGAGATAACACTAAAGCTCCCAAGGAAACCCCTCCAAGACACCAAGACACCAAGATTCCTCCTTCCTCCTTGATTCTTCACGCAAAATCCCTCTCCTTCTCCTCTCTAGCCGTCGCGCCTCACCTCTCTCTTCTCTCCTTTCTAATTTTTGGTATTTTGCTTCTAATGAGGGTTTCTCCTAAGACCCAAGGGTTTTATTAATTGGGTTTGGGCCACTTAACACTAATGGGCCCTATTTGCACACCCTTAACTAAAACACTCCCCATTTATTTACTACACCCCACTCCTTATTTAAATGAGCATCAACACTCTAACCCTTTTTTTAATTTGATTTTTAATTCCCAACCATATGCTACTTTTCCTCCTACTTTTCCTCCCTCCTATAACCACTTTGGTTTTCCCTAGAAACTTGCTTTTAATAATAACAATAATAATATTAATAATAATAATAATAATAATAATCATCTTATATTAAGTATTTATAACATCAATTTTAGTTCTTCTCAACATGGTCTCTATGCCCAAAAACTCTCCAATTTGGTCCACTACCCTATCAAATCAACTCCGAATAATTTCTAATAAAATTTGGGGCGTTACACTTTGTCCTCACTTGCATGCTTTCCGGAAAACTTCCCAGAAGGTCACCCATCCCACTACTACTCCAAGCCAAGCTCGCTTAACTATGGAGTTCTTATGGGATGAGCTCCCGAAAAGAAGATGCATCTTGTTGGTATAGGTAGTACAAATCAATTCTTTTAAGCGTTCCTTCAACTATACAGTCTCAAACCTGCATAGCCTCAGGATCCCTCTTATTGCGGTGCGTATTCGGTTCATTCATGCGCGCCCCTTCGCTTTGAAGCTGCCAGGAGCCGCTCTTTGCCATGCCACCTTTTTTTGGGCACCGGCGATAACTCCCTGCCCTCTTCAGCCCCGAATGTCACATCAAAATGTAACACCCTGATTTTTGCCGGTCAAAAACCAGTAGAGATAGTAGAAAGTATTATCAAATAAAATAGATATTTTACAATTGCAACTTATAGTTTGAAAATAAACTTCATAAAAACTAAATAATATAACAAATCCTATCTCAAAAAGAAAATTTAAAATAATATATACACGTTGTTTACAAAATTGGGCATCTTCTAAAAGTCCCCAAAATATGTCCCCCTAGTATCAACGAACTCTTCACGTCTCCACGTCATCAACTACATGCAACTCAGTCACTGAAAACAACACTCTAATGAGATATAAAATCCTAGTGAATAATACACACAATTTTAAAATGAGTATTGTTCTCAACCGGTGCGATAACCGGAAAAATCAACCATAGCACCCGCATTCTTCAAAAATTGTTTCTAAGAATAAAAGTAGTTCAAACAATTTCAAAGGTAAGATAAACGACAGTTCACAATGACCAACTTGAGATCAGCTACTAAAAATCAATAATACTTTGAATCCATGATAATAAAAATATATATAATTCAGCCACACACATTTAGTCTATAGAAAATAAATGATTAAATCCAATAAGACACCGACTCGTGTAATAGGGAAATAAAACCCATTCGTAGGAGCACAAAACTCGTCTAATAGGGGCATAAGACCCATCCATGTGGAGCTCATAGATCGTCAAATAGGGGCACAAGACCCATCCATAGGAGCACCGGCTCGTCTAATAGGGGCATAAGACCCATCCATGTGGAGCTCATAGATCGTCAAATAGGGGCACAAGACCCATCCATAGGAGCACCGGCTCGTCTAATAGGGGTATAAAACCCATCCATGTGGGACTCGAAGGCCATCTCAAACAAATATACAAAAATAAATTATACACGTATATAATATGGAATATATCATAAGCATGGTAATATTCTAATAGATTTACGGCAACAAAGTCTAAACTAATCAAAGTACTTCAAAAGATTAAATAGATAACTCTTACCGTCTTTAAGAAATTATACACCATAAAAATCCCCAATGTAATAGAATTGTTTTTTTCTTTATTTGTTATTATTAAAAACAGACTCTAACACATAAATATTATTCAACAATTCCCAATTCTTCTAGATTTCAAGTTCACAAAATAATGTACCATGGAAGAGTTAAAGGGGTGTGATTACTCACCTTTTGAAGATCTAAAAATGTCTACTTGCTAATGGTTGCACTACTCTTATCCCACGCTCCTTTCCTACTCATCAGCGCCAGCTACCTTTCCGTTTCTCTGGTGCGTTTCAGCTTTGTTCTAATTCTCTGTTTGTGTCTAAGTTAATGGCTATCGCTATCTCACTAATAGGCTTTGGAATAGGGTATTTTCTATCTCAACCATTATACCTTACAATGAACAAGTGAATGAAACACTTGTACCACTGCTGCGGCTACACTATATTGGTTCCCCTTATATTTCCTAACCCTAACTACTTATTCTATCCAAGCCCACAATTATACTGATCCAAACTCCTTTCTTTTTCTCGTTTAACACAAATTAATATATATATATATATATATATATATATATTCTGAAGCAATATATACATCTATATTTAAATAACATCTTCGTTTTGACTAATATAATAAATAATCTAAAACATATATAATAAATCTAAAACAAACAAAATTAATTAGTTAACATCTAAATTATCTTAGGAAATTATAAGAATAATGGTCTATACAGTTATAAGCTACTAAGTTACTATCTTATGGCTTCAGAGTCTAAATATACCTAGTCTAAAATTTTGGGATGTTACATGCAACATGCTAGACAAAAGACCAAAAAAAACAATCTCACAACAAGCTAGAGAATAGAAAACGCAACCAATGGCTAGAAAAAGATACTCAGAAGATCCAATAACCCTCTAATCAGATCAAAAAGAAACAGATACAGAATTAGTCTTTGATCGAGTGTTATACCCTGCTATTTTCTGGGCCGAATTCTGTTTGTTTTTCTTCTTTTTAAGAATTATTTTCAACAAAAACTAATGTGAGACTACTTAATATAATTTGTGATAGTATAGGTTTCAAATAAGTTTTTTAACGATTTCAATTTAGATTTTTTTTTGTAACAGGAATAGTTAATATCATGCAATATATCTGCAACCATTAGGAACAATTAATTGTCTTTAAAGAATTCAGTACTATATAACTTGATTTTTATTCAGTTGTTAAAATATATCTCTAATGATTTCCAATTTTTCAAATATATAATTATAATTCTAATAACATAAAATCTTTATTTTAAATATATCTATATATATTGCTGAGTAAAAGAATTTTCGGTGCCCTTAACAAAATGGGGTCATGGGCGGTTGCCCCTCTCGCCCATGCTTAGGGCCACCCCTATATATATGCGGGTGTGGGCCTGGGGCGGGCTGGGCACCATGGTGTCCGTACCCGAGCTCGCGCTCATGTGTGCGGGTAATTTTTGCGAGTACCCTATGGGTATGGGTTTAATTGTCATCCCTACTCCTCATTTTTTCACCACCTTTTGGCGCTAGTGCTAGTGAGGTCAAATAAGAACCATTTCTTAGAGATACTAAAAATGAGAGGGAGTTGTTAATTTTGCTGCGGTGTGATGGATTAGCACGTGACGTGAGAATAAAACGTTAGTACACAGTGCGTATACGGTGGTGGTGGCGGCAGTTGAATACGATTCCGATGGGAAGGCGCACCGTGTTCCAAACCATGATGAGTTTATAGATGAAGACAAAACTGGCATCATTGAGACGAAGGTTTTTGGTTTTTAAGTGTTTCACGAAGACGACGGTTTTGGTAGGAAAATGAGTTGGGGAAAGGAATTTTAATTTTCTTTTCTTTTCAAAGGAAAGGATGGAGTGAGAATGGCATACCGTCAGTGAGAGAGAGAGAGAGAATTTTCTCTCATTAATGCTTTTCCTGCTTGTTGTGTGACAACACATTACGCTATTTTCCTACGTCCTTACGCTTGTTTTAAGAATTTTTTGTCTTTTCTGCCAATCATTGCAATCATTCTCTTTGTTCATCGAGTGGTGCCTTACCCACCATTCCTGGAACGCTAACGGTATTTTCCCATGCCTTTGGTTACCTGTTGGTTATGTTTTCTAATCACTACAAGATACATGAACTAAATTTTTAAAATATAAGTAGAGATAATACATAGCATAAAATGAATATTTCTATGCCTCCTTAGGGTAGTAATGAGATCATGCTCTTGACTTTTGGAGAGGTCAGAAGCAATGATCACAGGCAATGTATCCTTTTCCCCTAAGTAGACATATTTGAGATGCTTTGGCAATTCCTTCAATTCAAGTTCAGGGGGTTTCTCTATGGAAGGCACATTCCTCTTGAGAGTAGAATCTCCAATTTCAAGAGGCTCATATTGCTTAGTCCAGATTTCCTTGACAGTAGCCTCCTCATGCAACAATCCTTCATCCACAAGTTCACTTTTATCCACTTGAGAAAGGGCTTTCGCCAAGTGATCATTTTGCTTGTTGAACTGTTTCTGCACTACAGAGTCTAGAGATACCACAAAAGAGCATTCCTCAGTTCCCTTTTGAGGAAGCTTAAGAGCATTCATGACATTGAATTTAATCTCTTGATCATTGACTCTCATAGTCAATTCCCCCTTTTGCACATCAATTAGAGTCTTTCCAGTAGCCAAGAAAGGTCTTCCGAGAATGATAGGCATTTTTTTATCTGCATCAAAATCTAAAATCACAAAGTCAGCAGGAAAAACAAATTTATCTACCTTTATCAGCACATCCTCAATGATTCCTTCTGTAACGCCCAAAATAATTTAATTATTTATCTAATTAAGTTATTTAAGGCTTGCAACATTTAATTAAATTAATTAATTAAGTTGGGTTTATTTTATCAAAAAGGGAGTCTAGTTTATTTAAGTGGAATGATGGAGTTAGAATTCATTTTTTTATTTTACTTCCAGGGAGTATGTGAATAAGTAAAAGAGTGGTGCAAATAAGGGCCCAAGTCACTTAATGACCCAAGCCCAATGGCCTAAAAACCCCAAAACCCTACACAAAGTCACATAACCCTCATTTGAAGAAAGAAAGCCAACGAAAGGAATAGAGAAGGAGGAGGGCAGCAGCTGGCGTGAAAGAGGAGGAGGAAAGGTGAAAACTTTTCCTTTGATTCTTGGTGGGTAAGTGAGATTTTGGTCTCAATCTTCCCATTTCTTCTTCCCATTCCATTTCCTAAGTTTCCTAAGCTCATTCCTTGCCTTTTGATTTTCATGGATACCCAAAGGAGGAGTACCCACGTTTCGACTTGTAGTAGGAGAAAGGAGGAAACTTTTCTTAAGTCTTGTGTTGGTAAGTGAAGGCCTTGGTCCTAATCATCCCCATTTCCTTTCCTTGTTTCATTTTTATGAGTTCCATAGACTCATTCTCATTATTTCGAATTTCCATTGTCACCAAGCAAGGTAACATTTCGGTTTGAAATGGGAAATCAAGGTGGGAGTCTTGTTTTGTTGATTCTTGGTGGTTTATTTGAAGCTTTGACTCATAAAAGGTTAGGGGACTACTCTCCAATACATTTATGATAATTTGTAGGATATGTATTATAGGTAGAATAGCTCTAGGAATGACTTGTTGTGTGAACTTGATGTGATTATATGTTGGTTGAAATATGAAATGCTTGTTTTGGTAATACCATGTTGTTTGTTGTTGTGGAAATATGAGTTGTGAAATTATGCATGTTATGTGTTTGTTGAAATGGCCCTATGAGCATGAGTATGTGAGTATGATGAATTAATGATGTTGATTTAATGTTTAAATGGGTGTTTGTTAAAGTAATAATTGGATTGTTGAGTAAGAAATTGGAGTTGAAGTGTTTTGAGTGAGAGAGTTTGGGGGGGGGGGGGGCGCCAAATGCCTAAGCAAATGGCGCCAGGTTGCTGAATGTTCAGGTGTGTGCGTGTGTGCGTGGTAATGGCAAGGAACAGGGCGCCAAATGGGCGGCCCTGTGTGTGTGTGTGTGTGTGTGCGCCTGAGGGAGTGGCGCGGATTGCTGGAGTTTTGGCGCCTGCTGGGGCGCCGTGGTGGTCCGTAAGTGCGTGCGGCAGGGAGAGCGCCAGGGTCATTGGGAACTTGGCGCCAGTGTGTGTGTCTTTCTTGAGAGTGGTTGGCTGAGGAGGCGCCGATTTCCTAGAAACTTGGCGCCTGTGGGTGTGTGTGTTGCTGTGTGTGTGTGTGTTGCGCTAAGTGGGGGCGCCAAAGTGGCTGCCCCTTGGCGCCTAAGTGCCCAAAATGTGTCTAAGTGATGGTTTAGTCCCTAAGAATTAATTTAATCCTTGGTGTGACTAAATGGTCCCTAAGAATTAAATTAATCCTTGGCGCGACAAAATGATCCCTTAGAGTCCAATTAATCCTAATAGGTTAATATAAGCCCCTAAATACTAAATTAATCACAATGTGCCAAAATAATCCCTTGAGTGTTAAATTAATCTTTGGTGGGTCAAAATAGTCCTTAAGTGTGAAAAAGGTCTTTGTGAAGTGGTTGGGTTTTTAAATAAGAATCAACTTAATAATTGAGCATGTGGTGGTTAATAAATGATCAAGAGGTGGTTAATTATTGATCAAGTGGTGGTCAATAAATGAGGTGGTGGTGATCAATAATTGATAACGTGGTGGTTGATAATTGATAACGTAGTAGTTGAAAATTGATGTGATGTGATTGTTGTGTTGTGATGCATTTGTCATAGTGTCACATAAATCATATGCATTACGCGACGGGGCTTCGCCAATTTGCGGTGGGAGGCTTCACCACATGCGGTGGGTACCCGACGGGGTTTTTGAGATGATGATGGATCCACATGCATATTGCACACATGCATACCATCATGCATTTCTTGGATTCTCATTGATGCTTAATTAATCCTCTGCTGTGACTTGTTGATGTTCTAATTGAATGGTGAATGCTTAATTGCTATGACTTGCTGTTACTAGATGTTTTTCCGAATATAATGCTTATCTTACTTGTTATTATTTATGTAAAGAGACTCACCCTAGCATTTTTATGTTGCCTGCTCTCGTGGCGACATGCAGGTGAATCTGAGTGAAGATACCTAGGCTTTTGGGGTCTTGAGTCGGCTCTGATCTAGTAACACCCGGGGTTGGGGTCTTAGTACTGTTATTTTATGTTTTGGACTGAACTGATTTAAATTGTATAATGAGGGTGTTGAACTTGATTTTATTTTCCGCTGCTGTGAACTATTTTTGGATGATTGTAAACATTAAACAGGTTTAGGGTTCTATCCCTTGTGACATGATATGCAGTTTACGCACTAGATGCGTTTGAATTTTTAAATATGTTTTGATGATGTTTTGTTAAATGTACCACCCTCTTTGAGGTGCGTGGACAAATTTTGAAAAGCTCTGATTTTTATTAAATAAATAATAAGTAGTAGAAGGGGGTGTTACATTAGTGGTATCGAGCAGCTTCGGTCCGTCTCCAAGTGTGTCCGCTATAGTATCTATGACAACTAGGTAGTGTTAATTGTTTCTTAACGAATGTTAATGCTCTGTGTTAGGTTGAGAATGACCCAAGGATTGATCTTTGCTCTGGCCGAGGCTCGCAAGCCATAGCACAAAAGCATGAGGAGCGAGAGGGGTGGTAGAGAAGATCTTTGAGGATCGCAAATTAGCTACATTTCAACGTGAGAACCCACCTACCTTCAAAGGTAGATATGATCCAGATGGAGCACTGACCTGGCTGAGGGAGATAGAGTGAATCTTCCGTGTTATGGCGTGTACTCCGACACAAAAGGTGAGATTTGGGACTCATATGCTGAAGGAAGAAGCGGATGATTGGTGGATGAGGAAGAAACAGAGGCTAGAAGCTGCGGGTGAGGAAATCACTTGGGGGTATTCAAGGAAGAGTTCACGAGGAAGTATTATCCGAGGATGTGCGGGCTAAAAAGGAGGTGGAGTTTTGGAATCAAAAGCAGGGAAACAAATCAGAAATGAGTATGCACCAAGTTTGAAGAGTTGGTCAAATTCCTCGCCTTTACTATGACAACCAAGCCGATTGAAATTTTCCAAGTGTGTGAAGTTCGAGAATGGTGCTCACGGAGATTAAGAAAGCCATTGGATACCAGGAGATTCGAGATTTTGCCAAGCTAGTGGACAAGTGTAGAATTTATGAGGAAGACAGTCTTTGCCTTATAAGATTGTGAGGAAAAGAAGAATGCTCGGTTTGGGAAAACCTTATGAAGTTAGTGGAAGCAAAGGAAAGTGGAAGGCAAGTGCGGGTAAAGGTTCAAGTGGGGAGGTGAATCAGCCAGTATTGTGTGTTTTGCTTGCAAGAAACACGCCATAAGAGTAGTGAGTGCACAGAGGTCCGTTGCTACAAGTGTGGACGGAGGGGCCACAAGTCTGCCGCCTGTAAAGAGAAAGAAATTGTTTGTTTCAACTGTCATGAAGCGGGACATATGAGTGCTAAATGTCCTAAGCCCAAGCAGGAGGCAGCTAGAGGGAAGGTGTTTGCTTTGGCGGGATCCGAGGGGGACAACGCGATTAGAGGTACTTGTCTTATTAATGGTACTCCTTTGATTGCTATAGTAGATCTTTGGTGCTACTCATTCTTTCATTCTTTGCATTGTGTCTTTGAGAATTTGGGTCTTGTCTTGTCTACAATGAGAAGGGACATGGTTATTGATACCCCAGCCAAAGGTTCAGTAACTACTTCCCTAATGTGTGCTAGATGTCCTCTGTCATTCTTTGGCAGAGAGTTTCTTGTTGATCTTATTTGCTTGCCTTTAGGAGGTTTGGACATCATTCTCGGTATGGACTGGTTAGTCGATAACCAAGTGCATATTAATTGTGCTAGTAGATCCGTGAGCTTTCCTTCTTCTAAGGGGGAAGAATCTGCATTGTTACATTCTGGTCAACTGCATAGAGTTATGAAGGAGGAAGATAAGTTGTTTTCATTGATGGCATCGTTGTCCGTTGAGAGCCAAGCTAAGATTGAAGAGTTGCCTATAGTTCGTGAGTTTCCTGAAGTGTTTCCCGACGAAATCCCAGATGTGCCACTTTGAAAGAGAAGTAGAGTTTGGTATTGATCTAGTGCACGCACTGCACCCGTGTCCATGGCTCCCCATAGGATGTCCGCATCCGAATTATCTCGAGTTGAAGAGTCGGTTAGAGGACTTACTTGAGAAGAAGTTCATAAGGCCTAGTGTGTCACCTTGGGAGCGCCAAGACTTTTGGTGAAGAAGAAAGATGGAAGTATGCGGCTTTGCATTGATTATAGACACCAACAAAGTGACAATCAAGAACAAGTATCCACTTCCGAAATTGACGATCCGATGGACCACCAGTAGGTGCTAAGGTGTTTAGCAAAATTGATTTGAGATCGGGCTATCATCGTGATTAAAGTGAAAGATGAGGATATTCGAAGACAAACGTTCGATTTCGAGATATGGGCATTATGAGTATTCGCATGCCGCTTTGGTGTCACTAATGCACCGGGGTATTTATGGAGTACATGAACCGTATTTTCCATAACTACTTGGACCGATTTGTGGTGGTTTTCATAGATGATATTTTGGTGTACTCCAAGTCCGAAGAGGAACACGCAGAGCATTTGAAGTTAGTGCTAGAAGTGTTGAAAGAGAAAAAGTTGTATGCTAAGTTGTCAAAGTGTGACTTTTGGTTGAAGGAAGTGAGCTTTCTAGGTCATATTATTTCTGGTGATGGGATTGCGGTAGATCCATCGAAAGTTGATGCGGTGATGCGATGGGAGGCTCCTAAGTCGATTCTGAGATTAGAAGCTTCCTTGGATTGGCGGGATATTATAGAAGGTTTATTGAGGGTTTTCAAAGTTGGCACTCCCGCTTAACTCAATTAACTTGTAAAGGAAAGGCGTTTGTGTGGGATTCCAAATGTGAAGAAAGTTTCAAGAATTGAAAAGAAGGTTGACAACATCACTGTTTTGACATTGCCCAAATCTGGAGAGCCTTTTGTTGTATATTGCGATGCGTCTAAAATGGAGCTAGGAGGTGTTTTGATGCAAAATGGTAAAGTAGTGGCTTATGCCTCAAGACAGTTAAGGATTCATGAAAAGAATTACCCCACTCACGATTTGGAGCTTGCGGCAATTGTTTTTGCCTTGAAGATTTGGAGACATTATTTGTATGGTTCTAAGTTTGAGGTATTCAGTGATCATAAAGGATTGCAGTATCTGTTTGACCAGAAAGAATTAAATATGAGACAAAGGAGATGGTTGGAATTGCTGAAAGACTACGACTTTAGCTTGAACTATCATCCGGGGAAAGCTAATGTGGTAGCCGATGCTTTGAGTAGAAAGTCCTTACATGTATCCGCAATGATGGTGAAGGAGCTTGAACTAATTGAACAGTTTCGAGATTTGAGTCTAGTCTGCGAGGTGACACCTAAGAGTGTGAGATTGGTTGTGTTGAAGATTCACAATGACTTTTTGAATGTTATTCGGGAAGCTCAAAAGAAGGACATTAAACTGGTTGAGATTGCAGTTGGGATTGACCACTCTCAGAGTGAAGATTATGTGGTAGATGAGCATGATGTGTTAAGGTACCGTGGGAGGATTTGCATTCCTAATGATGATGAGATTAAGAAGGCAATTTTAGAAGAGGGTCATCGGAGTAAGTTGAGTATTCACCGGGGGCCACTAAAATGTATCAAGATTTGAAGAGACTGTTCTGGTGGCCTGGCATGAAGCGAGATGTGGCTCAGTTTGTGTATGCTTGCTTGACGTGTCAGAAATCTAAGGTAGAACATCAAAAGCCAGCGGGGTTGATGCAACCATTGGATGTTCCTGAATGGAAGTGGGATAGTATCTCCATGGATTTTGTGACTGGTTTGCCGACTACAGCGAGGGGGTTTGATACCATATGGGTGGTTGTTGATAGATTGACTAAATCGCACACTTTTACCGATTAATATTACTTATCCCGAGTTCCGAGGTTAGCAGATATCTATGTCAAGACGATTGTGAAGCTGCATGGTGTGCCTCTGAGTATTGTCTCTGATAGGGATCCTAGGTTCACTTCCGAGTTTTGGAGAAGTTTGCAAGAGGCTTTGGGTTCCAAATTGAGATTGAGTTCAGCATATCATCCCCAGACAGATGGGCATACAGAGAGGACAATTCAATCACTTGAGGATTTGTTAAGAGCATGTGTTCTTGAGCAGGGAGGTTCATGGGATTCACATTTGCCACCGATTGAATTCACTTACAATACGGGCTTTCATTCGAGTATCGGTGATGGCGCCTTTTGAGGCATTGTGCGGGAGGAGATGCAGAACTCCATTGTGTTGGTACGAAAACCGGAGAAAGTGTGGTGCTAGGTCTGAGTTGGTGCGTGAGACCACGGAGAGAAAGTGAAGATGATTAGAGAGAAGATGAAGGCTTCACAGTGTAGTGCATGTAAGAGTTACCATGATAAGAGAAGGAAGGATCTAGAATTTCAGTGGTGATCATGTATTTTTGAGGATACTCCAACGACAGTGTGGGGTCGTGCGTTGAAGTCTAAGAAGTTAACTCCGCGTTTTATTGGACCATATCGAGTTTCGAGAGTTGGGAAAGTTGCTTATCGGGTGGCCTTGCCACCTAATCTTGCTAATCTGCATGATGTATTCCATGTGTCTCGATTGCGGAAGTATGTGCGGACCCATCTCATGTAGTGCGGATGGATGATGTAGAGGTGAGGAGAACCTTACAGTGGAGACTATGCCGGTTAGGATTGAGGACCGTGAGGTAAAGGTCTTGAGAGGCAAGGAGATCAATTTGGTGAAGGTAGTGTGGTTAGGAGCAATGGGTGAAAGCATAACTTTGGGAGTTGGAGAGTAAGATGAGGAGGCCTATCCGGAGTCGTTTCGATTCGTAATTTCGAGGACGAAATTCTTTAAGTGGGGGAGAGTTGTAACGCCCAAAATAATTTAATTATTTATCTAATTAAGTTATTTAAGGCTTGCAACATTTAATTAAATTAATTAATTAAGTTGGGTTTATTTTATCAAAAAGGGAGTCTAGTTTATTTAAGTGGAATGATGGAGTTAGAATTCATTTTTTTATTTTACTTCCAGGGAGTATGTGAATAAGTAAAAGAGTGGTGCAAATAAGGGCCCAAGTCACTTAATGACCCAAGCCCAATGGCCTAAAAACCCCAAAACCCTACACAAAGTCACATAACCCTCATTTGAAGAAAGAAAGCCAACGAAAGGAATAGAGAAGGAGGAGGGCAGCAGCTGGCGTGAAAGAGGAGGAGGAAAGGTGAGAACTTTTCCTTTGATTCTTGGTGGGTAAGTGAGATTTTGGTCTCAATCTTCCCATTTCTTCTTCCCATTCCATTTCCCTAAGTTTCCTAAGCTCATTCCTTGCCTTTTTGATTTTTCATGGATACCCAAAGGAGGAGTACCCACGTTTTCAGCTTGTAGTAGGAGAAAGGAGGAAACTTTTCTCAAGTCTTGTGTTGGTAAGTGAAGGCCTTGGTCCTAATCATCCCCATTTCCTTTCCTTGTTTCATTTCTATGAGTTCCATAGACTCATTCTCATTATTTCGAATTTCCATTGTCACCAAGCAAGGTAACATTTCGGTTTGGGGCTGGAAATCAAGGTGGGAGTCTTGTTTTGTTGATTCTTGGTGGTTTATTTGAAGCTTTGACTCATAAAAGGTTAGGGGACTCTCCAATACATTTATGATAATTTGTAGGATATATATTATAGGTAGAATAGCTCTAGGAATGACTTGTTGTGTGAACTTGATGTGATTATATGTTGGTTGAAATATGAAATGCTTGTTTTGGTAATACCATGTTGTTTGTTGTTGTGGAAATATGAGTTGTGAAATTATGCATGTTATGTGTTTGTTGAAATGGCCCTATGAGCATGAGTATGTGAGTATGATGAATTAATGATGTTGATTTAATGTTTAAATGGGTGTTTGTTAAAGTAATAATTGGATTGTTGAGTAAGAAATTGGAGTTGAAGTGTTTTGAGTGAGAGAGTTTGGGGCGCGCCAAATGCCTAAGCAAATGGCGCCAGGTTGCTGAATGTTCAGGTGTGTGCGTGTGTGCGTGGTAATGGCAAGGAACAGGGCGCCAAATGGGCGGCCCTGTGTGTGTGTGTGCGCCTGAGGGAGTGGCGCGGATTGCTGGAGTTTTGGCGCCTGCTGGGGCGCCGTGGTGGTCCGTAAGTGCGAGCGTGCAGGGGAGGGCGCCAGTTCGCTGGGAACTTGGCGCCCAGTGTGTGTGTGTGTTCTTTGGAGAGTGGTTCAGTGAGGAGGCGCGCGCTTTCCTAGAAACTTGGCGCCTGTGGGTGTGTGTGTTGCTGTGTGTGTGTGTGTTGCGCTAAGTGGGGGCGCCAAAGTGGCTGCCCCTTGGCGCCTAAGTGCCCAAAATGTGTCTAAGTGATGGTTTAGTCCCTAAGAATTAATTTAATCCTTGGTGTGACTAAATGGTCCCTAAGAATTAAATTAATCCTTGGCGCGACAAAATGATCCCTTAGAGTCCAATTAATCCTAATAGGTTAATATAAGCCCCTAAATACTAAATTAATCACAATGTGCCAAAATAATCCCTTGAGTGTAAAATTAATCTTTGGTGGGTCAAAATAGTCCTTAAGTGTGAAAAAGGTCTTTGTGAAGTGGTTGGGTTTTTAAATAAGAATCAACTTAATAATTGAGCATGTGGTGGTTAATAAATGATCAAGAGGTGGTTAATTATTGATCAAGTGGTGGTCAATAAATGAGGTGGTGGTGATCAATAATTGATAACGTGGTGGTTGATAATTGATAACGTAGTAGTTGAAAATTGATGTGATGTGATTGTTGTGTTGTGATGCATTTGTCATAGTGTCACATAAACCATATGCATTACGCGACGGGGGCTTCGGCCAATTTGCGGTGGGAGGCTTCGACCACATGCGGTGGGTACCCGACGGGGTTTTTGAGATGATGATGGATCCACATGCATATTGCACACATGCATACCATCATGCATTTCTTGGATTCTCATTGATGCTTAATTAATCCTCTGTTGTGACTTGTTGATGTTCTAATTGAATGGTGAATGCTTAATTGCAATGACTTGCTGTTACTAGATGTTTTTCCGAATATAATGCTTATCTTACTTGTTATTATTTATGTAAAGAGACTCACCCTAGCATTTTTATGTTGCCTGCTCTCGTGGCGACATGCAGGTGAATCTGAGTGAAGATACCTAGGCTTTTGGGGTCTTGAGTCGGCTCTGATCTAGTAACACCCGGGGTTGGGGTCTTAGTACTGTTATTTTATGTTTTGGACTGAACTGATTTAAATTGTATAATGAGGGTGTTGAACTTGATTTTATTTTCCGCTGCTGTGAACTATTTTTGGATGATTGTAAACATTAAACAGGTTTAGGGTTCTATCCTCAGTGACATGATATGCGCTTCACGCACTAGATGCGTTTGAATTTTTAAATATGTTTTGATGATGTTTTGTTAAATGTACCACCCTCTTTGAGGTGCGTGGACAAATTTTGAAAAACTCTGATTTTTATTAAATAAATAATAAGTAGTAGAAGGGGGTGTTACACCTTCAGGATAAGCAATAGATCTATCTGCAAGCTGAAAAGTGACAGTTGTAGGCCTTGCAACACCTATACCCAGCTGAGTAAAGATAGACTTAGGCATCAAATTGATGCTTGCACCTACACAAAGAGCTCTGCCAGTATAGGTTTCACCAATAGAACAAGGAATGGTGAAACTGCCTGGATCCTTCAATTTGTTTGGAATCTTGCTTTGCATGATCATACTACACTCCTTAGTCATAGCCACTGTTTCAAACTCACCAAGTCTCCTCCTTTTAGTCAAGACATCTTTCATAAACTTTGCATAGTTAGGCATTTGTTGGAGAGCCTCAACCAAAGGAACATTGATGTGAAATTGTTTTAACACCTCTAGGAACTTGCCAAATTGCTTGTCTTGCTGTGCCTTTTTCAATCTCTGAGGAAATGGTGGAGGTGGCACATCTTGATCAAGCATAGGTAGTGGCACTGGTGTTGCATCAGATGCTGCAACATCAGTTGATGTCGCATCTGTCTTACTCTTTTTTTCATTTTTTTCTTTTTTCCAGAATCTTTTTCTTTTCTTTTGTCACCACCACCTGTATCAAGTGATGTCCCACTCAAATCTTTCCCACTCCTCAGAGATATAGCCTTGCATTGCTCCTTCCCCTTAGAAGATGTAGTTTCAGTAGTAGAGAGCAATGTCTCACTAGGTCTTTGGGTTAGAGCAGTAGCTATTTGACCAAGTTGGTTCTCTAAGTTCTTGATTGCAGCTCCCTTTGTCTGATATTGAGTCTTTCCTTCATTCATGAAAGCCTTAAACACAGCCTCCATAGAGTTATCAGTTGCAGGAGCAGCTTTCTTTGATTGAGCAGTGAATCCTGGTGGCACAACAAGTGCTGAAGTAGTTGCTGCAGCAGGTGCTGCTGCAGTGTTACTGCTCCACCTGAAATTAGGATGGTTCTTCCACCCAAGATTGTAAGTATTTGAGTATGGATTATTACCCTTGTTGTACCCAACATAGTTGACAGAGATAGGATTCGCAGGACACTCCTCATAAAGATGACCTCCCCCACAGTAAACACAACCTTGAGAGGAACCACAAGTGTAACACCCCGGAAATATTTAATTGAATTATTAAAATTATTGGAGGCTTGATTAATTTGATTAAAAATGATGGGAATTGTGCAGGAGGTGGAACGAGTGAAAAGGGTGGTGTTGGCGTGGGAGGCCCAGCGCTTGCTGAGCCCACAGCTTAAACCCTAGGGGTCTAAGCCAAGCTTCTCTCATTCTCACACTTGGAGAAAAGAAAATCGAGTTGAGAGAGTGGAAGGGGGCGCTGACTGCGCAATAGGGAGAGGAAAGAGGAGATCTTCGCAAGTTTTTCTTCAGTGAGAATTCTTGATCCTCTATGCCGTTTTTTCCTTTTTTCCACTAGTGTTGTAGTCTTCAATCCCTAATTTCAATCGTGTTGATTCCTCATTGATCAAAGGAGTGAGCGTGGTCGCGTTTCAAAGGAAGAAGGAGGAGTTTCGTTCGTTCATGCGTTCTTTGGGTTTTGTACGTGACTCATTCATCGTTGTTTCCGGATCGCATTTAATTCAAGGTAAGGGTGAGCGTTTGGTTTAACATGATTGAGTATATAGTGGGGTTTTGTGGGGTTTGTGGGATTTGATTTTGTGGTTGAGATTGATGATGTTTGATGATTTCGTATTGTTGAAGAGTTTGGTTGATTTTGATGAAATTGATGATGTTTGATGAATTGATATTGTTGATGAAATTGATGACGTTTGAGGAATTCATATTGTTGAAGAATTTTGGTGTTGTTTTGATGAATTTGATGCATTGGAAGTATTTGATGACTGATTTTGGTGAATAAAACGTGAATTTTGGTGTTGATGATCTGAAATTCCTGCACATTGCACTGCTGCTGCCCATTCGCGCCTCGCTTGCGCTTAAGTTGTGCTCCAGGCGCAAGTGCGCTGCGCAGTAGCCTGATGTTCCTGCCCAATCGTGCCCCAGTCGCGCCCGACTCGCGCTCCGAGCGCGAGTCACTATTTTTCACTGTTTTCTTGCTGTATTTCTTAAAAGTGTTGTAATGTTTTTGAAAAATTGATATCTTGCGAACCGGGAACCCGATTGAGGTGTTCTAAAATGCGTTGGAAAGCTTATTCAGAGGCCTAACTGAATATTCTATTTTTAAGGCAAAATAAACTGTTTTGTGGTAGCTGTAATACGAATGAAATGCTGCTGTGTGCCTAAAAATAAAGTGCTGTAATGTTTTTGAAAAATTGATATCTTGCGAACCGGGAACCCGATTGAGGTGTTCTAAAATGAGTTGGAAAGCTTATTCAGAGGCCTAACTGAATATTCTATTTTTAAGGCAGAGTGAATTGTTTTGTGTTGCCGTTTATGCAAATAAAAATTCTGCTGTTTGGTGCGTAAAAGGTTGCGACTTTGGCTGCAATGTGGTGTTATTCCTTCCGAATTTAAAATATGCTTTTCCTCCAAGTTAAGATGTGATATTTGATAAGTTAAAATGGGATGTTTTTCTGGACTCTAAACGGGTTGTTACCCAAAATTCAAAAGTGATATGTGCGATGATGATGTAACATGAATTATGATGACTTGCGACGAATATACTCTATGAGTATGATTATGATGATGCTGTAAAGTGATTGTGATGTATTGCGATGAATACACTCTATAAGTGTTTTATGACGAATTGCACATGTGTCCATAGAGTCTCATAGCATGTGCATAATGTGACGAATAGGCTTCGGCCTCTTACGACGAATAGGCTTAGGCCTCTTATTGATGACGGTGTGCCCCTAGTGGGTTATTGCGACGAGTATGGTACCATCAT
Organism: Oxytropis ochrocephala; assembly: GCA_020916435.1. Lineage (NCBI taxonomy): Eukaryota > Viridiplantae > Streptophyta > Magnoliopsida > Fabales > Fabaceae > Oxytropis > Oxytropis ochrocephala. The sequence continues at coordinate 69,005,527 of CM037093.1, read as the reverse complement.
GCATATGCCCAGGTGTGGGTTACATTTACATGCATATTCATTGACTGTGACTGTTCACAAATTGTGGTTTGAGTTGGCGTTTGGCGAAGATGTTATGAAGTTGATAGTGACGTTGTATGATTGTTTGTTTTCATTACTTTACTATGTGCTTGATTTTGTTTTGCTGAAATTCTCATCCCTTCTGCTTGGAATGTTGCTCTTTTGTGGCAACGCTGCAGGTAACCGCGAGTGAAGGTCTTGCTGCCTTCTGTGTTAGCTATGGGGATATCTATTTAGTCGCTCTCTGATACCGTAGCACCTAGGGGCGTAGTTGAAGTAGTTAGCTATTAATTAATTGTTCAATGACTATGTTGAGAATATGAGATGTGTTTTTGAGAGGCTTAGTGATGTTATTATCTTATTCCATTTGTGTGGGTTGATTTATGAGGTTTAATTTTTATGCACAAACTTAATGAGTGCAAAGGATGAGTTTTGTTTATGGCGAGGTAGCATTTCTTTTCTACCAATTAAATTAATATTTTTGAAAAAGGAATTACTCGATAATTAAGTGTAAATTGAAGGGTAGAAAAGGGGTGTTACATTAGTGGTATCGAGAGCGGTTCGATTCTGTCCGTACGTTGTTGAGTCGTCGAGTTGAGTAGTATTTGAGTTTTGCTACTCGTTTCGAATTCTCGCTTTGTTGCGGTGCTAGAATGGCGGGATCGAAACGATCTTTGCTTTCTTCACTTTGCTGCGTGCTATAAATTTGAGTTGTGGGTAACATACCCGATGCTATCGGTCTTTGGGGCCGTGGTTTGGCTACGTTCGGCGGAGAACCCTCCTACTTTTGAAGGCGGGTATAATCTCGATGGTGCCCTTGAGTGGTGAGTGAGTGGAGAGGATTTTCCGCGTCATGGATTGTCTGATGCTCAGAAGGTCCGTTACGGTACGCACATGTTGAAGAAAGAGGCTTATGACTGGTGGATGACGACTAATCAGAGGTTGACGGTCGCCAACGAGGGGATTACTTGGGCTGTGTTTGAGAGGGAGTTCAAGAGAAAATACTATCCGAAGGATGTTCGCGGGAAGAAAGAGGTTGAGTTTTTGAGACTTGAACAAGGTAGCATGTCTGTGTCTGAATATGCTGCAAAGTTTATTGAAATTTATCCAAGTTTTATCCGCACTATAATGGAGAAGGTGCGGAGTTCTCCAAATGCATTAAGTTTGAGAACGGGTTACGTGCTGATATTAAGAGAGTCATAGGGTATCAACAGATCCGTGTGTTTCCTTTGCTAGTTAATAGCGCCAGGATTTTTGAGGAGGACAATAATGCCTTCTCCAGAGTTATGAAAGAAAAGCAAAGGAACTTCTCGGGTCGTGGTAAGCCATATGAGGTGCCTGCTGGTAAGGGCAAAGGGAAGTTTGTTGGTAAGTTTGTGGGTGAGTCTAAGCGAAGTGGGGAGATCTGCCGCAGTACGGTGTTACTTGTTACACGTGTGGGAAAGTAGGCCATAAGAGTCCTGGATTGCCCAAATAAGGATAAGAAGAGATGCTACTAGGTGTGGGAAAGAGGGACACATGTCTTCCAACCGTGATAAGAAGGATGTAGTATGCTTCAATTGTGAGGGAGTGGACACGCTCGCACACAGTGTCCAAAACCCAAGAAGGAGAGGTCGTATGGAAAGGTATTCGCTCTAGCTGGATCTGATGTGGTGAATGAGATTCGAGGTACGTGTTATATCAATGATTTCCCTCTTATTGCTATTGTTGATACGAGTGCTACCCATAGTTTTATTGATGCTGCTTGTGTTGAGAAGCTTAGTCTTACCTTGTCTGATATGTTAAGAGAGATGGTTATCGATACTCCAGCTAAGGGTTCGGTGACCACCTCCGTTGTTTGTGCTAAATGTCCTGTATCCATGTATGGTAGAGAATTTTTGGTTGACCTGATTTGTTTGCCGCTGAGTGGATGGATGTCATTCTGGGTATGGACTGGTTAGTTGATAACCATGTTCATATCAACTGTCGTGAAAGGTCCGTGAGTTTTGCCTCGCCGGAAGAGAAATCTGATTTGATATCTGCGGGTCAGTTTCATAGGGAGATGAGGGAAGAGGTCCAGCTGTTTTCTCTGTTAGCGTCGTTGTCTGCCGAGAGCCAAGCGAAGATTGATGAGTTGCAGGTAGTGCGAGAGTTTTCTGAGGTGTTTCCTGATGAGATTCCGGATGTGCCACCGCAGAGGAGGTGGAGTTTACTATTGACCTAGTTCCTGGCACTAAGCCTGTGTCTATGGCACCATATAGAATGTCTGCGTCTGAGTTGGCGGAATTGAAAAAGCAACTTGAAGAATTATTAGCAAAGAAGTTTGTAAGACCGAGTGTGTCGCCGTGGGGAGCTCCGGTGTTGCTAGTGAAAAAGAAAGATGGTAGTATGAGGTTGTGTGTAGACTACCGTCAATTGAATAAAGTTACAATCAAGAACAAGTATCTGTTGCCCAGAATTGATGACTTGATGGATCAGTTAGTGGGTGCTAAGGTATTCAGCAAGATTGACTTAAGGTCTGGCTATCACCAGATCAAGGTAAAAGATGAAGACGTCCAGAAGACGGCGTTTAGGACAAGATATGGGCACTACGAGTATTCCGTAATGCCTTTCGTGTGACTAATGCGCCGGGGGTATTCATGGGATACATGAACCAAATTTTTCGCGAGTATCTGGACAAGTTTGTGGTGGTTTTCATTGATGATATTCTAATTACTCTAAGTCAGAAGAGGAACATGCAGGGCATTTGAGGTTGGTGTTGGAAATTCTGAGGGATCGAAAGTTATATGCGAAGTTGTCCAAGTGTGAGTTTTGGTTGAAAGAAGTCAGTTTCCTCGGTCATGTGATTTCTAGTGGGGGGATTGCGGTGGATCCTTCCAAAGTTGATGCAGTATTGCAATGGGAGTCTCCGAAGTCAGTTACTGAGATAAGGAGTTTTCTGGGATTAGCTGGTTATTATAGAAGATTCATTGAGGGGTTTTCGAAGTTGGCTCTGCCGTTGACCCAATTGACTTGCAAGGGTAAGGCTTTTGTTTGGGACGACCGTTGTGAAGAGAGTTTCAATGAGTTGAAAAAGAGGTTGACTACATCCCCAGTGTTGACCCTGCCTAATCCGGTTGAGCCGTTTGTGGTTTATTGCGATGCTTCCAAGATGGGTTTGGGTGGTGTGCTTATGTAGAATGGGAAGGTGGTCGCCTATGCATCGAGACAATTGAGCATTCATGAAAAGAATTACCCCACTCATGATTTAGAACTTGCTGCGGTGGTATTCGTGTTGAAAATCTGGAGACATTACTTGTATGGATCGAGATTTGAGGTGTTCAGTGATCACAAGAGTCTACGGTATCTGTTCGATCAAAAAGAATTGAATATGAGGCAGCGCCGGTGGTTAGAACTATTGAAAGATTATGATTTTGAATTGAGTTATCACCCGAGTAATGAAGAAATGAGGAAGGCGATTCTCGAGGAAGGCCACAAGAGTAAGTTGAGTATCCACCCTGGAGCGACAAAAATGTATCAAGATCTCAAAAGATTTTTGGTGGCACGATTGAAGCGTGATGTGGCGAAGTTTGTGTATTCGTGTTTGACCTGTCAGAAATCGAAGGTCGAGCATCAGAAGCCTGCGGGAATGATGCAACCGTTAAATGTTCCAGAGTGGAAGTGGGATAGTATTTCTATGGATTTCGTGACGGGGTTACCCAATACAGTGAGAGGACATGATTCAATTTGGGTGGTTGTGGATAGATTGACGAAGTCTGCTCATTTCATTCCTATCGGTATTAAGTATCCGGTGTCGAGATTGGCAGAGATCTACATTCAGGTGATTGTGAAGCTGCATGGCGTTCCCTTGTGCATTGTGTCGGATAGAGACCCAAGGTTCACTTCGGACTTTTGGGGTAGTTTGCAGAAAGAGTTGGGTTCAAAATTGAGGTTGAGTTCACACCATCCTCAAACCGATGGATGTATTGACAGAGAACGATTCAATCGTTGGAGGATCTGGCTGAGGTCCCGTGTTCTAGAGCGAGGAGGTGTGTGGGATACTCATCTTCCATTGATCGAATTTACATACAACAATAGCTATCATTCCAAAGATAGGGATGGCGCCCGTTTGAGGCGTTGTATGGCCGGAGGTGTAGGACTCCTGGTGTGTTGGTATGAGATCGGGAAAGTTAAGTACTCGGACCAAGCTAGTCGAGAGAAACTCACCGAGAAGGTAAAGATGATCCGGGAGAAAATGAAAGCGTCGCAGAGTAGGCATGTAAGAGCTACCATGATAAGAGGAGGAAGGATTTAGAATTTGAAGCGGTGACCACGTGTGTTTACGAGGTTACACCTATGATCGTGTGTGGGCGTGCGCTGAAATTAAAGAAGTTGACTCCTCGGTTCATTGGGTCATGATCGACACGGAAAGAGTTGGAAGTGTTGCATATCGGGTGGCCTTGCCACCTAATCTTCGAACTTGCACGACGTGTTTCACGTGTCGCACTCGGAAGTATATTGCGGATCCGTCTCATGTGATCCAACCGGATGATGTAGAGTGCGGGATAATCTCACCGTGGAGACCGTGCGGCATTGCATTTAGATAGAGATAGGGTGAAGACCCTTCGAGGTAAAAAGATCAATCTGGTGAAGGTTGTTTGTTTTGGAGCAGCTGGTGAAAGCCTGACATGGGAGCTGGAAGATAAGATGCGAGAGTCGTATCCAGAATTGTTTGAATCAGGTATGTTTTTGAGGACGAAAAATCCTAAGTGGGGGAGAGTTGTAACACCCCGGAAATATTTAATTGAATTATTAAAATTATTGGAGGCTTGATTAATTTGATTAAAAATGATGGGTATTGTTCAGGAGGTGGAACGAGTGAAAAGGGTGGTGTTGGCGTGGGAGGCACAAACATTGTCGAGCCCACGCCTTAAACCCTAGGGTCTAAGCCAAGCTTCTCTCATTCTCACACTTGGAGAAAAAGAAAATCAGAATTGAGAGAGTGGAAGGGGGGAGCGCTGCGCAATAGGGAGAGGAAAGAGGAGATCTTCGCAAGTTTTTCCTCAAGTGAGAATTCTTGATCCTCTATGCCGTTTTTCCTATTTTCCCTTGTGTTGTAGCCTTCAATCCCTAATTTCAATCGTGTTGATTCCTCATTGATCAAAGGAGTGAGTGTGGCTGCGTTTCAAAGGAAGAAGGAGGAGTTTCGTTCGTTTGCGTTCTTTGGGTTTTTGTACGTGACTCATTCATCGTTGTTTCCGATCGCATTTAATTCAAGGTAAGGGTGAGCGTTTCGGTTTAACATGATTGAGTATATAGTGGGGTTTTGTGGGGTTTGTGGGATTTGATTTTGTGGCTGAGATTGATGATGTTTGATGATTTCGTATTGTTGAAGAGTTTGGTTGATTTTAATGAAATTGATGATGTTTGATGAATTGATATTGTTGATGAAATTGATGACGTTTGAGGAATTCATATTGTTGAAGAATTTTGGTGTTGTTTTGATGAATTTGATGCATTGGAAGTATTTGATGACCGATTTTGGTGAATAAAACGTGAATTTTGGTGTTGATGATCCAAATTCTCGCACATTGCACCGCCGCTGCCCATTCGCGCCGCTTTGCGCTTGTTGCGCTCCAGCGCAAGTGCGCTGCTTGCGATGAGCTCCGATGTTCCCGCCCAATCGTGCCCTGATCCGCGCCCGACTCGCGCTCCGAGCGCGAATCACTGCTTTTTCACCGCTTTTCTTCTTGTATTTCTTAAAAGTCTTTGTAATGTTTTTGAAAAATTGATATCTTGCGGCAACCGAACCCGATTGAGGTGTTCTAAAATGCGTTGGCAAGCTTATTCAGAGGCCTAACTGAATATTCTATTTTAAAGGCAAAATAAACTGTTTTGTGGTAGCTGTTATACGAATGAAATGCTGCTGTGTGCCTAAAAATAAAGTGTCAGTAATGTTTTTGAAAAATTGATATCTTATGAACCAGAACCCGATTGAGGTGTTCTAAAATGCGTTGGAAAGCTTATTCAGAGGCCTAACTGAATATTCTATTTTTAAGGCAGAGTAAACTGTTTTGTGTTGCCGTTTATGCAAATAAAAATTCTGCTGTTTGGTGCGTAAAAGGTTGCGGCTTTGGCTGCAATGTGGTGTTATTCCTTCCGAATTTAAAATATGTTTTTCCTCCAAGTTAAGATGTGATGTTTGATAAATTAAAATGGGATGTTTTTCTGGACTCTAAACGGGTTGTTACCCAAAATTCAAAAGTGATATGTGCGATGATGATGTAACATGAATTATGATGACTTGCGACGAATATACTCTATGAGTATGATTATGATGATGCTGTAAAGTGATTGTGATGTATTGCGATGAATACACTCTATAAGTGTTTTATGACGAATTGCACATGTGTCCATAGAGTCTCATAGCATGTGCATAATGTGACGAATAGGCTTCGGCCTCTTGCGACGAATAGGCTTAGGCCTCTTATTGATGACGGTGTGCCCCTAGTGGGTTATTGCGACGAGTATGGTACCATCATGCATATGCCCAGGTGTGGGTTACATTTACATGCATATTCATTGACTCGTGGATCATGACAAATTGTGGTTTGAGTTGGCGTTTGGCGAAGATGTTATAAAGTTGATAGTGACGTTGTATGATTGTTTGTTTTCATTACTTTACTATGTGCTTAATTTTGTTTTGCTGAAATTCTCATCCCTTCTGCTTGGAATGTTGCTCTTTTGTGGCAACGCTGCAGGTAACCGCGAGTGAAGGTCTTGCTGCCTTCTGTGTTAGCTATGTGTTAGCTAGTTAGCTATTAATTAATTGTTCAATGACTATGTTGAGAATATGAGATGTGTTTTTGAGATGCTTAGTGATGTTATTATCTTATTCCGCTGTGACAGGTTGATTTATGAGGTTTAATTTTTATGCACAAACTTAATGAGTGCAAACGATGAGTTTTGTTTATGACGAGGTAGCATTTCTTTTCTACCAATTAAATTAATATTTTTGAAAAAGGAATTACTCTGATAATGAAGTGTAAATTGAAGGGTAGAAAAGGGGTGTTACAACAAGGAGCTGGTTCAATTGCTGCTACAGTTGCTTCAGTTGCTGCAGCACTAGGTGCTGTCATATTCCTGATTTGGTTGGAGAGGGAAGCCACTTGAGCAGACAAGCCAATGACTTCACTCACTTCATGTATACCAGCCACCTTTCTTTGAACACTTGACCTAGCAGTAGGCCATTGGTAGCTATTTGCAGCAATGTCTTCAATCAAGTTGTAAGCATCATTGTAAGAACCATTCAGAAGAACTCCTCCAGATGAGGCATCAAGCATGAGCCTAGTTTGAGGTTCCAATCCATTGTAGAATGTCTCCATTTGGATAATGATAGGAATACCATGGTGAGGACATTTTCTCAAAAGTTCTTTGTATCTTTCCCATGCTTCAAACAAGCTTTCAAATTCAGTTTGCTTAAAAGAGGTAATTTCATTTCTCATCCTGGCATTCTTGATTGGTGGAAAATATTTTTTTCATAAATTTTTCTACCATCTCATTCCAAGTAACAATAAAGTTAGGCTCTAGAGAGTTAAGCCAGGCTTTGCTCTATCCTTCAAGAAATAAGGGAACAATTTCAGCTTAAAAGCATCATCTGTAACACCAGGGAGAATGAAATTACTGCAAACCTCAACAAATTGTTTCAAATGCAGATGTGGGTCTTCAAGGGGACCACCACCAAACTACCCAATTGTTTGCAGCATTTGGAACATCATAGGCTTAAACTCAAAGTGAGTTGTAACAATCTCTGGCCTCACTATGCCTATTTGCATAGTTTGAGGGTCAAAAACTGCATAGTCCCTCATAGGTCTATCCCTATCATTAGCCATGCATATAACTCCCATTTCAAGAACATGTCTATACCCTCCATCATCTTCAATTGTAGGAGGGGGTGTAGGTGGTGGAGAATTGTGCTTAGAGTTGTGGGGATTTGTAACATCCCTAATTTCGTTAATTTCAAATTAGGAAATTATCGAAAATTTTATTATTCAAGTAAATAATAAGATACATTTTGGATATGAGTGAGTCTCGAAATTAATGAATATCGTTAAACTATAGGATTGAATTGCGATATTGATTAAATTGAATGTGAGAGTTTTGGGGTAAAAATAGGATTAGTGAGATTTGTGAGCCAAGGGCATTTAGGTCTTTCCCCCAATTAACCCTTGACCCACCAATTAATTTTTGTCAAATAAAGAAGAAAGGAGAAGAAAAGGAATAAAATAAGAAAGGAAACAAAAGGAAAGAGAATCAGAGAAAGGAAAAAGGAAAAAAGAAAGAAAGCAACAGAGAGAGAGAAGTGAGACCCGAGAGAGTGAGAAGAAGGGAAGGACGAAGGAGAAGGAAAAAGGAGAGGGAAGATCTCTCTCAATTCTTCACTTGGTAAGGGGCTTTTGGTACCGTTCTCTTCTATTTTTCCTCCTCTTTCTAATGGTGTAATTTTTATCCCCTAATTTCTACTCGTTTTCGTTTTACCATTGTTGAAGTTTTGGAGCTCTAGTGGAAGAAAATGGAGGTTTAGAGCTGTGGGTTCGGTTTAGAGCTGTTGATTTCGGTTTGGAGGAGCTTGGATCTAAGTTTGGGTTGAGTTCGTGTGTTTGGAACGGTTGGGTTTCGCTCCGTTACGGTATTTCGTGATTTTCATCACGATAGGTGAGTTTTACTCACGTTTAGGGAATTTAAATGTTGTTTGTGTGTTATGTTTGGAGAGTTTTCAAAATCTTGAGTTTCGTGAATTTTCGAGTCAAAAACAATATTTTACGAAAATCCCGTGTGTTTGGAATTTAGAACGAAATCATACTATTTTGCTTGTTGGACTGTGGTGCTGGACTGGAATATATATATATATATATTGTCTGTTGTGGTTGAATTTGGATTGAAACATAGTTTGGGTTCGATCGGAGAACGAAACAGAACGGAAATTGGGCACAAAGTTGAGAAGTTCCTTATGTCCCCAAATTCGATGTTTCGTTTCGACGCTCCGTTCGGCTTCAAACTTCTTTCAAATCCTTTTTCCTAACCACTTATATCACATATAGTTGAATTTATGAAAATTAGAGTATCGTGTAGGGAACAATTGTTTTAAGAACAAAATTTGGTGTCTGGATCAAGTTATGCAAAGTTCATAAGAAGAACCGTATGATATGAATTTATATCATAGAGTAAATTATGTCTGATATATATATATATATATATATATATATATATATATATATATATATATATATATATATATATATATATATATATATATATATTATGTCTAGTCCAGGTGACGACCACACCTAAGATAGCATACTAGGAGGGAGGTCATGAGCCCCTAAACCTAGGCTCGATGATGATAGGGTTCACCGGGATTAGCGGATGTGCAAATCGGTGTTATGCTAAAGAGAATTAATGTAATCGTATCAGGGATTAGCAGATGTGCATTCGGTATTGTGCAATTAGTAACGTGCATGGTTTATTGATTAAATCAAGAAATTAATTAAGGTTTTATAAATGGACCGAGTGATAGGTTAGGGGTCGCGGTAAGACTCACTGAGATATGTTATCTCACCCTACAAATGTTGTTGTTTTCAGATATGCAGGGGAAGCGTAAAGCAAACAGGCATGATTAGATGTTGTGGCTTGGATATTTGTAGACATAGTAGCTTAGACTATGTTATTTAGTTTGCCTCTGTATTTTCTAGAACTTAGTTTATGACTTGCTTGTTAAGTTGTAAAACTAATCTATTTTACCTTTGTCATTGGATATTGAGTATTTTGTTGTAATGTTTAAGTGACACTTAAGTACTTATGTTATTGTACCCTAAGTACCTTAAGTTGGAAATAACTCTTTGATTGGAATTCGAGAGTTTTGTATTATTCAATATCTCAGACAGGGGCATATTTACTCTGATGAATGCTAATGGTGCATTTTTAGTATTTCTATTGTTAAGAAATACTTGGGTGTTACAGGATTAGCCATAGCAGCGGCTCTTCCTAATTCAATAAGTCCCGGAGTACTGTGAACTCTCTTAATCTTCTGAAATGTCTTTCTATCTTTGGGTGCAAATGGAATTCTGGTGTGGTACGTCTATGCCTGTGCATATGCTTTAGCAACAGATGTTGCAGCAATCTAATGATGTAGCAATAGAAACAACACAAATAGAATTAGTAACAAAAGGCACTAAGTTGCTAACTAATTAAACAATCTATTAAACTATAATTCCCCGGCAACGGCGCCAAAAACTTGTTGTGGTAAAAATACGTGTGAGTGCAAGTATACACTGTCAACAAGTAATAAAGAGTAAGTGAGATCGTTCCCACGAGAAATTATGCTTAACTTTGAGAGTTTAATTTGATTAACAATTTAGTGAGGAAAGTAACTGACACACAAATTTTGGGTAACATAAACAAAGTGTTGAAAAGTAAAGGGTAATGGAAATCGATGATGAGAATGTCGAGATGCATTCACTTCAAAGAGCTTCATTACTATGCAATTAAGGGTATGTTTAATGTTGCAAAGATTAGGTGCATAGATAATAAGACATTATTCTCTCGAATACTTCCCACTAGGTTTTCTTGCAAGAGTTTATCTCTAAACCCTAAAAAAGTACCTCCTAGGATGCTTGAGCACCGACAGTATTCACCTTATGGGTTATTCTCTCCTATCTCTAGGGTTAAGCAAGGAACATCAAGATCTCTCGTTAATGTCCACTACCCATATTACCTTGTGAGATTAATTTACAAACCATATCTAAATTTATAAATGCTATTTAGAATAGATGGCTAATCCTACTCTAAAATGGAAATATTGTCACACACAAGGTAAAATGCACAACATTAAACATACTTCATTAATCACATAATAAATCTAGCTACATCGATCCAAAGATCTCAACTATGAGTATTTAGCTCATATTGAGCTTACAAAACATGGAAAATAACTTAAACAAAAGAGTAGAAGTCATATTACAAATTTCAAGGTAAGAAATGATACTATAAAGAGAGGACGGTAAAGGAGCTCCAATGGTGACAATGGAGATCTGGTCCAGCTCTTCTAAGTAGAAATCCACCAAGAGAAATGTAATTCCAAAGTGATCACAAAGCAATCGTCTCAAAGAATGAAAATGGTTGATGAACTTGCACGCTAAGAAGGAGCTATCTCTAAACTTCCCTCTGACGGCAGAACCTCCTTAATGAGGAATAGAAGCTTGCTTATATAGTGTCTCCTTACACACAACCCTAAAAATGATCTCTTTTTGGGAAATGCGTCCTAGGTTAAAGGGCAATTGTGAGAAATCCACATTAGGTCATATCTTTCTGTGCCATACAGCTCTGACATCTGTCCTTTCCTTGTTTTCCATGTTTTCCGCAATTCCCTAAGCTTTCTCTCTCATCTAGCGCAAATTTCACTATTGGCAAGACGCACTTCTGTGCGCAAAGACTTAAACAAAACACAATTAAAAGCACAAAGGGCATAAATATGCCCAATTCATACCAATTCAATCCTGCACCATTATTTCTAGTCTAAACACCTAATTACATGCTAATTCACACAATATGCTATCTAATTCACCTAAAATCAAGCTTAGAAGGCAAGTAATAACCATCATAAATAATAGTTATCAACCACATACGGTCCTTCGTAATTTGTGGTGTGTTTCCCACAGGAATCTTTTGGTAGGCGATATTTATTGAGCACTAAATCTCCTTCTTGAAACTATCGAGGATAAACTTTATTCTCCTAAGCCCTCTTATTCCTTTGTTGATATGATTTCCCCTAGTATAAGGAAACTATCATATTTTCTCCGATGAGGTTTAATGGAAGTACTGCTTCCATCCTAGGGGTTGCCCCTGTTGAAGTGCGAAACGAGGTCCGATCTCCATGTAAGGCGGAAGGGAGCATTTCATGCCGGTCTTTGAAGGTCACCACCATCTTTTGTACAAACTTATTTATATTCTTATTTGTCGCTTCGACTGCCCCATTCATCCTTGGGTGACACGGTGAAGAGTTACGGTGCTGAATTTTTATGTCACCACACAACTCTTTCTTCATTTTGTTATTAAGGTTGGTTCCCCATGATGATGTTATTTGGCAGGTGTTAAGATATTGGCAAGTGTACCAAATCGTTCAAGTAATAAAATCGGTAAGAACCGGATATCGTCCTCAGGGATCGAATTCAATTACTAATTACGCTAACAACGACTAATGTGAACCAAATTTAAATAGAGTTTGATAGATATGGTTGAGCTATGAAGCTCGAAGGTAAGACAATTAACTATTACGAGAAACTGAACACGCTTGAGAAGAATATAATGAGAAGATGCTAGGGATGAATGCCTTTCAATTTCATGCTATTGTCACCGATTTATTTCCAAAAGATAATCTCTCTTTCATTTGCTATTGAATCCACAATCCTAACCAAGCCCTAATCCCTTAGGTGAATAATCCTTTGTTAATTAATAAAAGCCCTAATTCCTTAAGCACGTCTACTAACAACAAGCAATAACCACAAGGATTCGCAACATACATCAATTCATAGATTATTCCTAAGCTACAAATTGAAGGAATTGACATTCAAACATTCAAACGATAAAGTTCCCATTTGATCATTGAATAAAGATGAATTCTACAATTTTCCAACCATAGAAATGTTTAAGCCCAGAAAATCAATTCACAAATGAGGAAAGAACATGAATAACATCAACTTAAATCAGCAACAATAACACTACATCAAAATTTATCCATCCCTAACATTGGGGTTTAGTTACACATGCTAAAAGAGAGAAAAATGGAGAATTACAAGTTAATGATGAAGATGAATGCATGAGAATCCTCAATCCTTGTTCCCAAGTCTTGATGCTTAAGCTTGCCGTCAGTGGGATGAGCTCTCTTCGCGTGCTAGGGTTCCCGAATGTCAAAAGTCCTCAAAACGCACTCAGTGCTTTGAGTTTTAACGTTTTTCGCGCTTTGCGCCTCCTCATTGCGCTTCCAAATAAAACTCGCGCAAATGAGGACGCCATGATGCAAAAAGTTGCGCCTCGCTTGCGCCTCCAAATAATCAAGTATGCGCAAATGGCAGCGGCTCGATTTCCTGCATTTCCACTTGCGCTCGACTTGCGCTCCCGCAAATAAACTCAGCCAAGCAACTCTGCCGAATGCCTACTTCTTCGTTCTTCAATTCCACCTAGTCCCGGGCACAAAAACACCACAAAACCCAAAGATAAACACTGCAAAACAATTAAATCTCAAGTAGAACAACTCATTAATATTCTCCTAACAAGTTCCATTCATTCATCAAGTTATCAAGTAAAATTCCCGTTTTTCGCAGTGAAAAACATCATGTGATGGGGATTCATCAACAGGCTGTAACGGCAGACCAAATCTCTTTTTATAAACTTGACAACCTTGGACTTTGTTACACTTGTGGGCATATAACGGCCACTTATGTTCAACTATATTAGTGTCCAGTCTTGACATGCCTTGGTATGTCCATGCAAAAACGTCGACACAATCAAACAAAAGTCGAGCCAATTTTACTGTTTCGCTGTCCTTTACTATGGTGCCAATTTTAACCTCTTTTGTCTTCTTTTGTGCCCAAGTAAATTGATTCCTCATGGGGTTGGATCACTTTTATCCTATTGTTCCATCATTCTCTTGGAGTTTCCCAATTATCTTTTCAACATCTTCCTCAGTTTGATTGATGGGGTGATCACTGTCATAGTATGAGGCAAACAAATGAACAAAAAAAGAGAAAAGTGAAATTTATTGAAGAATTCAAAATGTTATTTTATTGATCACGATCATCGAAATGAAACATGCGCGCTCTTATGAAATGTCCTAAGGCCTTGCACAGAGCCATAGGATTTTCATTACAGAAAATTACTTTGAACTAAAAATCACACGAAAATCGACAATCTCTCAATTCATAAGTGCTTTAGTTGGGACAAAGGCTTACAAGGTTGATGGCATCATCGTCAGGATTTCGATCACCTTTGATAGCATTGACGGACGACTTCCCATGCCGGGGCAAAGGGTTAGTGCCTACATTCGGACCATCCTCCTTGAAGTTCAACCATTTGGATTCGATCAAGTCGTGGACCACATGTTTCAGAGCTTTGCAGTTTTCTATTAAATGCCTAGTTGTTCTTGAATGGAATTCAAATGTGGCATTCGGGTCATAGCCTCTTGGGAAAGGAGGTTGACTTTGTCTCATTTGGCGGGAGTGATTAAATCATAGCTGATAAGGTGGTTAAATAGGTCGGTATTTTTGTACTCACATCTGGACCTGAAGGCACAACTTGGCTTATACTTGTGCCCTTTAGAGGGTTGTCTTCTGAAATGGCCTAGGAGGCGTGTAGCCGATCAGAAGTCCAAAAAGAGGCCATTGGTAGCTCAGACCGTTATTTCTAGTGGGATATGCGAGGTATGGGATCCCAGAGTTGTGTGGAGGAGGGAGACTTGTAGCCTAGTTTTTAGTACTCCCAACTGAGGTTTCTTCACCCATGATCTCTGTTCACCCATGAGGCGTCACTCCAACAGAAAAGAGAGTGAGAGAGGAAGTCCCGAGTGAGGGAGAAAAAGAAAGAGAGAGAGAGAGAGAGAGAGAGGGAGAGGAGGATAGAAGAAGAAAAGGAAGGTGAATGAGAGAGTGTAAGTGAGATAGAGAGAGAGACGCCGGAGGGGACTATGGTCGTAGCGCCGACGAGGAGAGATAGCACTACGGTGGAGAGAGAAAGGGAGTTACGGTGGAGAGACGGAGAAACCGAATGGGAAAGTGAATAGAGAAGCATGCCGGAGGGAGAACCATGGTGGTGTGCATGATGGTGACGGAAACGTCCAGGACGTTACCTCGGCCGACGACGATTGCTGCCGGCAGTGGTGGTCAGAACCTATAGGTATGTTTTTTTACAAGTTTTTTTTTTTACTTTCTCGTCATCTCTCTATCTCTATTTTGGTTCCTGCTTTCCTAGACCATTTTTATATAAAAATAGTTTCTGGTTCTCTAATTTTTATCCTGTTTCTTACTTCTCTGGTTTCTAGTTCTCATGTTTGCAGATATAAACTTGTATTACTGTTATAGATCTATAGTTTTTTATACCATTTGTAATAACAAATAATAAAACAAACTCTAAGCTTAATTGATCTAGACACCAACAACAATCATAAATCTTCTACATTTCAAATTTAAAATGCATAAACCAACCTAATGTCCAGCCTTTGAAAGTCTCATTTTGCTTTATTTTTTCACATTACTGCTACTGCTTCTATGTTAACCACTATAGCTTCTGATCAGGCCTCGTTTTTCCCTCTTTAAAACAAGAATCGAACTAGTGTTTTTTAGGTGATTAGGGTTGTGATGTGAACCCGTAATTTTTTTAAGTGATTTCTGAAATTTTTTTCTATGAATTTTTTACTCTGAAATTCACACTACATTTATAGGGATTTTTTAGGGTTTAGTAATTAAATTTTATGATTCTAAATGATCTGATTTTCTTTCTTTTTAGATCTGGCTTTTGGACACTTAGAGCTTAAGATTAGGATTAGGGTTGGAAAAATACTTCCTCAGCAAGGAAGAGCATCCAGGCCCAGCTGTTGTCTCTATAGCTTTTGTATTTTAATTTTTGTAATTTTTTGGTTTTTTTTTTAATTTTCTAATGTTCTAATTACTAATTAATTATTATTTTTAATTCTGATTTTGTTTTTCTAATTATTTATTTTTGTGATTTTTTTGATTAAATGGAAAAAAACAAAAGTGAAGTTGGGCCAAATCCAAGAATGAAAATTGGACCCAATCAAACAATGCACTAAAATGAGGCCCAATTAAAACAAATTGCTAAGATAGGCTCGATCACAAAAGCATATTCCCAATTAGACAAAATGGTATCTCAGCCCAATCGAACAAACTACTAAGTGTCGACCCAACTAACGAAAATTGCGTCTACAAGTCTAAAAACTAATCTTACGGTGATCGCACTCATGTCACACGAACTAGTAAAAAGAGAACGGACAAAATTGGGGTATAACAATAGGCTTTCTCAAGATCAATCTTGATAGTGCACCTACATCACATACTGCATTGAACACTTAAAAGTGAATTACTTGGGGAAGACATTCCAACTATCATTTCTTTATTGCATCACCACTACTTGCATACTGCTTTAAATTACACAATTGTGATATACACCACCTCCCAATATATTTGTTATTTGGTTACCTTACACTAAATACATTGTATTGAAACATTGTATTGAAACTTGAAAGAATTAAAACAATCCCTGTGGGTTCAATCTTTTATACTACTTGTTAGAGACTGCGTATACTTGCTGATCGTACCTTGACCAATGAAGTGTTGAAGTGTTTGTTGTTTCGTCAAATGGGCCGGTCGTTGAATGAGTGAAAGGACCGGTCCTGGCTTCACGCGTTGAGCACCTCGGGTGGTACCTGCAAAGACACTCTGACGATCTAGTGAGAGGTCGCCGAGGCGATAGCACAGGGGTTAGAGAACGCACTCACGATGCCATGTGCGAATGGCGTATATATGCTGCGAGGTCCGACCGTTTTGCGAAGATTTCGGCTGGCGAGAATTGCGCTCCAAGCAGCGTGTTTGGGCCGATCGTCTTTGGGTGGGCCGCGAGTCTAGTTGCTTGCTGGCGCTTCGATTCTTTGATACACCCGAGAACAGCTTGCCCCCAAGCCTAGGTCGCTTAAGAGCGGGGTGAGGCTTGAATCGATGCCCCCAGGAGTGAAGTTATTTTGACGAAACGGACGCGGCCGTGCTGTCGTGACGGTTGGTCTTCACTGATATTTAAGACGTGGTGTTTGGTGTTTCCGAGGTTGTCTGGAGACAGCCATTGGCGAGAAGATGAAACGTTGCGACGCTTCGTCTCCCGGTCCCCTTCGCGCCATGGGCCCGTACTATAAATAGCCCTTCAGCTGAGATCATTTCTCACACTTTCATGAATTGCTCTGCCAGCGACCGACTCGTCTGCCGCCGACTTGCATCCATAGCTGCTTCTGTCTATTCGCGACCGATCCACAACATCTGTTCAAGGTATGGATCGATCTCTACTTTTACTTTCTAAACTTGAGTTTTTACTTGAATGTCCTTTGTACCTTTCCACGCCTCGTGATAGGGGGTGTCAGGTCGGGGGATGGCCAAATCGCCCCCTCTCATGAGTGTTCAGCTCGATCGACCTGACTCGATCCCTTTATCACAGGTGTTTTTGCATGCCACGGACGAAGTTGACCGCCCGTATCCCCGGTAAACCGTACCAATCTTTTGCTACACATATGTCGAGGCCGGGCGAGCCCAATCCCCATGAGGAGGAGTCTAAGTCGTCTTCGGGCGACAAAGATTCTGGTTCTTCAAGTAGTTCTTCGAGCAGTACGAGCTCGAGTTCCCACTCTTCTGGTCGAGGATCGGCTAGTTCGAAGAGCTCTGGTTCTAGGTCCGTCCATCTTGATGAGCGACCGTGCAACACTCCACCACCGGAGAACATCGTATCTCGGGCGGAAGGAGAGGAAGGAGATGTTGACGTGGTGATCATTGATGACGACGAAATGCAGAGTGTCGTCCCAGTCCCGGACGAAGAGATGGTGGAGGCCGAAGGTGGCCGAGCTGAAGAAGTCCACGAGGAAGAAGTGGTTCAGCCCGCAGCTAGTTACTCTGGTCTAGAGGTAAACATCGGAGGATCGAACGAAGGGTCGGCCGAAGTTCAAGCAGACGTAGCCCGAGACCCATCTGACATGTCGTGGGTATCAGAAACTCTTCGCTCTCACAGGAGTATCATTACTGTCGGCCATGTTGCCTTGCCCGACCGCGGAGCCGCCGGACGATTGCCGGCTGGAGGGTGAGAGGCATGAAAGACGGAGAAGACATTGCAACTTACTCTGCCAACCTTAAGTTCACGATGTATCGGCTCGTGTTCGAGAGGATGAATATCACCCCTCCTTTCACTGAATTTCAACGTGACGTCCTTCGTCACATCGGGGTCGCCCCTTCTCAACTCCACCCTAACGCATGGGCGTTTCTGAAAACTTTTGAAGTTCTTTTGACTAAGTTGGGTCGGCCGGTGTCGATCATGCTGTTCTTTACTCTCTTTGAGCTGAGCTGGCTCAGGGAGAAGGCTAATAAAGAGAAGAGGGAGCAGGTCTCCTTTAAGATGCAGAAAACTCATCATCGGTTCTTCAAAGCATACCAAGAATCATTGGGAGCGGCCTGGAGAGGTCAGTATTTTTGGATCGTTCCCACTGAGGAGGCCGGTAAGGCCATATCTGAGGTTCAACCGGACGGAATGCTCGGTCCCCCTTACTTCCCAATCATGTGGAACGAGGCTCACTTCTGCAGGAGGCCAGGCGATTACATTTACTCTGTCAAGGACTTGGGTGAGGCCGACCTGGAATCTCTGGAGATGATTAAGGCGTTAATGAGCATGATGCGTCCGCACTCTAAGGCGACATACCTTGCCGCCCCTTGTCTTGCTCGGGGCCGGATCCGGAGGCCGAGATCGGTTTGCTTTTGAACTTTGCTTTTATATTTTTGCTGTTAATCTTTTCTTCTAACTCATGACTCGGTATTTTGCAGAAAGAATGGCCGGTAAGAACTGGGAGGTGCTCGAGTCAGTTTTGAAACCTGCTACCATTCCAGGGGCCAAGAAATATGAAGGACCTCGGCCGTGGATGTTCCCCGAATCGCCCTCAAAGGTGCCCCCACTCCCAAGAGCCAAGGAAAAAGCCGGTTGTTCGGTCGTCCCTCAGATCGACGATCGCTCGCAGCGCGTAAGGCTTGACGACCGTAACATGGATTCCGCTAAGGACAACATCCCTATTCTCTCGCCGAGGGTTTAGGACAGTCGAACTCGAGTGGTTCAGAAGAAGCCAATGGAGGTCCGCGGCTTCTCCTGCGCTGGGAATCGATAAAATCATGACCGAGCTTGCGTCAAGTCCGAAGGTACTTTACTTCCCAAAATTGTTAGTTCTTTTGTCTTAAATCGACCGACTAATAGTTGGACGATCTCTCGCTTCTGTGGGGCTCGTCTTTGATAAGAAGAAGGCTTTGACTGAGGCGCAACAGAAGTATGACAAGCTTGCCAAGGCCAAGAAAGACGCTCTTCAGAAGGGTGAGGAGGACCGGGCCAAACTCTCCAAGCGGAACAAGGAACTTGCTGGCCAGGTGACCACTCTAAAGACTGATGTTGAATCCCCTGAGAAGGATAAAGCCAGGCTGGAGGCCGAGAAGGCCGAGCTGGAGGCAAAAATCCAAATGGTAGCCCAGGCCGGTAGGGAGGCAGCGATCGAGCAGTTCTACAATGCTCTTGCTCAGGCGCGGGCATTGAATGCAGATTTGAAGATCAACTTTGATGAGAAGATGATAAATCCTGCCCATTACGTGGCGGACAACAAGATCATGCTGCCTGAGCAAGTTGATGAACAGGGTAATGTTGTCCGCCCGGCCACAGTTCTCTTCTGAAGACCGCCTGCGAGCGGAGTCACCTTTGTAATAGTTTAGTTTGCCTTCGGGCATGACAATTTAAATGCTGCCTTCGAGCAGTCGAATATTTGGGCGCTCGGCTTCGACCGGGCGTCTCTATTTTGTAACGATATTTTAACTTTCTTTCATTTCATCTACTTGAATTCGCGCTGTTATGTCTGTGTATTTTGTGCATTTATTTGTCTAAGTTTTTTCGAACTTATAGGCCGCTCGGCGACCGTTTCGTGCTATTTCGAAAGCGCTCGTTTATGGTTGGGCCATTTCGATGGCACTCGATCGGGCCATTTCGATGGCACTCGTTGGGATCATTTCGATGATCTCTCGAGGTGGAGTCGCCGGACGGCTGCTTACGATGGGTTATTACTTAACCCTTGGGCCATTTTCGATGGCGCTGCTCGAGCCAACTTCGGTGACCGCTGTTTGTCTTTGGTTCGGTGGCACATGCCGCAGATCGCTTCGGCGACACGAAGTTTGCGGGTCGTCTAACCTCGCCATTTCGATGGCTCTCGGTTGGGACCATTTCGATGGTCGCCGATTTAGATCGTTTCGACGATCCGCTTATGTTTGATAAATCTTGATCGCTCTTCGCTACGAGCGTGTTTGGAGCGATCGCATACATTCCTTGCGAGAAAGTAAATAACACATCATACTTTTAAAGGTTAGGCCTCGATAAAAAACCAGGGAAAAAGCGCTGCTCGCTTTTCATTTATCGATCGGCTCGCTCATTACATTCAAATCGCTCATTACATTCAAACGTAATACTTTCGAGTTTCTCTCGCATTCCATGTTCGGGGATAGTCGCCCCATCCATGGTTTCCACTCGTATGCCCCCTTTCCGGTCTTCTTGATGACCCCGTATGGACCTTCCCAATTTGGTGCCGCTTTTCCTGTCGAGCATTCTTGTTTCCCACATCTGCCTCGACGCGAGCCGCCGACCGACCGAGAAATCTCTCTTCCGAACTCGAAGCGTTGTATCCGCAAGCGCGACTTCTGCTTGATCAACTTCTCTCTTAATGATGCTTGGGTGCGCGGCTCTTCCACGTGTCCAACTCTTCTCGTATGGCTCTTGGCCGTTGTTAACCATCGTGGGGGATTCAAAGTTCTCCAATTCGATTCGCCCATTTCTATGGGTATCACAAAGATCGATCCCATATACGATCGAAGGGGACTCTGATCGTTGAATGAGGGGGTTGTCCTGTAAGCCCATAGAACGGATCGCAGCTCTTCGACCGACCCCCTTTTCGCTTCATCGAGTCTTCGCCTAACCCACGCAGATAACTCGCTTGGCCGCCTACTTAGCCGTTTGTCCGAGGTGCTCGCGAGGTGAAACGTTGTTTTACCCTAAGTCGGCCAACATTTCTCTGAACATTTCTTCAGATCCGCTATCCTCTTTCGCTTAGGTGGAAGCCCAAAAATCTGCCGCCTCACCCCAAAAGTACACTTCTCGAGATTCATCTGAGCGAATTCTTCCTAGCTTCTTCAAAGATTTCCTCTCGTCGTTCACATGATCCGGATCGGTCCCACTTTTGATGATCATGTCGCCCAAGTACACCTCCGAGATTCGACCGATCCGCTTCTTGAAAATTTTGTTCATCATTCGCCGGTAGGTCGCCTCCAAATACTTCTTCAGCCGAAAGGCATCACCTTGCTATCTTGAAAATTTCCCCGATCACATGAAGCGCCGTCTTGTGTCGATCGGGGATACATCGTGATCCGATTGTATCCTCGAGTAAGCGCCCAAAAAGACAATAATTTGTAGCCCGAGGCACCATCGACCAATTTGTCAATGTTGGGCACGGGAAGGCATCCTTCGGGCATGCCTTATTTAGGTCGGTGTAGTCTACACACATTCTCCATTTGCCATTCTTCTTTTTAACCAACACGACATTGGATAGCCGTGTCGTGTACTTGATTTCTTCTATGAAATTGGCCTTTATGAGGTCCTCAACGGCCTTTGCAAATGGCTTGAGATTTTTCCTCGTTCGAGTACGCCTTCTTTGAGCGATCGCGGCACCCTTCATCGATCGAAAGTTGATGGCGAAGCTACTTCGATGGGAATGCCGGGCATGTCCGATGCCCGCCATGCGAGCAGTCAAGATAGTCTCTCAAACATTGCACAAGGTCTTGCTTTACTTGCTTGCTCGGTAGGTCGCTACCGAGCTTAACTATCTTTGTTGGGTCGTCTCCCAACTGCACATCTATTAGTTCTCCATGAGGTTCTGGCCTTTTCAACCTGTTTTTCAGCTCTCGGGCTAAGTCATCATCGTTATCCTCTGGGTCACTGTCTGGATCATACCGAGCATCCAAATCAGTGACGTTGACTTGATGGCCTTCACCAGTGTTTCGAACATTTGGGCCAAAGTCTACCTCATCGCAAATTTGCTGATACAGATCGTGGCACCGTCTTGCTGCCTCTAGGTCGGCCGCCAGGGTAACTACCTGGTCGTCTTTGCTGTAGAATTTCATCTTTAGATGTACTGTTGACGCCACGGCCTCTAGCTTGCCCAGGGTCGGCCTACCAATGATACACTGATAGCATGATTTGAGGGGGAGTACGAGGAATGTCGTGCGGACCGTCCTGTACAAAGTGCTATCTCCAGTGTCGTCACCAAAGGTGACCATTAGTTCGATTGTTCCCAACGGGTAGGTGATCGCTCCATTGAAGCCCGTTAGGGGGGTAGGCTCGGCCTGGGGAATTATCTCGCTCCGATCAACCTTGATCTTGTCAATCAAGCCTTCAAACATGATGTCGGTAGAGCTACCCCGGTCGACTAGAATTCTTTGAACTTCAGATTGGCCATAATCGCCTCGATTACCAACAGAACATAACTGTTCGGCCTACCATCGTGGAGGTCGCTATCTCCGAATGAGATGGGGGGTCTATTCGAGACCGGTGGGACTGTTGATGTTGAACCGACCATCAGGAGCTCGTCCCACTTTCTTTTTGTGGCTTTATTTGATTCTCTACGGTCCAACGGGTTTCCACCGTGAATGACCATTGCAACGTTGCGACCTCCGGGCGTGGAGCGCCTCGATCTTCGACCGGTCTTTGTCTTGGGCGCTTGAAACAACTCCAGAGCGCCTTTCCTCCGTCCGGATCGGTTTCTTTACGCTTTTCTTGAGGTCGGTCGACTTCCTCCGACCTCACATACTTTCCCAACTTGCCTTTCTCGAATGAGCTCTTCAATATCATCTTTGAGGGCCATACAACGTCGTTAGTATCATGACCCTTGCTCTTGTGGTAACTGGCAGCATTTTTAGTCGGTCGTGCCCCCTTCTTGAGCACGCAGTGGATCGGGCCGCTTTACTCCCACAAATTCATTGTTTTGCACTCGCTATAGATCTGCAATAGAGGTGTTTAGCCGAGTGCGATGATCGAACTTCTTATCTCGAAAGTCGACCGATTGTCGCGGCGACCTTCATGCCCTTTGGCCGCTTTTTTATCGCTTTTCTTCTTTAGGTCGTGGCGCGACGACCTTTCTTGTCGCTAAAGTTTCTTCATACGCCATATGGACGTTCGCCGCTTGTTAGGAAATAATCGAGATCCTCGATAATGGTTAAGAGTGAATTCTTCTACGAACCGGTGGTCCTGGTCGAATACCACGCTTCGATATTTTAACTTGTCCTTGTCTCGACAAGTCACGAACGGACTCGGCCTCGATGTTAAACCGATCGATATAATCGCCTCAAATGGTCTCATTATCTCCTTGAACAACAGAGTCCAAGTATTCTTCATATCGAAATTGGCGGGTTGGCGGTGTAGTGGGACAAGAATATTCTGATCAGGTCGTCCCACGAGGAGATAGTATTGGGTCGAAGAGATTCCCACCATTCCAATGCTCGGCCGTCCAGGGACTGAGGAAATAGTCTGCATTTCATGGTCGATCCCAATTCTTCAGAATAACGAAAGAATTATTAAAATAACGGAGATGTTTGTCCGGATCTCCACGGCCATCGAATTTGCTGAGATTGGGCGGCTTCCATAGATCTCTAGGGATTCTGTAACGCCTGATCTCTCTAGAAAATGGACCCTGATCGTTCTGGATGCCGTTCGACCCAAAGGGTTGCATTGCGAGGCACGCCTCGTTGCCCGGCATCCCATAAAAACCTCCGGACGGGCCAGCTGGTGGAAGTGGAGGAGGCCTCCTGGGTCGCTCGCTTTGGCCTCTCCTTGGCCAATGCGAAACGTCCCTAATTCTTCCGCCCCTGTAATCTTCAAGCTCTTCTCGAGAATCCCAAGACCTGCTTCGCGACCGCCGTGAACCGGACGACTCGTTGGATGAGTATCTAGTGGGCGGCGGCGGTGATCGAGCGATGGCTGGAATCCTCATAATCGCCGTAGGACGAATGACGGCGTGCCTCACGTTCTCGCTGGGGGCGACACATGCGCGCCCGGCTTCTTCTTGCCGAGAGAGCGATGAGTAGTGCTCTCTCGAGAAATGCTCCTTCGAGGAGGGGAGCGATGTCTTCGCACCTGGCCGGCGGCGAGTAAGGTTCTCCGTCTTCGCGCGCGGCGGCCGATTGAACCTCTTTCGTCTTGAGAGATGATGCGCGTCTGTCGCGATCACCGATTCTTGCTTTGGAGGATCTGCAGCGACGACTGAGTGACATGCTCGCACGCGGCTCTTCAATGCTGCCTCGCCAACCAACGGGCGGTAGTTGGGGTGGAGCGTCACGATCGCACCGCCTCGAGATCGGTCCACGACCACCGCACCGAGGGTTCTTGTCGCGATTCCCTCGAGATTCATGAATCGCCATCGCTTTCACC
The DNA here is from genome assembly GCA_020916435.1 of Oxytropis ochrocephala. Classification (NCBI taxonomy): domain Eukaryota; kingdom Viridiplantae; phylum Streptophyta; class Magnoliopsida; order Fabales; family Fabaceae; genus Oxytropis; species Oxytropis ochrocephala. Next base: position 68,981,221 of record CM037093.1, on the reverse strand, counting down.
TCCGGGGTTTCTTCTTGAGGATGCCGCCTGAGGGGTTGAGCCGAGATGAGGCCCGCGCGTGCGGGCCGGCCGCGTGGAGCCATGAATGGGGTAGGATAGCGCTGGGCCTCCCATCGTGGTCGCCAATTGATCGTACATTGACCAATGAAGTGTTGAAGTGTTTGTTGTTTCGCCAAATGGGCCGTCGTTGAATGAGTGAAAGGACCGGTCCCGGCTTCACGCGTTGAGCACCTCGGGTGGTACCGCAAAGACACTCGACGATCTAGTGAGAGGTCGCTCGCAGAGATAGCACGGGGTTAGAGAACGCACTGATGCCCATGTGCGAATGGCGTATATATCTTTGCGGTCCGACCGCTTTGCGAAGATTTCGGCGGCGAGAATTGCGCTCCAAGCAGCGTGTTTGGGCCGATCGTCTTTGGTCGGGCCGCGCAGTCTAGTTCTTTGCTGGCGCTTCGTATTTGGCCGATACACCCAGGAACACTTGCACATGCTTTTCTCACACCAAACCCTCGTTGAGCCAAGTCTCCCTACCCTATATAGGTCTGTTAGTCCAGTAGTTGCTTAGCAAAAGTAGGTGTGTCCCCGTTTTACTTAAAAATGCCACATATCATTTTTTACAGCAATAGTAGAAGAGCTTCTTTATTCATTTAACGAGTCAAAGTTGCTCAACAGTTCCTAAAAATCCTAATGTTCTTAACTTAAACCAAAATATCTAAAAAACCTATTTATCATCCAAATGAAAACTACCTTTTATTAATAGATGATGATGATGATGAGGACTATAATAATAATAATAATAATAATAATAATAATAATAATAATAATAATAATAATAATAATAATAATAATAATAATAATAATAATAAAGTAACAAAATTTGGGATGTTACGACATCGTCGACTAGGTCAAGTCGTTTTGATACGTGAATGCGAATTCAATCTAGCACGACAACTGCAATGGCAAGCTATTTTGAATCATTCCATAGCTCTTCAATATCCACATATTTGTTCGTTGTGGTGGTTAGTGTTGGAACACGACGACCAGGGACGGAGCTACATTGTAGCCTCCCATGGCTTGAGCCCCCCCTAATATTTTATAATTATGTAAGGATAACATGAAAACAAGCTTTAAGATATAAATTAAAAAGAATATTTTATCAAAAGAAAGATATAATGAGAACATGTTTTTAATCCACAATAGAGCTACGATTATGTTATGTATATATATATATATATATATATATATATATATATATATATATATATATGGTAACCAATATATGTAAGAGAATTTGACTGACCACGTGTACACAGCTTTGTCGGTACGTGTGGTTCTCTCTTCGCAGTAGAGTTTTTTTCACACCCAAAATTTGAACCCAAGACTTTGAGGTGGATTCGAGCCCAAGATCGGTATCTGCATTCATAGTGACTAAATTAATCACTCTCTGTTTAGATTACTGATCGAGTTTGTTAGGGGTGTGCATAGAGTGGAAAATGGTGTGTAGAAAGCACCGACATATGCATCGTTAAAACCTTTTTAACTGACTTGAAACATTATTTTGCTTACAAAATTATTTTGCCCCCATAAGATGATTTTAAAATTAAATATAGAAATTCACATGAAATTAATATAAAAGAGAATAAGTTTGTATTAGTTTTACCTTTTTAACTATGTTTTTTTTAACAAAAGAATGGATTATGGAGCCTCGTTAAAACCTTCTGATGGAAAACCCACCTTCGGGAAAAACCATCGAGAAAGAAAGAGTATCCCCTAAAACTTATTAATAAAAAGTGGGAAATATACAAAAGCTATGGGGGATTAGAATGACTGAGAATCATATTGCGCGTAATCTCATCATTAATGAAATCAAAGCCATGAAACCATGTGAAATCTTTGATTGAGTATGATATGGAGTTGCAAAACTTCACTAAAAAAAATGAAAGGGTTTAGGATAGAAGAAGAGAAATTGAATCCACCACCACACCACCATGAAAATCACATTTTATGATATTATTTTCATTTTCAGTTTTTATTGAATTTGTTTCGATTTATGTTTTTTGCTTGAAATTGAAATGGTTTAGGATTGAAACTGTTGCTGTTTGAAGTCTCGCAACCACACCAGAGTGCGCACCGTCACCAAACCACCGCACCGGACCTCAATCTCGTAATAGATAGTTTGTAAAATAAATTTGTTGTTGTTGTTGTGTGTTAGAATTGAGTGTTGTTGTGAAATGTGAGTTATATTTGAGTGTTAGGATAATTGTTGTTGTGAAATGTGAGTTAAGTTGAGTGTGAAATGTGAGTTAGAATTTGTTGTTGTTAAAATAAGCTTGTTAGGTTGTATTATTGAGTGTGAAATGTGAGGTAGAATAAATTTGTTATTGTTAGAAGTGAATGTTGTTTGGGAAACTATGTTATAGATGATTGTTGTTAGTAATTGAAAAGTGAATTTGAATTTGTTAAATTGAAATTGTTGAGAAGAGTTAGATTGAAAATTTTTGAGAATTGAAAATTGTGTATGTTGTTAATTGTGTTAAATTGAAATTGAAATTGAAAAGTGTATGTTATTAAAGCAAGGCTTAATTAGAGGTGTTAATTGAAGCGTGTTATTGAAAAAGTGTATTATTTTAGAGTTTTTAATTGAAAAGTGTTTAATTGTTGTTTTGATGAACCCTAGGTTAGATGACTGCTTGTTGTTGATGGAAAAGGGTGAGGTGTTGTCCCTCACCCCCATATATATTTTGTTCGAAATCATCTCCAATGAGATAATTGCGAAACGATACTAACAACGGTAAGGTTGGGAGTTCGAAATAACTTCCTTCACTACTTGGATGGAAAAGGGTTTTGTGCTGTCCTTAACCCCCATATTCGACTCGCAATCATCCCCACTGAAATCATATCGATGCCACTAACTTGATATATGTTATTGGGCATGTTATGGGGCTGAGCCGGCTAGGAGGTATTTAGCGACTGAACCAGTCCCTCATTAATTCCCTCGCAAATGCTCATTAGCGACGAAATTGGGCCAGTTTGCGACGGAATATTCCCTCGCTAATGCTTGTTTTTTTTCTAGTGCTTTAACGAGATGTCATCACCTTATCCCAACTTCATACATTATGTCAAGACCACTTGGCTAGACCCAAACAAAGAGAAATTTATTGATGCATAGATGAATCGGTATAAGCACCTTGGCAACACTACTACCAACAGACCGAGTGAGTGCACACTCTCTCACTTAAAGAGAATATTGTATGACAAGAGAGGACATTTGTGTAAGTGTTGGGATTCAATTTGTACCATGCTTAGGCTACAACATATTTAATCAAGATGGATTTCGAGCATAGCTTGAGTAGAGTCAAAATTGGCCACTTGAAGAAGATATATGCTAAAATTAAGGGTTTAGTTTCTGCCAACGCTATAGACTATATAGGCAACGAGTTGCAGTGAACTGGAGCCATTGGTATTGATGCATCATTATGTGGATGTGATAGGCCGCAAGTGCACGGTTTCTATCTCGTAGTAAAAATGTATCGATCCACAGGGAGTTAAGCAATTACCAATCTAATTTTTAGTTTTGATTAGCTGAAAGGAATAATTTTTAGAAGAAGGAATGATTGTTGGTTTTAAATTCAGAATTATAAAAACGTCTTAGGATTGTGGTTTCATCTCAATGATAGAAACATTTCACAATCCCTCGTCCATTCTCTATTTTATTTAAAGTATTTTCTAAGGACAAGGTATTCAATGGTAACTCATGTTTCCTTTCTAATACAAGAGAGTGTGCCTCAAACAATAATCAAAACCTATTCTCATGGTTGATTATTGCAAGACCCCTTAAGTACAAACCTTGTTGTCCCAAGACTCTCAAAACTATTCTCATGTTTTGATCATCTTGTTTAACCTCATAGTTCTAATATCAAACTTCACCTTTCGGTACCTCGTTTGATATTTGAATTATAGCTTTGAAATCGATGAGGTTAAATTAGATATAAAAACTTCAATAAAATAGAGTCTAGACTTGGAATTGTTTAGGGATCTATCATTGGATTATTCCCACAATCCCAAGACTAGAAGGATCTACTCACTCATGATCATTGTAGACAAGGACTTAGAAGAAGAATAAAGAGACATAAAGGATAAATAACAAGAATTGTAAATGACAGAAAATAAACGAAAGCGATAAAGGACTGAATATAAAGTTGCTGAAAATAAGAACAGAAATTAAAAGTGCAAGAAGGTAAAGAACATGAAAATAAAAGAACAAAAGCTTAAGAGAAATGCAAGAACTTAGATAAATCTTTTAGAGTGAGTTTACAAGTAAGAATAACATCCCCTAACACTCAGAATTTCGTGCTTATTTATAGGCCTTTGAGTCATAAAATCTTATTAAGAATCAGTTACAAGAAGTGAAGGAAGAAAAGTAACAACAATTGGAGGAAGTTGGAAAAACACGTCCATGTTTTATAACACTGCAGTCAGTGTTTTATTACACTCGCCAAAGTTTTATTACACTACCAAAGTTTTTTCTCAGAATTAGATTTTGACTCTTCACTTTCTAGCGAAACATGGCCATGTTTTATAACACGCCAACCGTGTTATGGCTCAAGCTCGGCTATAAAACCCTCTTTTCTTGCCTCTTTTGGTTCTTTTGGTACTTCTTTCCTTCCTTTTGCCTTGGGATTTCATTCCTATGCATTAGAAGCTTAAATTCCTTACTTTGCTCAACACTTGTCCTGAAAAATAAAACAAAACAAAAGGTAGTAAAACAAATTCTAGAATTGAACTAAAATACCAAACAACTTACTTAAAATAAGTACTAAAAAGACAACTAAAAATGGACTTATCAAACTCCCCCATGCTTAAATCCTTGCTTGTCCTCAAGCAAAACATTACAATTTATTTGGCAAATCCTTGAATGAAAATTATTGGCTTAGCACATGAACTAGAAATGATCTGGTGGTATCCAACAACATTTTTCTTCTCAAACATGACACTTTTCTCTGTTGAGCTTTATGTGCAGAGAAGATCAGTTTTGTGGTACTAGAACAACAAGTTAGATATCAACAGCCAAATTCCCTAGCACCTTTTGCTTGGGTCATCCACTTATATGCAAACAATGCAATTGCCACACTTGGTCTCAAAGGAGTGCCTCTTTTCCCAAAGAGCTGAATCTGTCTCAAAAGGGTACTCAAAGTATTTCCCTAGTAACTTATGAAGCCTCAAAAGGGTACTCAAAGTATTTCCCTAGTAACCTATGACCTCAAAGGGATGTTGGGCTAAATTGTTTAGATTCTCTTTTTTTTCTTTTCATTTTCATTTTTTTCTTTTTCAACTTCTTTCCATTTTCTTGCTCTTTTTAAGCAAAATTTCACACAGACATTTCTCCAAAGAACCAAAATGCAATAAGTGTCACCAAGGAACTAAGTGGCTTTTTTCCAATCTTTCTTAGACATCCTAGTACCGAGAAACCTATCTTAGCAAAGGTGTGTGTAAACCCAACAGAAGTACCAACAAGCATATCTAATAGTTGACTCCAAACTAACATTCAAATAGATGAAAATAGAAAAATTCATAACAGAATTGCCATAAAAAAAATTTACTTCGAAGATTCACAAGGATCTATCACATAGGAGGAGATGATGACTCAACTACCAAATAAAGAAGAAGAAAAGACTAAAGTCACCCCCCCATGCTTGGACTAGACATTGTCCTCAATGTATAAAAATGAAAAGCACATGAGAAGGGTAAAGAAAACTCACATTGACTAGGATTTGCAGCTTTCCTTCTTATTCTAGCAAAGCAAAATAATGGTAAACCTATGGGTTGCCTCCCACACAGCGCTCTTTTAATGTCACTAGCTTGACGAGTATGGTGATTATCCTGGATCCAACCTAGGGATGCTTGTCCCTTTAACTTTCCAAACCATGAGGGATTTTGAACTCTTCATTTTTTCCTCTATATGTGACATTTTTCTTTTAACATCATCTACCCATGTGGGCTTTGTGGAAAATCTCTTTCGATTTGAGCACGCTTTGCCACTTTACTCTTGATCTTTTGTAGGGCTTTGTTCTCTTTCAAATCATTAGGATTAGACTTTGATTCAATAATCTCCTTGTTATCCTTTTTGGATGAAAATTCAGGGCCAACTTCTAGTAAGCAGGTATACTCGGATGCCAAACCCTCATCATCACTCGAGAGTACACCAACCAAGCACAACTCTAATGGATCATCAAAGTGTGCTTTGTTTGACTCTAACAAATCAATCCTCAACAAGACTTCTCAAAGGAAGGTTGTTTCATAGATTTAAATAAATCAAATTCTACCTTTTCATCACCAACATTGAATGCCAACTTACCATGTTTGACATCGATTATAGCTCCTGCAGTGGCAAGGAAAGGCCTCCCCAAAAGTATTGGAACTTGGGAGTCCTCCTCCATTTCCATTACAACAAACTCAACTGGTATAAAAATCTCTCCTACTTTAATAGGAACATCCTCAAGAATCCCAAATGGATATTTAACTGAGCTGGTCACCCAATCAGTAAAGTCATTTTGGTGGGTTTCAACTCTCCTAGACTCAACCTCTCACAAAGGGATAATGGCATTAAGCTCACACTAGCTCCTAGATCACACATGGCTCTATTTATGGTCTCACTCCCTATCACACATGGTATGGAAAAGCTTCCCGGATCCTTAAGCTTTGGAGGCAATTTGTTCTGAATAATAGCACTACATTCTTCCGTTAGAGCAATTGTCTCATTGTCATCTATTTTTCTTTTCTTAGATAGAATTTCTTTCAAAAATTTTGCATAAGATGGCATCTGAGACAAAGCATCTGTGAGCGGAATATTAATGTAGAGTTTTTTCAAAAGATCAACAAATTTTTTAAATAGCTCATCAAGCTTAGTTTTTGCAAACCTTTGTGGGAAGGGAATTGGTGGCTTGTATGGTGGTGGTGAGACATATGGTTTTTCTTTCTCTGTCTCTTCTTCTACCCCCTCACTTTCTTTTTCACTCACATTATTTTCTTTCTCTTCACTACCCTTAGGTTCCTCTAATTGTTTCTATAACACCCCTTTTCTACCCCTCAAATTACACGTCATTATCAGAGTAATTTCCATTTCAAAATATTAATTTAATTGGTAGAAAAGAAATGCTACCTCGTCATAACAAAAAACCTCATTATTTGCACTTTAAAAAGTTTGTGCAGCAAAACCACCGTCATAAAAATTAAACTCCAAAACAAAAGGAATTTTTCGTCACAAATGAATAAGAATCATCCTCGCCAAACCACTCAAACACGTCGCACATCAACCATAAAATCATTAATCACTTAATTAATAAACTAACAAACTTAAACTACGCCCCTAGGTGCTACAGTATCGGAGAGCGACTCGACAGACATCCCAACGGCTATCAAAGAAGGCAAAGCAGGACCTTCACTCGTATTACTGCAGCGTTGCCACAAAAGAGCAACATTCCAAGCGTAAGGGTGAGAATTTCAATAAAACATAATCAGTACATAATAGAGAAATGAGAATGCATAATCACACAAATCATCATCATCACCACATCGTAATCACCCAACACCACTCAAATCACAAACAACAACAATTCACAAATCATGCTTATGTATGAAAATGCAACCCACACGCGGGCATATGCATGATGGTACCATACTAAATCATAATAAGAGGCCGGGCCTATTCGTCATAAGAGGCCAAGCCTATTCACATCCTTTGGAGGCCAAGCCTATTCGTCTTAGTATGCACATGCCGTGAGACTCTATGAACACATGTGCAATTCATCAAACACTCACCGGAGTACTCATCATCATCATCATAAAACACTAATAGAGTGTATTCGCCATAATCATCATAATTCATATTACATCATCATAGTCATACTCATAGAGTATATTCGTCACAAGTCATCAATATCATATATATATCACATAATCATAATCACTCATAGAGTGAACTCGCCATATTCGTCAAAATCATCTAGCAACATCATCACAATTCATACTTTTCTCATCATCATTGAGCATATATATATATATATATATATATATATATATATATATATATATATATATATATATTTTCTCTGTTGTCTTTTAGCTTAGTGTGTTATAAAATAGTGAACTGATTGACTATGGGATTACTCGGAGTAATCGATACTACTTGCAATGTGCATTGGCCACCTTTGCAAGACTCTCAGTGATGCCCTTGTAAATACACCAGCGAAAGAAATTCTGACCTTAGTGGTAAACCACAGTCTAGCCATAGTCAATTAGCACACTAGTAGTATAACATTCCACCGAGACTCATTTATATAAACATAGTATCACAAATTTTTTTTGTTAAGAATCGTCACGTTTCAATTCGGAAAACACCTAAGACTTTCAAAAGAGTAATCGATTTATAGCTACTTGTTTTCAAAAGAGGAATTGATTCATAGCTTTCATTTTTAAAGTGGGAAATCGATTCCTTGTTTTTATCTTAAAGGGGGAATCGATTCCTTGCTTCCATTTTGAAGTGGGAAATCGATTCCTTACTTCCATTTTGAAGTGGGAAATCGATTCCTTACTTCCATTTTGAAGTGGGAAATCGATTCCTTACTTCCATTTTGAAGTGGGAAATCGATTTCTTGCTTCCATTTTCTAAAGAGGGAATCGATTTCTTGCTCATGTGTCTAAAGGAGGAAATCGATTTCTGGCTTCTGTATAGAGCCCAGAATCGATTTCAAGCTTCACTTGGGAAAAGAAAATAATCGATTCTTCTATTTGTTTAAGAATCACAATTACAAACATAACAGTTCAGAATCATCCAGACACGCTCAATCAATCACATACATCAAAACAACATCAATTTCAGCAAGTCAACATCAAATTCAGCAAGACAACCTCAAAGCTCTTCAACAAATCCAATTCATCAAACATCATCCAATATATCGAATTTATCAACAATTCCAATTTCATTAAATAGCATCCAATATATCGAATTTACCGATAATCCCAATTTCATCAAACATCATCAATTTCATCAACAAATATTAATTCATCAAACATCATCAATTTCAGCCACAAAATCAATTCCCACCAACCCCACAAAACCCCACTATATACTCAATCATGTTAAACCGAAACGCTCACCCTTACCTCGAATTTGTATGTTCCGGAAACAACAACGGAGGAGTCACGTACAAAACCCAGCAACACAACGAACGAAGCTTCTCCTTCCCCCTTTGAAACCGTAGTCACGCTCACCTCTACAGAAAACTTGAGAAGATTTCCCTTCCTTCCTCTCCTTTAGCGCAGCACTTCTCACTCTCTCTCAAACTCTAATTTCTTTCTCTCTTCCTTTTTCCTCTTTTCTCATCAAATGAGACACATCCTTCCTAACCCTAGCGCCTAAGGAGCCTAAGTCTTGGGCTTGGGCTCTTGGGACATTCCTCACCACCCCTGAGTTACCAATATCACCCCCTTCAATTAAATTACATCCACCACTCCTTATTATATAAACACTCCCCTTCAAATACATTCACCACCTAATTATTGGTCAACACCACTCCCTAGATCTAACTAGATACCATATTATTATTTCTAATATTTCTCCGCAAGCTAATTCCCTCTAATTAGTTAAATAATTAACCGATTATTTTTGGGGCGTTACAGTTTCCCACTCCTTAATGTGACAGCATTTATTTGGGCTTTAGGATTTGGTTGAGGCTGTCCAGGAAATGTTCCTGTAGTTCTAGAGGATGAAGCAACTTGTTGAGCCACTTGAGTAATTTGGGTTTCCAACATTTTGTTGTGAGTGGAAATAGAGTCAACTTTTGATGTTAACTTTTATGAGAGTGTCATTCAAAAATCCATTTTGGTTTTTAAACTCTTCATTTTGCTTTGTTTGTGTTACCACAAAATTTTCCAATAAAGTTTCCAAATTGGATTTTTGAGGAGTGAATGCCTTTTGATTTTGGAAATTTTGGAAACCAGGGGGTGTTCTATTTGCTTGCTGAAAAGGGGTGTTGGATGGAGGATTTTATAGGAAAAATTTGGATGATTCCTCCATCCGTAATTATAAGTCTTTGAAAAAGGATCCTTTTTGAGCAAAGATTGCTTGCTCATTAGCATTAGGATTTGCCCCAAGTTGGCATTCTACCCCAGTGTGACCAAAAACCCCACAAATTTCACAAGGAGGTACAGAAGAAGTAGAATAAGGTGAGACAGCAGTGACATTTAATTTTTCAAATTTTGAAATAGTGCGTCCACCTTAGAAGTTAAATGGTCAAGAGCGAAACTTCATACTTACAGGCTCTTTCTTTGATGGAATCTGGAGCAAAGGATGACTCTCTCTCACTTGTCCATTAGTAGTGATTTTGAGCCATGTCTTCAATCAGAGCATAAGCTTCTTCAATATTCTTATTCATTAAAGCTCCACTTGCAGCTGCATCAACAGTCATTTTTGTGGTATACAACAGACCATTATAAAAAGTATGGATGATTAACCATTTTGACTGTAATTATGTCTTATCACCTTGTAAGTTTTATTGTCACTAAAAAATGATACTTATTTTGTAGGATTATGATGGACTACACCCCAATTCTATTGCGTCTATTTCATCAATACTGGCAGAGATAAAATATCAAAATACAATATGAAGATCAACACAAGATCCCAAATGATGAGTTGAATATAAATATTAAATTTGAAGCTTTACAACGAATGTTTGATGTCTCTGATCACGCTGGTAGAATTATGATAAAGGAAAAAGCATGTGAATTGGCATTCCCAGATACTACTTCCATGTGTCCACCTCCAGATAAGATCACCACAAAGGGAGCACCTAAAAAAGACAAGAAAATGAAAGATGAATTCTCAACAAAGCGAGACAAGTCATATTGGGAGCACGTAGATGACAGATTTGACTCTTACGAAGATAACACATATTTTGCTTAGTCTCGTAAACGGCCTACTCCTACCCAAAGTAGGAGTTCCACTGGAACTCCACCACTACCAAAGTGTACAACACCTACTCCATCACTACGCAAAAAGTGAACTCAAGCTGGCAATTCAACAACTATTCCTACTCCTCCGCTACCTAAGATACCCAAACCACCACCACTAACTATTACACCAACTCCTGCTCTTACACCAGTTCCTACTCTTACTGCAAATCTGACTATTACACTGAATCCTACTACAACTCATACAGATGATTATTATACTTGCCAAAAGGGCTTGCCAGAGATCATTCATCTTTATGTTGAAAATATTGTTAATGTAGTCCGTGATGGCCACTGTGGATTCCGGAGTATTGCTACATTACTTGGAAGGGGTGAGGATGCCTGGCTTGCTGTGAAAAATGATTTGTTGGACGAGCTTAGGCAATACAATGACTTCTACACAAATCTATATGGCAGTATTGCAAAAAGTCACAATTTTGATGAAGTTGTTGATACACACACAACAATGAACATGATAATTGGATGATTGTACCAGATATAGGGTATCTGATCACTAACAAATACAAGGTCGTACTGACTTGTTGGTCTGTTAACGGGTCTTTCACAATTTTCCTATTTCATATTGCACCATTCAGAAGTGTTCCACTACAAGAATTTTGAGGATTTCCGGCAGACAAAATCCGCCAGAAATTGGGCATTACCACCGGATATTTTCCGCCGGAAATCCGCCCACAGGTAATGGTTACCAGCGGATTTTTCGCCGGTAATTTTTGACGGTTTAAAAAAATTCAAAAAATCCGCCGGAAACGCACTTTACCGGTGGATTTTTTCCGTCGGTAATTTCTGGCTGATTTCTGCCATTGCAGGCGGATTTTTGCCATTTCCGCCGGAGTTTTGCCATTACCGGCGAATTTTTGCCATCACCGGTGGATTTTTTTTTTAAAAAATCGAATTAATTTTTTTAATTCATTTTTTAACTTTTTTAAAAAATTTCGAATTATTTATTTAATAAGAAGTACGTAAAAAAAGTGAAGTAGAATATGAAAATAAATAATATAGCAGAGAGTGAGAATGAATAGAGGAATGATAATGAAGAAGTAGAAAGGAATAAGAATGAAAGAGAGTATGGGAAGAAATAATATAGGAGAAAATAAGAATTGAGAATGAATAAGAATGAAAGGGAGTATGAGATTGAGAAGTAATAATATAGGAGAGAATGAAAATGAAAATGAAGAAGTAAAGAAGAAATATGAATGAATGAATGAGAAGGAAGAAGAAAGGGGAAATATTGAAGAGAGATAAGTAGTGAAATTTATGGAGATTGGAGAGTATGAGAAAGAAGAAGAAAGATAAGATATGGATAATGTAGAAGAGAATGAAAATGAATTAAAGAGTGAAATGAGAGAATGAGAAGAGTGTAGGATTTATTTATAGACATTTTCGGACAGTTCCGGCGGATTTTTTCCATCAGTGTTTTTCCGACGGATTTTTAACATTTCCAGCGTATTTCAGTTTTTTTTGCAAAATCCGCCGGAAAATCCTCCAGCAGATTGTTTTACGTTTCCGGCGTATTTAAAAAAAATAAATTTTTTTTTTCAAAATTCGCTGGAAATATACCGTCGGAAAAAATCCGCCGAAAATGAACCAAATCCGCCAGAAATCTACCGACGGAAAAAATCCGCCGTTAATGCGCGAATTTCTTGTAGTGTTTGTACGTTCAACATCTGCTATACAAACAAACACTTTGTACAGGTATTTATGAAGAATGGAAGTCCAATGGCCCCGCCCGATGCAGTATGGAATGTTGACAGAGCACCCGTAACAAATGGTTGGGACACGTAGTTTACGGGTCGCATGTAGAAAAGGAGGTCGATGATAATAGAGACACAACCCCCAACTTATGTAGATTTAACTAAAGATAACGAGGATAGTGATTAGTATATGGATTTGTAATTTTTGTATTCAAATTTGTATTAACACGACATATTTCCCACATAATTACTTTTATGACTTGAAAAAATAAATCTGTACAAAAAAGTGGTTAGCTGGACCCCCTGCGCCCTATATGATTAAGTGCAATACCGATGGCGCTGCTAAGGGTTGTCCGGGTCCTACCGCTTGTGGTGGTATTTTTAGAGACAGAAGTGCGGCTATTCTTGGTTGCTTTTCTTCTTCCATCGGTAACAGTTATGCTCTTCATGCTGAAATTGTTGGGGCTATGTTGGCTATTGAGATTGCTTTTGATAAGGGTTGGAAGAATCTTTGGTTGGAGTGCGATTCTCAGTTAGTGGTCTCTGCCTTAAAAGAATTGCACAATTGTTCTATGGAAGCTTAGAAATCGTTGGAATAATTGCATATTTTGACGAGACAGATGAAATTTGTTTGTTGTGCAGATAAGCTTGTCGGGCTTGGTACTAACATTTCTAGTTTTGTCTGGTGGCACCTTCCTCCTAGATTCATTGTTGAAGATTTCTGTAGAAATAGGTTAGGTTTGCCTAACTAGCGATTCTGCTGATTTCCTATTAGTCGTTTCACCTCATTCTCGGTCTTTTGTTGTTGGTGTGCTACTGCAAATGATTTTTAGTGACTTTGGTGCCAACCTAGTTGGGATGAGAGTCATTTAGTGATGCTCCTGCATGCCAATTTTATCTTTCTTTAGTTTGGTTTCCTTTTAATAGAATTGCTTCTTTTTCTTTTTAGTTGTAATGTTGTTTTAATCATGGGTATTGGCCTAGTCCCCCATGTCTCTTATATATTTTCCACATTTTTTTAATAAATTGTAGAGGGAGTACTCTTTTCTTCTCGATGGTTTTTTCCTAAGGAGGATTTTCCATCGGAAGGTTTTAACGAGGCTCCATGAACCCTTCTTTTGTTAAAAAAAAGAAACTTTTGTGTTTAAGTTTCTGTCTGCTGCAGTATGATGTAAGATCGACCCCTCCCTGCCGAACAAGTATGGTTTCCCATTATCGGACGTACGAAAGATCAAAACACACCCCTATTTTCACTTATCTTCACGCCATGTTGTCAATGATCGTACTTTAGTGACACCTGACCGCACCAACCCTTTAATTACTTAACCCGATATAGTGGTACCGTACTAGTTCGGTGGGGGGAAACCAAACCAAAGGAAAACACGTCGTCTGCGTGATTCCTGAGAGTTGTGCGTGAGGATATAATTGAAATATTTGAGGTTTGGGGGTGCGTGGTGATTAGGAGGGAGGGAAGTTGTGAAAAGCATGGGCGTTGTTTTGCTGCTACAGCCCTGCCCACTATACTTACTTGATGCACCCCCGTTTATTGATACAGCAGCACTTCCATTCGCAGCCTCTTCTGTGCGATTCTGGCAATCCTCTCGCCGCCACTACGAACCTCGGCGGCACCTGAAGCCACCCAACCTAACCGCAACGGAACCCCATACCGGAGTCCTCTCTTTCTCTCTCTCTGTCGTCGAATTTGGACCCCAAACCGTAAGTTTCTCTCTCCAACGAAGCTTTTTCTCCCTACTTCTGAACTCGCCACTCTCAAGCTACCTTCAAGCCTATTCAGTTTGTTGAAAGTTATTATTTTTATGCTCTTATGGGGTTTTTCTATTCTAAAACACGGTTTCTGCTCTACTTGAGAAGTAGATTGTTGTTGTTGTTGTTTAGTTTCTGGAATGATGTTCTTAACCTCTAGCTTAAGTTTTCGTGCACATTTTTGTTGCCACTGTTGGAAACGTGAGCATTGCATTTGTGTTTACTTTTTCTTGTTTGGTAGTTGATTCTTAAGTTTAGAGTTAAAGTTGTTCAACAAAGGATTTTTAATCATTTACTTATTTGCTGCTATATGTGCATACCTTATTGAAGATTAAAAACTGAAGGATCGTTAAATAACAAAACCGAAGAGATTGGTTTCGATGATTTTTTTTTGTCTTCGAAACCAATCCATTCAAGTTGAAAACACCCCTACTAATGAATAACTCCCTGTTTTTTTTTATTTCCCTGCTTGTTGTGAAAGATGCTGCCTTTATGTATTTCAATTTATTTACTAGCAAATTTTTTTGGTAACAATTTACAGGAAATTTGAAAGTTTGTTATTGATGACATTTATATTGTTTTTTTCATTATTTGAGGGTAACCTGTGTTCTTTTTCACGGATTCCTCCACCAATAAAATAGAATTGGTTGATTTCTACAACCCAATTTCAAAGCATTGTGCCCTGATGTGTTTTAGGCCTTTTAGAATCTCAAATAAAATATAAACGTATACACCTTTTGACACCCCTTACTTCGAATCTTACTAGAGTCTTGTTTTTGTTTTTGCTTGTCAGTCTCCACTGCAAATTGGAAAATATGATAATAGAAGAGGTTCAGTCGACAACAAAGAAACAGCGTGTTGCTACCCACACTCACATAAAAGGCCTAGGTCTTGAGGTCCGTTCTTTTCCTTTGTTTCTTCGGTTTAACAAGTTATTACATTTGTTCTTGTAGTTGCGTGAAAACAATCACTGGGTTTTAACCTTATGCTCAATAGGTCATAGATTTTGAGTTTTTACACACGCTTGAGGTTTGATTATTGTTCAGGTTAGTGGAAGAGCGTTGCCATTTGCTTCTGGGTTTGTGGGTCAAGCAGAGGCAAGAGAAGCATGTGGCCTTGTGGTTGATATGATACGGCAGAAGAAGATGGCTGGTCAGGCCCTCCTCCTCGCCGGGCCACCTGGAACCGGCAAGACTGCATTAGCCCTTGGGATATGTCAGGAGCTTGGGACCAAGGTTTCATTCCAAAACTCCTTGTATTTTATTTTTTTTCTTTCTGTAACCCTTGATTGCTAATAATAAGATTTATATAACTTTTTAGGTTCCATTCTGCCCAATGGTTGGTTCCGAAGTATACTCGTCGGAAGTAAAGAAGACTGAGGTTCTTATGGAAAACTTTCGACGCGCTATTGGTCTACGTATTAAGGAAAATAAGGACGTATATGAAGGGGAGGTGAGTTCATTGTAATTTAAAATTGTCTTGGATGGAATTGTTGATCACTTTGCATTCTACATGTTATTTTCTATATCAAACAAATCCTTTGATGTTTTGCTGGTCTTGTGCAAGGTAACTGAGCTCTCTCCTGAGGAAATGGAGAGTGTAACAGGAGGTTATGGTAAAAGTATTAGTCATGTGATAATTGGATTGAAGACAGTGAAAGGAACAAAGCAACTAAAGTTGGACCCCACCATATATGATGCTTTGATCAAGGAAAAGGTGACACCTCTTATTTCCTTGCCTTTCCACTTGATGTGTGCTCCTTTATATAAGATTCTATAACCTTTTTTTGCGTGAAGCTGTTTTCATTTTAAAGCTGTGTAGTATTTGTGTCAACCAATCTAGTGTTTTGTTATGGGATTTATGCACAATGTGTAGGTAGCTGTTGGGGATGTTATATATATTGAGGCAAATAGTGGGGCTGTGAAGAGGGTGGGCCGAAGTGATGCTTTTGCTACTGAGTTTGACCTTGAAGCGGAGGAATATGTTCCACTTCCTAAGGGAGAGGTTCACAAGAAAAAGAGATTGTTCAGGTATCTTAATTTTATATTTATATTTGAATTGTTCAGGTATCATACTATACACTTGTATTTAGGTTTCATTTTTAAATGTAATTGCAAATGTAAATTTCAATAAGTCACACTTCTATTGTTCCATTTCTAGTCGATCTGGAAGACTGTAACTGGCCTCATGTAGATGATAACATCTTAGGATATATTGGTTCACTGTACAAATGTTTCCCACCTTCATTGTATGCATTGTAGAGGAACTAGTTTGGTGGAACTGCATCAAGCCACCTTAAAAAGTTAGTCTGCAAAGCCTCTGAATGTAACTTGGAGTGGCATCTACTTCTAGTTCGTTCATTCTGTTGCAGTTGTCAAAGTTTGTTCCAATTATTATATTGAATCATTTCATTGGGGACAGGGAAAACATTAAGCAAAATTTCTATGGACAACATATTTTTTTTGTCTTCTAGGTTTTGAATTTAGAAAAGATAAATGTTTTGAATTTGTTTTTCGAAACCGTAAAATCTTGATGGCTTAAAGTTTAAATTAAAAATTGTCTGAGGATGTATATTACTGATTTCTTATAGTGATTTGGATTGTTTTTGTTGTTAAAGGATGTAACCCTACACGATCTGGATGCTGCTAATGCACGACCGCAGGGGGGGCAAGATATTTTGTCTCTTATGGGCCAGATGATGAAGCCTAGGAAAACTGAAATCACTGACAAGTTGAGACAAGAAATTAACAAGGTATTGTTCTAAGTTGTAATACATGTTGAATCTTTTAAATAGAAAGGGAGCCTTAGCGTGATTGTCAGAGTTGTTGTCATGTGATTAAGAAGTCATAGGTTCGAGTTGTCTAATCATTCTTTCGCAAATGCATGGTTAGGCTTTCTAAAATAGACCCACGACGATGGGCTGACATTCCTTGGGCTCCACCAGGGAATGAAGCTTTATAGTACTTGGTTACTTTTTTAAGTTTATGGCTAAAAATGCTGCAGGTCTAAAAATGGGCTTTCTGTTTTCAATTTTCTCAACTACTTTTGATTTTCATGCATATTACTTTTTTCTTTTACATGTTTAATTCATTAAAAAGGAAAAGAAATGGAGGGGGGTACACATTATATGTTTTACTTTGGTGACAGGTTGTAAACCGTTATATTGATGAAGGTGTAGCAGAGCTTGTCCCTGGAGTTCTATTTATTGATGAGGTGACTTCATCATTAACTTTCTCACTAATAAATGTCTGCAATTCTATTGCATTTAGTAAATCAAGTCTTAATGCGTTGCAGGTGCATATGCTAGATATGGAGTGTTTTTCCTATCTAAATCGTGCTTTAGAGAGCTCTCTATCTCCAATAGTAATCTTTGCCACAAATAGAGGAATATGCAATGTCAGGTATGATTAAACTAATGTTGCTTATAAGGATGTTTTAGTCCAGTGCTAAATTTGGAGGAACTGGATGAATGAAAATGTGATTATTGGTAGCCCACCATTCTGTGTTTGTTATGTCCATTACATGCATTTATTTTATGATGGTTGGTGCTTCTGGCTGTGATATTGTGTTTAATCCCTTTTCCGACTTTAATGTGCGTGTGATTAGAAAAAATCGGAAGCCGAATGATAGGTACCAGTAGCCATAGGAAATAGTAACAGAACTGAAGATTTGAATTAATGGAAAGACTTAAATATGTTTTAGGCCCCTGCAAATATAGCGTGTTTTGGTTTTGCACCCTGCAAATTTTTTTTTTTAATAAAAAGTCCTTGCAAAATACAGTGTTTTGATTTAGGCCCTTCTGTTAGACTGACGTTAAAAAAATGCCAATGTGTCTGCAACATGGTAAAAAGTCTTGCAAAATGTTGTGTTTTGATATTAGCCCTTGCAAAATACTGTGTTTTAATATTAGCCCTTGCGCAAATATTAGCCCTATTTCTAGTTTCTTCTTCTTCCTCTTCCTCTGTTCTCTTCTCAGGAACCTCCATGGATGGTTACAATCGTGAAAATGGAGTTCCTTTCTCACTTCTCTCTTTTTCGTGTTCTTGTTTCTGATCTAGATTCCTCTACTCATTATCAATCTTGCCATAATCAATTTTCCCCATTTTTCAAAATTCCTCGTGAAAGATTAGGGATTTGATTAGAGATTTGATTCTGAAATTAGGATTAGAGATTTGATTCTAAAACTAGGGCTTTTCTTTCAATCTGAAACTATGCAACAAATTGGAGCTACAAGAACAACATAGATGGAGTTTGTGAATAGAAAGATGGAAAGGAAGGAGAAAAAGTTGAAGGCATCAATGGTGGTGCTCTATGATTACGTGAGAGAGAGAAGAGGGAAGATTGAGAGAGATGGAGTTGAAAGAAAGAATAGAGTGGTTGTGGTGGTGTGGGTGAGAGAGAGAGAGAGGGGAGAGTGGTTGTATGGGTGAGAGAAAGAAGAGAGTGGATGTGATGGTGGTGGTGTGGTGGTTGTGGTGTGGTTGAGAGAGAGAAGAGAGTGGTTGTGGTGGTGGTGGTGTGGTGGTTGTGGTGTGGGTGAGATAGAGAAGAGAGTGGAGAAGAAAGGGAATAATAGAAAATAATGAAAAATTAAAAATAATGAGTTGGCATGCCAAATATGCATTTAAAATAAATAAAAATGAATATTAAATGACACAGATATTTTGTCAGCCAAGTCAGCCTTTTTTGTAACATATCTCTAACAGAAGGGCTAAATCAAAACACTGCATTTTGCAAGGACTTTTTACTTAAAAAATTGTGCAGGGTGCTAAACCAAAACACACTATATTTGCAAGGGCTTCAAACATATTTAAGCCTAATGGACATAAGGAACAGATTCACAGCTCAAAGGAGCCCTTACAATGATAAAATGCATAAAGACAGAAAGAAAAATAGCTGGCACTATAGAGGCCTTATCTCTCCCAAACTCTAACTCTATTCTTAATTCTTGCTTACATTTATAACACTCAACTAATGCTCACATTTTCCCTCCACTTTGCCACATGATCTGCAAGTTGGTTACAACAATTTCCGTCCCTAAGCCATAATCCCCTGCATCTCGTTTATTTAATTTCCCCCCTACATTTTATTTATTTAGGATCCTATCAGCGGATCTCTGTGGTTGTGGACCCTTGTTGATGTTTAGGGCTGGTAGTTAGATTAGAAACCCAATTGACATACATCAATGTAAATTCTAAGTTGCTAGTAATCATTGGTTCTCTTTGCATGAGCAGATGATGTGTAGTTTAAGCGTGCCATGTCTCTTTTCATGATTTATGACCACATTTTGATTATTTTCACTACAGTTAAATTTGAGTGTAAACTTGCTTGCTTTTTATACAGAGGGACCGATATGAGCAGTCCTCATGGCATACCTGTTGACCTATTAGATCGGTTGGTAATCATTCGAACACAACCCTATGGTCCTGCTGAAATAATACAGGTAAATGGCCTTTCACTTTCTTTCTATGTATCAAACTTGTTCAATTTGGATGTGCTAACAATCTAACATATGTGCTTGCTTCTTACTTGTTGGGGAATAGATTCTAGCTATCCGTGCTCAAGTGGAAGAACTAGTTGTGGACGAGGAAAGTTTAGCTTTCCTTGGGGAGATTGGACAACAAACATCATTAAGGTCTGGATTTTAGATTGGCTATCTTCCAATGTTTTCCTTTCCTGTGTTACTTATACTGTTTGTTTATCAGGCATGCGATTCAGCTTTTATCACCTGCCAGCGTTGTTTCAAAAGTAAACGGCCGAGACAACATTTGCAAGGTAATTAATTATGGATTGAATGTTAAGCACTTGAAATATTCTGCTTACTACTACTACTATCCCTTCAATTGAGTTATCGCTATTATTGTGAATTTTATAGGCGGATCTCGAGGAAGTCTGTTCGCTTTATTTGGATGCCAAATCATCAGCCAGAATACTTCAAGAGCAGCAAGAAAAATACATCTCATAACATTACTTTTAAACTGTTTCAGTTGTTGCTTTTGGGTTTAAATTATAAATGCTTAGCTACTCTCAACTTCTTTTAAAAATCAATTCATTCTTGTATGGAAAAACAGTTCCTCCTCTGTGTCTTTGTTAAAAGTGCCTCATGCCTGCATCTCATTTGGGGAGCATATTGTAGATGTGAGAGATGTGCTTCTGCCTCTATTCTAGATACTCTATCCCATAAGATAGAAGGCCTGATAAATGTTTTATTGTATAACATGGTGTATTGTAACCCTGACCTTGTTCTGGAGTCTGATCAACCGATTGCTTTAACAATGTGGAAGGAAATCTACAAAAATGTAACTAAAAAAATGCATGCGAAGATTGTGCGTGATGGGGGCTTTACGGGACAATTAGGAAGTTCTAATATTTTAGAGAAATACTTTGTAGTACGAAACGAATAATAAGAAAATAACGTGGCAAACACAAAATACTGTTCATGTCGAGATCTCTCCGTGTATTGTATCAAGGCAGAAGTGATATTCGTACGTTTCTTAAAAAAAAATTCGTATCAGATATCACCTCTCAATATTTTATCATTGCCTGTAAGTCCATGCCAATGCCATTCTTTACTAACCTAAATGATAATATAGGCACCAACATGGAAAGGCAAAGGAAATCAATTATCCCTTGTTCTTTTTACTTGGCTGATGATTGGGATTATACAACAACATCCTTGCTTGGTTTTGGTTGGCTGTCAAAATTTAATTACACAAGGAGGAAGTAAATTTTAAATGAAGAGCTACACTAGTGAAAATCTAAATAATCTTAATGAGGCCACCAAATATGGACATAATGGTCATTTAAAGTAATGCACGGTTAGATAGATCACCTAGTTATTGGATATTAGTTCCACTTGTAATTCCACACTAGAAAGTTAGTTTAGTAGTAACAAAAACTGTTACAAGTTCTCATTTTGTATATCATGGTACTCATTTTACAATCAGAATTGGAACAATACTTTAACTTCTCGATTTCATTCCTAATTGTTTTCTCTCCATGAAACTGTTTTCAGTATCAGATCATATCATGGTATCAGAAGATCTTTGAAGATTACTCCACTGCAGCCATGCCTCTCACACGGTTTAGACTTCCTCCTTAAGCATCAGATCGCATAAACCTTCCATGGATCCTGCTCAAAACACGAGGAGTCCCTACTACGTGCATCCGAATGAAAATCCAGCGATTTTTCCTGGGCGAGGTTGATGCGAAAAGCCTTAATCGGTAAGAACAAGTTTAAATTTGTTGATGGATCAATTCCTATGCTTGATTCATTCGATCCAACCTATGACGCTTGGGAATGATGCAACAATATTGTGCATTCTTGGATTCGGTTTTGCCTTCAATAGCTGAGACTATCGTCTATAAAGAACTCGCCTCTGAAGCCTGGAACAATCTCAAAGCGCGATTCTTGCGTGTTGATTGAGTACGCGTTGCAGATTTGAAGTACGGTTTTTATCAATTGAAGCAAGATTTACTTTCGATTACCGATGTCTTCATTGAAATGAGCGTTCTGTTTGACGAATTGGAGAACTACCACCCTAAACCTCAATGTACATGTCTTGTACCATGTTCCTGTGAAGCGATGTGCAACGTAAGACTAATTCATGAAGAAGACAATGTTATGTGCTTCCTCAAAGGCCTTATTGAAAGATTTGTTGGGGAATTTCTGATAGTTCAAGATGAAACTTGGATAAATCTGAAGTTGTGTAAAACACTTTCAGATTGAATCAAATTTCGGGGTTCAACCAAAATCGTTCAATCGGATAAAATCAGAAGATTATGTTCAAGAGTATTTGTTTTTATGTATGGAGATGGTGTTCCTATGACTTTCTGAACCAGAATTGATCAATTCTTTTGAAGCAGTTTTTCATATGGCAGTTTTCAACAGTTTTATGCTTAAAACGGTCATATCCGCCAAAAGCGTTGTATTGGCGCGCCGCCCGCTGCGTCGGCAATCGCCAATCCGCTAGCGTCGTCCGCGCGCCGCGCGCAAGTCACGCGCCACCAAAGATCGTCAATCCATGCGCGCGCGCGCAAAGTCACGCGCAACCAAGATCGCCAACTCACTGCGCGCGCGTCCGCTGCGCTGCGCGCAAGTCACGCAGCGCAATCGCAGACCACACATCGCTAACACTCCTTATTTTGTTAAAACAAGCGTGCACTCTTATTCTAACATAATAATGAGATCAATTACACTAAAATGTCCAACAAACCTCCCCATTTTAGCGTAATTATCGATCAAATCACCAAAGTCATATCATACAACAAACTATCGCATAAATGAAATATCGTGACGATTGAATTTCATCTTAGCTAATTACACGCTTTCAAATATTCGAATATCGTGGTGTCACTAAGGATTGAACCTTTCTATTCATAATGAATACATGAAGGTAATCTGCACAATAGTTTAAAACATTACTCTTACTCGACACTAGTTTACTAGCTCGTGTCCCTATCCTTCATAAGCATATCAAAGCCAAGTCCCACTTTCTGAAGCGGCTAAACTTCATGCTTATATAGGTAGTCCTTTTCTTTCTTGCACTGCAAATGCAATTTTTCAAAAGAACCATTAAGAAGTTATACTTCAACCCCTTAACTTACGTAACCAGAACACATGCCTTTTGGGATTCTTACGATGATGTGTTCCAATCTCCACATGTTAAGCTTTCCACATTGAATTCAAGACCTAACGTCATATTAGATGGGAATTGGGTATCTTAACATAAGAAATTTCGAGATGGACTTTAATCCTAATCCAACAAATAGGCCTTTTCACGAGATCTCTATTTAACCCTTTGGTTAAATGATCGGCCAAATTGTGTTGAGTTCTCACAAACTCCACGATATAACACCATGCATGATTAACTCCCGAACCATGTGGTGTCTAACACCCAAGTGTCTAGATTTCCCATTATACACTTGACTATATGCCTTAGCCAAAGTAGCTTTGACTATCACACCGATGAGACATGGGAGGTATAGGTTTGGGCCACAATGGAATCTCATATATCGATTTCTTAGCCACTCACTTCTTTACCATTTCTTTGCTAAAAAGCTACAAATTCAGATTCCATTGTTGAATTTGTAATGCAAGTCTGTTTCTTGAATGCCCAAGAGATAGCACCTCCTCGAGGAGGAATACCCAACCACTTGTGGAGGAATAATCTTCCATATTGGTTATCCAACTTGCATCCGAATAACCTTCAATGATTGAAGGAAATCCAAAGATATGTCAAATCATAATTAATGGTTCCTTTAAGTACTTGAATACTCGGTTCATAGCTTGCCAATGATGAGAACTAGGATTACTTGTAAACCTACTAAGTTTAGCAACAACATAAGCTATATCGGGCCTAGTCTTGCGATCATTGCATACATGAGTGATCCTATCGCCTTGAGTATTCAAGTTGAGACAACTGCTTTGTACCTTTATTAGGTAGTAGCTTCAGTGCTAGGATCAATGGGAGTACTTACCGAGAACAATCTTTAAGATTAAATTTCTCCAATATCTTCTCAATATAATGTGATTGAGAGATGGAGATGCCATTGTTTCCACGTTTGATCTTTATTCCTAAGATCACGTCCGCCTCCCCCATATCTTTCATATCAAACTTAGAGGACAAAAATGCCTTAGTTTCATCAACTTGATCTTGGTCGGTACCAAAGATCAACATGTCGTCTACATACAAACAAATGATGACTCCTTTGCCATGAGTATCAAACTTGTCAGATAGACATTTATCCGCTTGGTTTAGAACAAAACCACTAGATAACACAACCTCATCAAATTTTTGATGCCATTGTTTAGGTGCTTGTTTCAAGCCATAAAGAGATTTCATCGGGCTTGCACACCTTATTTTCATTTCTGGCATAACAAACCCTTCAGTTGCTTCATGTATATCTCTTCATCCAATTCACCATTTAAGAATGCGCTTTCACATCCATTTGGTGAATCACCAGATTGTGGATAGCGTGCAAGTGCTAACAACGATCCTAATAGTGGATATCCTAGCAACAGGAGCATATGTATCGAAAAAATCAATACCCTCCTTTTGCCTAAAGCCTTGGATCACCAATCGGCTTTGTACTTGTCTCAAATACCATCCACTTTCATCTTTCTCCTAAAG
This sequence comes from Oxytropis ochrocephala, assembly GCA_020916435.1. Lineage (NCBI taxonomy): Eukaryota > Viridiplantae > Streptophyta > Magnoliopsida > Fabales > Fabaceae > Oxytropis > Oxytropis ochrocephala. The sequence goes on along the minus strand of CM037093.1, from coordinate 68,956,602 downwards.
ATCATCTTACATCCTAATGGCTTACATCCGTGAGGTAAGTCAACCAATTTCGTGTATTATTTTGCAAGATGGAGTCCATCTCACTTTGGATTGCTTCTTTCCACGAATGCAACATCCTCAAGCCATTGCTTCACTAAAAGTCTTTGGATCTTCCTCAACATTGAGGCAATATTGATATTGAAATTCAACATCATTCCTTGACCCTTCAACCAAATAGAGTTGAAAGTCATCACCAAATGACTTAGCCTTTCTTACTCTCGTACTCTTTCTTGTTTCGTATTTCAGTTGAAGGCATATCCTCATTATTAATCGAGACTTTTGACATGGTGTTCATGTTCTTTGGCCTAGGTATAGATGTAAACCTTTGTTCATCAAAGATTGCATCTCGTGACTCTATGACCGAGTTCACAAAGAATGTAATCATTAGATTCTAGCACATAGAATCTATATGCTTTAGAATGCTCAAAGATATCCAATAAATATGCAGTCTATACCTCTTCACCTAAGGTTTTCCTTTTAGGTTCTGTAAGTCCGACCACAGCCCTTACATCCCCAAATTTTGAGATAACTCAAATTTGGAGTCTTTTTGTGCCAAAGTTCATATGGGGTAACCTTATTCCTTTTGTTAGGAATTCTGTTCAACAAGTAACAGTCATCACATAGCCTCACCCCAAAATCCTTCACTTAGACCTGAATAGGATAACATAGAATTCACCATTTCTTTCAAGGTTCTATTCTTCCTTTCAAATACACCATTCTGTTGTGGTGTATAGGAGTCTGTAGTTTGATGTATTATTCCGGTAGATTGAAAATAAACAGGATCATAATACTCACCTCCCCTATCCGTACGAAGAGTTTTGATTAACCCATTTTTATGAAGTTCTACCTCTTTCTTATAGATTTTGAATTTATCAAGAGCTTTATCTTTTGAAGTTAATAAATATACATAACAATACCTAGATGCATCATCAATAAAAGTAACAAGATATTTTTTATTACCTAATGATGGAGTAGCATGCAAATCACACAAATCACTATGAATAAGGTCTAAGACTTTAGTCTCACTTTTAACATCCTTAAAAGGTTTCCTAGTGATCTTGGTCAACATACAAGTTTTGCATTTTTCAATGTTCATATCAAAAGGAGGAATCATACTTGTTTTTGACATATCTCTTAATCTTTTGTAATGAACATGTCCTAATCTAGCATGCCAAATTTCTCGATTTAGTCATATTAGTTATAGAACTACACGAGGCCATACAAACAGATTCAGGAACAAAAGGAACATCAATGTTTAATTTAAACATTCCATTACAACGATAACCAAATCCAACAAAAGAACCATGTCTTGACAATATGTACTTGTCACTTTCAAGTACTTGCTTGAAACCACAATTATTTAAAACCATACTGCATAATAAGTTCTTACGAATACCGGTACAAATAAGACATTATCCAAATACAAACTTTTTTCTAAGTAAAAACTAAAGTTACACAACCTATTCCTAGGATTGGTTCGATCGCAACATTGCCCATCTTCACAATAGAGCCATCATCGATTGGTCTAAACTCCTTGAACCAACGATTTCGATCTTTGCACACATGGCTTGTTGCTCCTAATCAAACCACCAAGCAACATCATCATCCTCGCATAGAATGCATCGGATATTAGTGATACATAATTAGAATTCGTGATTCGAATTAAAATTATTCACAACAATCGACCTTGTTGCTTTTCGGGATCATTTGATCCACTTGGACCAAATTTTTGTTCTTTTCTTTGAACACCCTGGCAGTCCTCTTTAGATGACCGTGTTTCCCACACTTCCAAAGATGACAATTTTGTCTGCTTGTTTGGACCTTTGTTCTTATTTCCTTGAAACTTTCGTTTCTTACCTTTACCATGGTAATTATACTTAATCGCTCCACTTTCCTCTACCATATTAACTAAGAGGAACTCACGATTTTCTCATTTATCTTGTCATTTTCCCGAGCCTCGGTGACTCCTCAATCATGAAATGACTACCAAGTTGAACCAAAGTCAACTCTTCCTTCTTATGTTTCAAGGTATGCTTGAAATCTTTCCAAGAAGAAGGCGCTTTATCTATTATAGATGAAACGCAATGGGTTCATCCATTTTCAAATCATGTTGAGTAAATCGACCTGCATTCGCAGCTAGCTTCATTATATTGTTCCATAACAGGCCTTGAATCAATCATTTTGTAATTAAAGAAATTACTAACCAGAAATTTATTACTTGAAGCATCTTCTGCCATATATTTGGTTTCAAGAGAGTCCCATAATTCCTTAGCAGATTCAACATTTTGATAAATATCAAAGAGAGAGTCAGACATACCGTTCAGAATGTGTCCACGACAAATATAATCATCGTTCTCCCATTTCAGACGCTTCCTTGTTTGATCCAGAGTTTCGTTTTCCATGTATACCGGCATTGGTGTACTCAGCACATATACCACTTTCAATGTTGTCAAGAGAAAGTGCATCTTCTTCTGCCATCTTCTGAAATCCTGCTCTTCAAACTTGTCCAATTTCGCAGACTTGCTTGTCATCTTCGAACTATCGTTCGTCATTTCGAGAATTTGATTCAATCTTTTGTTGGGGAATTTCTGATAGTTCAAGATGAAACTTGGATAAATCTGAAGTTGTGTAAAACACTTTCAGATTGAATCAAATTTCGGGGTTCAACCAAAATCGTTCAATCGGATAAAATCAGAAGATTATGTTCAAGAGTATTTGTTTTTATGTATGGAGATGGTGTTCCTATGACTTTCTGAACCAGAATTGATCAATTATATTCAAAACTGTTTTTCATATGGCAGTTTCCAACAGTTTTATGCTTAAAACGGTCATATCCGCCAAAAAGCGCCAGATCTTGTGCGCATGCGTCGCGCGCGCGCGCAAGTCACGCAGCAAACAACCTTCGCTCGATCCGCGCGCGTCGTCCGCGCGATCGCGCGCAAAGTCACGCGCAACCAAAGATCACTCAATCCGCGCGCCGTCCGCGCATCGCGCGCAAGTCACGCGCGCAACCAAAGATCGGCTTTGTCAATCATGCGCGCCTTGTCCGCGCGCGTCGCGCAAAGTCACGCGCGAATCACGCGATTACCACACTGCCAACACTCCTTATTATGTTAAAACAAGCGTGCACTCTTATTCTAATATAATAATGAGATCAATTACACTAAAATGTCCAACAAGATTCACCATGACACGCTCTCAGATTCTCTTGAAGAATCCTCCACCTCCTATTATTGTCTTCTCTATGTTGATTGAATATGAAAGACAAAATGGGCTAAGTCCCGTCCAAGAAGAATTCACACCTCTTGTAACGTTGTTGATGGCAAACGCTACTACAAAAAGGCAAAACCTCATGTACCAGGAAGTCTACCTTTTTTAATAGGCAAGGTCATACTGTTAAAACATGCTACAAGAAGCATGGTTATCCCTTTGGTTCCAAGAAAGATGGGAAAGCAAGCCTAAATGATGTCTCTTCTGATGCTGACAACAAAGGTGAAGTTGTTGATTCCACTCCTATCACTACTCGTACTATTTCTCAAGAGTATATAAGTAGCTCATGGATATCTTGAAGAAGTGCAATCTTCACACAGAATCCCTACCAAACTCTCCTCCTAATGCAAGTGAAGAACCTTCCATCAACCAACTTTGTATCACTGATACTTAAGATAATGTTCACGCCTTTCTTGAATCTTCACCTATTGTGTGCAAACAACTCTTTGGATAACTGATTCTGGAGCCACAGATCATGTCTGCAATACACTGACCTTGTTTGAATCATATAGAACTATTAAACCTCTCTCTATGTACGCCTGTCAAATGGTATCTCAACCACTGTTTCATACGTTGTCTCAGTTTGGCTCAATAAGGATTTTGTTATACATGATGTTATGTATATCCTTCACTTCAACCTTTCCTCGACTGCTTGAGTATGGAATTGATGTTAGTTTCTCTGAAAATATGTGTGTCATTCAGGACCTTTCACCCAATCATATCGGTTTGGGGGCGGCTCCATGGTAGACTAGTTCATCTTGACGATGGTCACACAAATTCGATTGCTGCTATATACACACTTTCCCGTTTCACTTGGGTATTTCTATTGAAGTCTAAGTCTCTGATGTTAAGGAGACCATGTTGAACTTTACTATTATGGTTGGAAACCAGTTTTGCAGGACAATTAAGACATTCTACAGTGATAATGGCACTGAATTTTAGTTGAAAGATCTATGCACAAAGAATGGCATTGTTCATCAGTTTAGTTGCGTTAAAACTCCAGAGCAAAATGGCAGAGTAGAACGCAGACACCAGCACAATATCCATGGTCATATGCCATTATCCATGTTGTCCACTTGATTAATAGGATGCCTTTTTAGAAGGCCTAATAAATGTTTGACCTGACCTTGTTTTGGAGTTTGATCAACTGTCGTGATCCCGAGTGCTTTAATGGATGATTAGGAGCTGCTTACTCTAGACATTTACTAATATTTCTCTAAAAGCTATTGTGTTTTCTTAAACATGTGTTTTGCTAAACTGCTAATAATGTTGAGAATCAATTTCATCATTGTTTGCCATTGTTTTCTAACCCAAATTATACGTAGCCACCACCAACATGGAAGCCAAAGGAAATCAATTATCCCTTGTTTTTTTTACTTGGCTGATGAATGGAATTGCTGCAGAACATCCTTGCTTGATTTTGATTGGCTGTCAAGTTTTAATTGCACAAGGAGAAAATGAAAATCTAAATGAAGAGCTACACAAATGAAAATCTAAATAATAGGGCAACCAATACATGAACATAATGGTCACTAATGCTCTTCTGGTACTTTGTCTTTTGTCTTATTCATTTTCTTTTATCTTCTTTCTTCTAGTAGATGCATTTAAGAGTGTCGTTTAATAGCTTTAGCTGATGTTGGATCTTCGTAGGCAGTAAAGCTTTGATCGGATGCTTTGTCAAATTGACACTTTCTTTCAGATGCATGTACTTGTTGATTAGTGTTTCTTCTCATAAACTGAATGCTTGTTTATTCTCTTGATCAGGCGCCTCCTGATTGATCTCTTGCAACTTCTTCAGCATTGCTTCTTTGGGCTTCTTACTTTACTGTCTTTCCCACACCAGATGATGTACTCCAACTTTGTGTTAAGCTTCAAATGCTTTAGCTAAACACAACTTCTTTCTTTTGTCTTGATCTTGAGTATGCATAATTATCTTCTTTGAAATGTTCTTGAATATATCCAGTACACTCAATCAAACACATGAGGATAAAATTGTTTTATATTTTGTTATTTGTTATCTTCGAAACCACTTGTGGGTTATTGCTTCTGGATCATCTGATTCCAACAACGACAAGACCATTGGATGGCAGATGGATGATATTAAGGGAATTAGTCATACTTTTTTCATGCACAAATTTTTTCTTCAAGAAAACTCCAAGAACATTGAGGGGGTAGAGGAGGTTGAATATAAAGGAAGTTATGAAAAAGGAAATCATAAGGTGGTTTGATGGTGGAATTGTTTATCCTATTTCAGATGGTGCTTGAGGGGTCATGTTCAATGTACTCGTAAGAGAGGAGGTGTCACTGTGGTTAGGGGTGTGCATGGTGCAAGAACTGCACCAAACCACACCAAATAAGCAATTCGGTTCGGTTCAAAAACCATTTTTGCAAAAAAACGGTTTCTTTGTTAAACTGGTTCCAGTTTGGTTTTGAACCAGTTCTAAACCGATTTTCAGATTAAAACCTGATTTCCTTTACTGAACCAATTTTCCAGAATTGCACACTGGATTTTCAATGTCACTGCATGCCCTGATAGCCTCTACAGGCGACTACAGCATGGACTCTGACATGTTGCTAAAGTTGTTCTTTGAATCTAATATCTATGTCTATATTATATATATACAAAAATATCACCACTAAACTTCCAAAATTAGCTCTAACTATTAATTGACACATGTACTACCTAATACAATGTCAAAGGGTACTACTGTCTTTTTATGGATCAAACTTTTCACTCTTCGCAACATTTCACTTTTCCCAATTTCACTTTTCCTAACTCATTTTCTCTTTCTCTTTCCCTCCACCTTTAATTCAAATTCAAACTCCCTCACAAATCTATTATCATTATTATCTATCTAATCTAGTTTTCTAATATCTATTTATACTAATAAACTACATTTAAAATTCCATTTTTAGTCTCTCACTTTATTTGTCACTTAGATAGATTAATTTAATGAGAAAAAATACAATAGTAATTGGACTAAAATTTAATTTTTTTCACACAAATCCATACTGACTAAATAATAGAAGGACAATTATTTGTTGTCACTAAAAATTATAAAATTAAAAAACTACTATAAAAAATTAGGGACAAATATTTGTTCCATATTTTTTTAAGACTACTATAAAGCTACTATATAAAAAACACGGAATTAATATTTGTCATTGATAAATCTACTATTTAAAAAGCAAGGCTTCCGTAAAAAAAAAAACAAGAAGGCTTAATGACTATTTAAACTACTGATTCATATTTAAAATAAATATTTCTTATTGATAATTGTCATACCCCAATTTTGTCTGACTAGGTGAAAATCAAATAAAATTGTATTTTTGTAAATGCCCAATTTTAATAAGTATTTTTCTCGTTTTCAGAAAACCTCAAAATATATGTCTCGTTGTGTAAGTGCACTATTCTTGGCCGCGTAAATGCTCTAATGAACTTATACCACTTAAGTATTGTTGTGTGCGCGTGCCTATTTAGATGCGTGCTCATTTAGGCGCGAGTGTCGATTTAAGCGCGCGTGTTTATCCTCATAGTGCAAATTAAACCGCTAACTAAGTGCGTGTTTGTCGTGCGAGAGTCATTTAATTGTGCGAAAGTTAACAATTTAGCGTTACTGTTATTTGTTTCATTATTATTGGTTAACTAGTAGTCATCTATAAAAGGCAATCAAGTAATTGGCTTGTTTGAACTTATTTTCTTTTTATTTATTTAAAATAATGCAATTACATTTTTCACATAAAAATAATAATAATAAAATAAGTAAGAAAAAAAAAGTCAAACAAAAAATAATAGAACAGCAAAGATGCTGTTGTTGCTGCCGTGGGTATTTTGAGCTCCAAGCTCAATTCTCCTTCTTCTTGTCCCCTTGTTTGGTTTTCATTTTGGGCAAAAACATGTCAGCCCCCTTGCTGCTCCACTATGTATCAGCTGCAGCCACAACCACCTTGTCTCCAACAGCTATAATCTCTTGCTCTTCACCCACACCTACACCACACAAACCCCATTATAAATAGAGACCCACAACAACAGTGAAAAAAGGAGGGACGCAGATAGCAAAAAAAACGAAAAAGCTGAGAGGGAAGGGAATCAAACAGTGAAAATATTAGATAACAAGAGTAAGGCATTTGGGAGAAAGAGAGGAGAGTAGAACAAAAGAAGAGTGTGGGAAGAAACAAACCACTGTTCATCTTCTTCCTTAGATAATATCCATTTCTACAACTCCACAACAATCAACACACAAACAGAAACCAGACCACCATTGCAACAACAACAACCACCGCCCTTCCTTCCACCCAAACACCACCACGCCACCCTCTTTCTCACTCCCTGGACCTCCATCTTCTCCGTCGTCACCGCCATAACCGCCGCGCCTCCTCTCTCTCCGGTTGTCTCTCTCGCTCTACACCATCGTCTCCGTCGTCACCACTCAAACCACCGAGAACGTTGCCGGCGAAGCTTTCCCCGGACGTCTCTCTCTCTCACGGTTCCCGTCTCCCTCTCTGGTTCGCTCTTTTCTTTCTCTTTCTCTCTCTCTCTCTCTCTCTCTCTCTCAGAAACGTTTCAACTCTCTCTCAGAAGCTCAGGCGAAGTTTCACCTTCTTTCTCTTTCCTCTCTTCGTAAACGTCGCCTTAAAACAACAAAAACCTCCCTCCTATATCCTATAATCCTATAGGTCGAGCATCTTCGAAACCTATCCTTCCTATGAAGAAAGGCTGTCAAGAACGTAGAGGGGGTAGTAGGGAAGTCCTTTCTTTCTCTTTCCCAGGACTATAAATAAGATTAGTAGCTAGGAGCTCAAGGCGCTGTGAGGGAAAGATTAGGGTTCACTAACCCACTTGGTTCCTTTTATTGCACCTGTTTGTTGTGGATATATATGGGTTCATTCTCTGTTTAATTAAAAGTAATCAAACTAATCTTTGCACACCCACCTCCTTAATACGCACCCCACCATTCAAGCCTTTTTTTTTAAAACATGGACCAGCTCAACAAAAAAACGAGTTGGGCTTTACCAAGTGCACCCCCCTGTTTCACTACAAAAAACGGAACAGATAGCGGGGGTTATTTTACGGAGGTTTTAAGAACCTCCTCAGAATAACGTTAAAAATACGGTCCTTGGATTCTTCAGTTAAAAAGTTTTATTCAAATTGAAGAGGTTAAAAAAACCCCCGCAGATTGAAACAAAAACCCCCGCAGATTGAAACAAAAACCCACAAAAAATTCCCTCCTCTTCTCGCTCAATCGCGCGGAAACCCTACCTCTCTCTCACAACTCTCACGACTCTCTCTCACTCACAACTCTCTCTCACTCACAGATTGAAACGAAGAAGAAAGGGGAACAGAAACCCTTTCTTCCAATAGAAACCCAATGGTATAAGCTTCACCGGCAACCCAAGAACAGAAACCCTTTCTCACGACTGAAACCCTTTCTTCCAATAGAAACCCAAGATGAACCCTCAGGCTTCAAGAACAGAAACCCCTTACGATTGAGGTATGAATCCTTTCATCTTGCCATTTTTATTGTTATTCCCTAAATTGTTGCTAACTCCGGTGATTCTTGTCATTGCTATTGTGAAAAACAGAAACCCTTTCATCTCAGGCTTCTATTTACGAATCTCAAACACCATATCTTGCTTCAGGTATGAATCCTCTTCATTTCTTCCTCTTCGTCTGTTCTCTTCGTTTCATCCTCTATTGTTGAACCCTTTCTAGTTTGTCTTTGTTTCTTCCTCTTCGTAACTTAATGATTTGTTTTCTTGATAATTTTGGTTTGATTGAGTTGGAATGAAAATGTGTTGATCTATTAAGTTTTCCCTTTTAGCTTAATGATTTTTTATATTCATTCATTCTTTTAACTTTTTCCCTTTTGGTTGTAGTTAGATTTTAGATAGTAAGTTAGAAACTTATGAGATATGATTATGCTTTTCTTACTTATTTTATTCGGACAGTGAATAACATGGTGTTGGCCAATTAGCCAAATACATTTTTATAAATTGGAGATGTGTGAATAATATTGTGTGTGGATAAATTAAAATATGTGTGGATAAATTGGAAGAGACATTGTATGGTATGTATGGTCATGCTTTGCACAAAAGAAACCTAAATCGACTGTCTATTCTTATTATGAATATGATCACTCACACAACACAATTAAACTCTTTTCAGTATTCTATGCCCATTTCTTCATAGGTTGTCTCTAATATTACTTAAATGTATGCTCTTTGGACTTCAATGACTAGTTATGGAACATTAAATGTACAAGTTTCACACTCTTTGCTTATTGCTTCTGTTATGTTCACATTCAATCTTATTGTTTATTGCTTATTGCTTCTGTTATGTTCACATTCAATCGCATCAACTTAGAAACTTTTGTTTTACAAACAGTAACACATTTTTCAACAGCCAACATAAAACTTTGCCAATCTTTATAACAAACATATATGTAGTTTGCATCCCAATAAACAATTTGTTATTGTAAATGCTGGCATCTTTATGTGTCCTAAGATCGTAAAGTTGTAAGAGTTTAAGAGCTAATTCGAGAATGTTGACAAGAATGCTCTTATGTTGAAATCTTTGGTTGAATTGTATTTTATTTCATTTTACTCTTGTTGATTTGAGTTGGTCATGATTTTTCTGGTAAAAATATATTTGACTAGGACTCTCCCTGTTTTATAAAGTTATAACGAGTTCATGACTTTTAAACTCTATATCTTCAATTTATGATTTGAATTTTGAATACCGTGATTTGTAAGTTAGTGTTAGTAAACAGCACTGCAAAGGAAATAGAAAGTAATTTGGTTACACCAATTATGTTTTTAAGGGTATATTCACTACTAGAAAATGGACATTAAACAGCACCATTTAGTATCGGTTGTTTGAACAGCCGATACTAAATGTAGACACGGTGGCAATTTTGAAATTAAGTAGAAGTTTTCAATTTTCACGCCTACATTTAGTATCGGTTGTTTAAACAACCGATACTAAATGTGCATCTCAAACACATTTAGTATCAGGTTTCTAAACACCCGATACTAAAAGCCACGTTTAATTTTTCCAAATACAAACACGCGTTCTCTCCCTTTCACCTAAGTCTCTCTGTCTCTCACTCTCTCACGATGCTCTCTCACTCTCTCACGCCGCTCTCTCACTCTCTTGTCGTTCTCTACTTTCACCGCCTCGTTCTCGGCTCTCGCCGTTGCCTTGGTCACCATCGCCTTCCTCGCCAGTCGCATTCGGTCAAAGAGCTTCAAAACCCTAAGTTTTCGAACGACCTCGCTTTTAAGCTTGCGCGCGAAGTCTTCTTTGTTGTTCCGGAACGGCCTTCTTTTCAAAGACAGACCTCCTCTTCGTGGCACCTGGTTTGTATTCTCCTCTTCTCTCGATTTGTATTTCAAAGAAACCCTAAAAAGAAGAGAAGATTGTATTTGATTCAAACCCTAAACTCAATGTTTTGTTAATTGATTAACGAGAACAATAACAGATGCTATGGGAGATACTATGTTGAGAGCATCAAAGTTGGGTACTCGGAAGCATCGATTCACGTAACAATAACAAATGCTTGAAAGACCTTGGAGTGGGTACTAGAAGCATCGATTCAAATTTCACTCACCAAGAGTTGTTTGCGTGTTGGAGATAGAAAATGAGGTATGTTTGATTGTGTGTAAACTACATAATTAATTCCATGTTACATGTGTTGGGTTTCATTTTTTCTTTTTGGAAGAAAAGATTTCAAATTGCTAATAATGTACTTGGTGTTGTTTGAAAGATTGCACTAAAGTCAGTATGTCCGTGTTGTTTGAAAGATTTCAAATTCCCATTTTGAAAGATTGCTAATAATGTTACATGTTACATGTGTTGATTTGCTTCTTTTTTATTCTTTTGGTTAGTAGGTAGAGTCTTTGAAGTATAGTTCTGCTATGATCATCGGTTGTTCATAAATAACATTCAATTTGTTTGAAGTTTGTTTACGTGCTCATTTTTTTTCTTTTGGGTTTATTTGAATTTCTTAAGAAAAGTTGGGACTTAAGTTAAAAGGCTCGCCAACTACCAAGCATTTTTTAAGGAGAAGGAAAACGTTATTATTGATCCAAATACTGAAAATTGATTTTATTTTTGTCATATTAATTGTTTGTTTGCGATGTTCTTTCTGGGAATAAAGAAGGAAGTAGAAGCGGTACTCTTCCTCCCGATATTGTTTGCAATGATGGAAGAAGTGTACAATAACTATAAAAGTGCTGTAAGTTCAGATTCCTTTGTTTTGTGTTTATGTATATACACTAAGTACAGTTTACAAAATAAATCATTAAATAATTTTTTTTCCATGACTAAGCAATTACTAGTATCTGTGGGATAAGGTGTTTTTTCACCCAATGTTACGATTCACTGTGGAACTGATCTCCCCAGTAGCTTTCTTTAAGTGCGGAGATGTGTTGTGCCTATTCTTGTTTGTTTCCTTCAGGATCTGGTGCATGCTTGATTGTAATATTATTGTCTGGTACTCTATCAATTGCTTGGTGATGATGGATTAATATGTTAATTGTAACGTGTTGATTGCAGAATGTAGATCAATTCCAATATCAAATCATGTTTTTATGATGGTTGTTAATGTTTAAAACTTGGGCAGTAGATACTTCAATTTCAATTTATGATTTAATAATGGCGGTGGATATGATAAAGAAGACAAAGTCGCTAGGGCCTATGATTTAGCTGCACTTAAAATGCAGGGGCTTCCGCCACTACTAACTTTCCAATAACTTTCCTCTATTGGTTGAAATTGGGGAAGCTTTTATCAGGAAACAAATTAAAGGTTTGCCAGTTCTCTGTTTTTCCTTTCTTTATTATGAGCTTTTTGTTTAGTGGTTTTCATATTCTTTTATCAGAAACAAATTAAAGGTGCTTTGCACATACCTTTTTGCTTAGTTGTTTTCACATGCTTGCCAATTGTCTGCAGCCAAATTTACAATCCAAACCACAAAGGGAAGGTACAGAATCAACAATTTTGGGATTTGTTAGGAGGAAAATCATAATATCCCGACCAAAGAATAATAGGGAGGAGGTTGAAAGTGATCCTCACCTATTTTGTTGCAACTTCTCTAAAGGTAAGGGATCATTTTATTTTTTGGTTGGATATTCTCTTTTTCTTTGGTAACAATATGTTTAATTTTGGAACCTATTTTGATGTAGTAATTTATAGTAATCGATATCTTTGATTGATGCACTAGTTTATAGTATGATCGAAATGGCATGTGTATTTGTTCTCTCTGTATTATCCTTACTTAGGAGCATAGCTTAGCTTTCTTATTCTAGAGAAATATGGTCTGTAGTATTAGTAATGGCAATAGAACCTTTAACTTATTGCTTATCTAATATCATCTTTGAAGTTCTTTTGATTTATTTGTGATTATTACTTATGTTTAATCTTGTGTCTAGTTTTCCTTCATCATAAATCATTATGTAACTTTGCTGTTTTTTAACATTGATGTGATTCTTGTTGGTGATACCATATCTCCTTGATTGTCGGATAAAAGCACCCCTCTCCCTTAAAGTACCAAATTGTTGCGATAAACGTTAAGATCGTATAATATTTCATCACATTCTATGTAACAAATCAAGAACCAATATCGTTACAACTAGCTTTAGAAGTCCAAAGGCGCTACCGCAACTTTTGATCTGCATAGCTTGGCTAGGATATTTCCTTTGTTAAACTTCTATTAGAACTTTGAAGCGCTTCTTACTTCTTTATACAACACTATAGGAACATAAACTTGTTTTGGATTAACATAAACCTTTGATCCGATATTGTAAACTCCTTCTCCTTTAATCAAGCGAGAATCAATGCCAAGCTTCAGAAAAGCTTCATCGGCTTGTGTTCCCATCCAAACAAATTAACATAACTTCTCCTCTTGTCCTTGTTTCCCCCAAATTCTCTAATCTATACCATTGAGTAGCTAATTATTTCGCTTAGTTTCGCTTTTGTAGTTAATGAAGTGAGGCTAATTATTTCAGTTTTCATTACAAATTTTTGGCCAAAGACACTCTCCAACCAATCGGTGCCAGCAATTTCTTGCAGTGCACCGAAGTTGTTTTGCATCTCATTCACCATAGTAAAGCCCTTGAGGTGTCCCATGGGGTACATGTGGCACCTCATTCACCATTTTCTTTGACGAAACTAATCAAAGTGGAGGCCATTGTCCATCAACATGTGGAACTTCAACTACCAAGCAAATCACCGTTGTTAATGCGGTGAGTGAAATATATATCCATCGAGACATGCATGCGCTTTTGATTGAGTTAAATGAATTGAAAATTTACAAAGCCTTACATGCTAACAAATTTCAAAATGTTTTCTAGACGGGCATGGCAACAAAGACTGCGTACTTGAGGCCTATCCATTGTAAAATTAGTTGTCTTGGTATCATTAAGAAACTTCTTTTCTGTCTCATGCTATTGTTTTCCTAAGAATATAAGCTAATCTCATATAAATAATTAATATATTGCTACAATTGCCTTAATCTCTTAGCGTGTGATCAAAGATTTTCTTTGAAAGAGTTGCTAATGTGCTTACTTTAATTCCTTTTATAGTTCTTGGAATGCATGCGCCCACGTAATTGGTAATGCGTCGCAATTACTTTAATCCCAATTCTGAGTACTATGGTTAATGAAGGTTATGATTTCTCTTCATTTTTGTCTGTGGAAGTGAAACCGACACAAAAGTATGTTCTGTACTTGTGCATTTTATGGAATTGTATCCTCATGATTTGTTTCTCTACATCATGTGATTATTTTCTTCATGAAAAGCTAATTACATCTTTTATGCAATGGAAGGTTGCAGATGAAGTAGGTAATTTTCTTATGATGGATATGACTCACATAAGTGGGCTTGTTGCGAAGATCTCTGTGCTTCTTGATCCCTTTAGCTTTGTGATATTGTGACCACCACAACCCACAAGTTTGCCTTGAGATATTTCTATGTTTGCTTTGTATATTTCTTTTCAATCAAAATGCTTGTTTATGTCTTAGACACTTGTGGAGTCGATGATGCATTTATTTATGTCGTAGTAGTAGAAATGCATTTTGTTATAGTTCATGATGGGGAATCTTTCAATCAGGTATGCCCTGTTACCATCCGCGCGCATTGAATCAAGACGAAGAGACCTGTGGAAAGTAACGCCAAACCAATGGGTGATGATTATCTTGAATATACATTGTATGTTATCTTTTAGTTAAGTATTATCTTTCTGTTTTCCCTTTTTACTTTCAATATTTGCATCTTGGTAATCTTCTCAAAATTGAGGTTTAGATTTGTATAATTTGTTTGCAGGTTTGATAAAGTTTATTTGTTTCAAGACACCAGGTATAACCGTATAACAGCTTTGGAGGTATAGAGTACTTTTGAATTTATTTCATGTCACTTGTCTCAGATATTTTCCTTCTTTGTGTATGACAGTAAGCACCCTGTTGTCCTTAAAAAAGGTTTTCTTGGTCGGAGCATTAGCAAAACTAGGAGCAACTGTAACGATGCACCCCTTGCTAGTTGTCAAGGTAAACTCTCACATAGTTCCTTAATATTTCTTAATTTTTATTTATTATTTTAGAGAAAGTTAAGAAAGTTAAGGCTAGGGTGAAATTGTTGTTCATGAAATTTGTGCTTGATTATATTTGTTGTTGTATCTATTTTATTGTTATCATGTACTGCTTATTTGCAAAATGTGAGTTTGAATGAATGATTAATTGACTCATTTTATGAATTTCATGTTCAATTTTAGTTGTTTGATGTTAGTTTTGGTTCTCGGTTCATTATTTTACCACACACTACTATATGTAGTGTGTGTGTGGTAAATGTGAACCGAGAACCTTTTTTTAAGAAAATAGACTTTTAGTATCGGTTATTTAAATAACCGATGCTAAAGGTCCTTTTGTGACATTTAGTATCGGTTATTTAAATAACCGATGCTAAAAGTGACATTTAGTATCGGTTAATTTAAATAACCGATACTAAATGTCATTTCAACATTGTGTTTGCTGTCTAAAAAATGACATTTAGTATTGGTTTTTTAAATAACCGATACTAAAAGTGACATTTAGTATCGGTTATTTAAATAACCGATACTAAATGTCATTTCAACATTGTGTTTACTGTCTAAAAAATGACATTTAGTATCGGTTTTTTAAATAACCGATACTAAAAGTGACATTTAGTATCGGTTATTTAAATAACCGATACTAAATGTATGTTTTCAAGACATAAAAAACACCAAAAAAACGTCATTTAGTATCGGTTTTTTGAAAAACCGATGCTAAAAGTGACATTTAGTATCGGTTATTTAACCGATACTAAATGTCACACATTTAGTATCGGTCGAATTAGTATCGACAGATAACCGATACTAAAAGTGCAAAATAACCGATACTAAAAGTCTTTTCTGCACTAGTGATTATATATAATTTGTCAACATTCGAAATATTTAGTTAAATAATTAGATTCAACTATTTGTATTACTTGCAACTATTTGTATTGTTACTTGCAACTATTTGTATTGCTAGTGTTCTCCATCATTAATTCACTTCTTGAGGTTTTCTTAATTTCTTTTAACCATAGCGCTATTAGAGATACAATAAAATGGAATAAGTCAATTCTTGGATTTTGCTTTTAAGCATAGCGCTATTAGAGATACAATAAAATGTCTGTGTCCTGATTGCGGGATTGTTGATTGGCAAACCAGAGATGTAGTCCAATCACACTTAGATGATCAAGGTTCTGCAATTGGTGAGGCACAAGGCTTGCTTGCAGGATATTTGGGTATACTAGCAATTGATTGCAAGATATTTCCAATTAACTTTGACCGGTGGAATGGACCACGAGGTCTCCCTATTAAATATTTTAATGATTGCTTTGGAGATAACATTGCGGTAATAATTCTTTTCCCTTTATTACGGTGGTGACTTCTTTTTGTAATCGTGTCAGTCAAATTATTGTAATTATTTCCTATAAAGCTTCAAAACCCACTTCTGTCACTTTGTTTGGAATTGTTTTGTTGATTGTTTTTCTCTAATCTGACACAATTGCATTACTTTGATTTATTGTCAAAATGTATTGTCTTTTGTATGAACTTATTTTGTTTGAAACTCTATTGACTTAGCATTTTTGGCGACCTCGATTCTGCTTTTTCTCATCAAATCATTTGCAAAAAGATATTGCAAACTTAGCATTGCAAAGAAGTGGGCTGCAAAAGCAGGCAAACCTTATGGGACCATTTCTCTGATGCAACTAAAACTAGAGATGAAATCATAAGTAATGTGCCAACCGCATAGATGAAACTCAATGGGCTTATTTTGTCACCTATCGTCTAACACCAAAAACACAGGTAGGATTTGGTTTACTTTGATCTATTTATTTTTGGTATAGCAAGTTATTTAACTAATACATAATTATATTTGTTTGTTCGTAGGAGGTTTGTCAAAGAAACAAAGAAATACGGAGCCTGCAAGATATTCCTCATCTTGGTGGTTCTAAACCTCTCTCGAGAAAATACATGAGATGGTAGTTATATTAATTAATCTAATGGAGTTTGTGATCTATGATATATAATTATATCTATTGTGACATTTTTTTAATCTATTTTAGTTTTTGGAAACTGGACAACTACCGAGTCGAGGAAAAGTGTATATTGAAACCCATAAAAAGAAGGACGGATCAGTTGTTAACGATAAAGCAAAAGTTATAGTGGTAAGTTTCACTTAAACAATATCGTCTTTAGGTTTCATTTTTTATTTTAATCATGGGTTTTTAATCTGAAAATCTTATATGATGGTAGGAACAAATTGAAGTGGGTTTGACTCAAAGTAATATTGATGAGACTGTAGTTTCTCCAAATGACGTTTTGGGTAGTCTATTGGGGCCTGAACACTCTGGTAGAACACGGTGTATGGGTATGGGAGTGTCTCCTACTGTTGCATTTAGAAATACTAGACTTCGACTTTCAAATTTGAATCTTTCTTCATCCACTGCTACCACATCATCTCCTAACATATGGAAAGAGAAGTACACAAACATGGAACGTGCACTTAAAGGATACCTGCTACGGAAAGAAGGAGAGATCCCCGAAGAATTTATTGGTGTCTTTGATTCATCAAATGTAAGTTTTCAAATTTCAATCAAGTTTGAATCAATTGTTGAAAAGTTTGAATCAAGTAAACAAATAATATCATCATCTCTGTAAGGTATAGAATAAGATTGGAACATGGTATACTTAATAGCCGTGAATTTGTGAAGATATTTGGCTGGTAGTAAGCCTGATGTGCAATTTGCTACTTGTGTTTTATAAAGGATACGCTCATCCCACTATATATATGTAAGGATATTTGGCTTATAGAAGTCACATTACTTCTCCCACGAAATGTTTGTAATTGTATTGATTCAAAATAACTAATTAATACATCTGATACAAAACCAATTGATAAGTGTTTGAATTGTACTGATTCATTAATACATCTGATACAAAACCAACTGATAAGTGTATGCCTAATATTCAGGTAGTATTCGGACTAATTGGCTTATCGGTATTTTTAGGATTTGTCCGACTATACTTATCGATATGTATTTTAGTTTGGAACAACTTGTTTTGACTATCGATGATGACATCAAATGAATGAGAAATTAGAAATTTCTATGTTCTTCAATTTTTAGTTGGAATTAAATATGTATCAATTTAGTTTTTTTTTTATTTGATTTTGGATATTTGAAATGAGTCAATTTTTCTTTTGTTATTTCAGGCAAGTGAGCGTGCAAGTGAACCTCATTCTCCATTGGATGCAAGTGGATCATTCGGTGCTAGCAACATTTAGTGGTTTTAGGATTCTTTAGTATATGATTTTTTTGATGTTATTAGGATTTTGAAATTTGTATGACAATAGATATTTGAGCTACAATTGTTTCTTTTTATTAATTTTTTGAGTTGGATGACATAAATATTTGACATTACATTTATGTTATCACAGTTATATTTTTAATGAAATTTTCAGTTTTTTAAGTAAGTGTTATGTAAGATGTATGTATAGTTATTAGTAATTAAATATGATAATGAGATAAGGAAAAACGAAATTCTCAAATTGCAAAAAAATAAATTATGTCTATTATAGGAGGTTGTAACCCCCACAAAAAAATCCTATATAACCCCCTCAAAAAAACCTCCACTGATTGTGAGTGGAGGTTAGTAAAACCTCCACTAATTGTGGGGGTTAAAAACCTCCGCAGTAAAACCCCCGCTAAAAGACATGATACCAGCGTTTTCTAAAAACCCCCGTAAAACGATTGCGGCACTTGAAACTCCGGCGTTTTTTAAAACTCCCGCAGTTTACATTGCGGAGGTTTAAAACCCCCGCTAAACGACTTAAAAACCCCCGCAATTTGTTCCGTTTTTTGTAGTGTTTATGTTGTCCCCTTTGCTATTAATTACACTCTATTTTCACTATCTCGCCCCTCTCCTTAAAGATGCATTTTTGTATTTAGTTATTATAATATGGATGCTTGTCAACCTATATTCTTCAAAATCAAACTTTGTTAGTAGTCTCGTGAAGCCTTTGCTTGCGCGATTATTAACAATGAGGTACTAGTGGTGGTCACTTGGAGCCTTTGCTCAATTGATCACCGTGAATGCCTAATTTTCCTAAAGATTTTCACTAAAATCAAAAACTTTGTTAGTAGTCTTGCGAAGCCTTTGCTTGCAGGATTATTAACAATGGAGTGCTAGTGGTGGTCACTTGGAGTCTTTGCTCAATTGATCATCATGAAAACTCGATTTTCACAATTAAACAAGATAAAAAACAAAAACCTTTTCTAGACAAAATAAGAACTACGTAGCTTTGAATTCTCCATCGCACCTGGAGATACGTAGGAGTGGATCCCCTCCATCAAGCGCAAAAAATTAAAGATTTTCATTAAGTCACTCATAAACAAAAGAGGTAAAAACAAAGCATTTTTCCAAATCAACTCCGCAAATCACATATTTAATTAAGGTAACCCTTCTTCGAAGGGACGTTATGGGGTGCTAATACCTTCCCCGTACGTAATTAGACCCCCGAACCCAAATCTAATGGTTCCAAGACTATTGCTTTCCGAAAAAAGGTTTTTTCAATGTTTTACCTTTAAAAAATATTGGTGGCGACTCTAAAATCACGTTGTGCGAAGAAAAGTCCCTCCAAGGATTTTTCGGGGTGCAACAATAATCTACTATCTATATTTCACCATTTACTATAATCTACTAATCAACTAAAATAATCAATTGAAACTATGAGATAACTGCAATGATATATAAGAAAACACAGGATAACCGCACTGATATATATATAAAAAAAATGCAGGATTAATATAATATCTATTTATACTAATAAACTACATTAAAATTCCATTTTTAGCCTCTCACTTTATTTGACACCTAGATAGCTTAATTTAATGAGAAATGATATAATGTTAATTGGACGAAATTTAAATCTTTTTCACACATATCCATACTCACTGAATAATTGAAGGACAATTATTTTTTTTGTCACTAAAAATTATATAATTAAAAAACTGCTATAAAATATTTGTGACAAATATTTGTTCCATATTTTTTTAAGACTACTATAAACCTACTATATAAAAAACAATGAATTAATATTTGTCATTGATAAACCTACTATTTAAAAAACAACAAGGCTTCCGTAAAAAAAAAGCTTAATGACTATTTAAACTACTGATTAATATTTAAAATAAATATTTATTATTGATAATCTACTATCTATATTTTACCATCTATTATAATCTACTAATCAACTAAAATAATCAAGTGAAACTTGAGATAACTGCAATGATATATAAGAAAACACAGGATAACCGCACTGATATATAAAAAAAATTCATGATTAATATTTCTCATTGAAAATTATAATTTTTGAAGACTACTATAAACCTACTATCTAAAAAACAAGAAGATTTAATGGGAATTTAAACTACTGATTAATATTTAAAACAAATATTTCTTTTTGATAATCTACTATCTCTCTTTTACTATCTACTATAATCTACTAATCAACTAAAATAATCAATTGAAACTACGAGATAACAATACTGATATATTAAAAAACAATGGATAACTACATTGATATATAAAAAACATACGGGATTAATATTTGTCATTGATAATTAAAGTTTCTGAATACTACTACAAACCTACCACCTAAAAACAATAAGAAGACTTAATTACTATTTAAACTACTGATTAATATTTAAAACAAATATTTTTGTTATTGATAATCTACTATCTATCTTTTACTATCTACTATAATCTACTAATCAACTAAAATAATCAAATGAAACTACGAGATAATTGCACATATATATATATATATATATATATATATATATAACACGGGATAGCTGCACTGATATATAAAAACACGAGATTAATATTTGCCTTTGATAATTATATATAAGGTTTAAAGACTACTATATACATACTACCTAAAAAAACAAGAAGACTTAATGACTATTTAAACTAATGATTAATATTTAAAACACACGTAACAAATATTTGTCACTATTACTTAAAAGGACAAATAATTGTCACTGATATTTAAAAAAACACGAGATAAATATTTTTTATTGATGATCTACTATCTATTATAATATACTAATCAACAAAAATAATCAATTGAAATTATGCGATAATTGCACTGATATATAAAAAAACACGGGATAACTTCACTGATATATAAAAAATACGGGATAACTGCAATGATTCACTGATATGTAAAAAACACGGGATAACAACACTGATATATAAAAAACACGGGATAAATGCACAAATTACTTTTAAATGATACTTTTACATTTTTAGATTTTAATATTTATCTATTTATTATTTGAGACTCCTTTTTTATCTCCTTAAATTTGTCTTTATTCTCACGGAGTAATATTCAGATTATTTAAATTTTATCTAAGTTCATTCATAAAAAGAATACGACAACACTTATGCGTATGCACGAATATCCTACTTATCGAAATTGTATACTATCAAGAAGAAAAAAAAACATAAACTCATTGTGAAAGCATGATGATTTTTGGTTTCTCATCGAGAGCATTTAGTTTTTTTTATTTTATATTAGAGCAGTGGATCCTCTAAAAGGCATTTCCTTCTGAAAAAATTACACGGCTATTCCAAATCAAGTCAATGCACACCATTATTAGATTGCCAATGGATAGGTGCAATTCAATTTCAGCCATCCAAACAATTCAACTCTCATGAGACGCTGACACAGCTAGCACCTTGACTACTGGGACACTTCATCTTATTGCAGATCACGTGATGCCTTCTCGCTGACGCGTCTGCAGGTGGGTACAATGACTTTTTCTTCAAAAAGGCTTTTCCATGCTTGGAGAAAAGAAGGAGAATCTAAACAATTACTCCTTCCATCTCATATTAATTGTCGTTTAAGGTTATGCACGGGTAATAAGAAAATATTTGAATATGTTAAATTCTATTGCAAAAAAATGTGGTAGGACTAAAATACCCTTACACTTTTCTTGATTGGAGTAAAGACACGGTTATTGATATTCTAATGTAAAGATATTGTTGGAAAGTAATAATAAAGTTGTATTGAGATTCTAAAGTGACAGTAAATTTAAGATAAAGAAAAATTCCAAACAGAATACTTAATATGAGACGGATAGAGTAATTTATATATGAGAGAGAGAGAGAGAGTTTTGTTTTGTTTTGTTTTTTTATGAAAAGAATGAGAGTTTTGTTTTGTTCAGTTGGGAGAAAAATATAAAAAAATGAAGGAAAAGGTCGAGTAGTGCTGAATAATCACTGAGTATTATTATGACAAGGGGGATGGACCGATAGAAGCGACAAAGGTCAGATAAAAAGAGATAAACCGGATTACCACTTTTTAAATTGGGTCACTGATTTAATTTTAGGTTCAGTTCAAAAACCATGCAAATGGTTATGGGTTTTTTTTGGTGTGGTGTCGTCCAGTTACTGAATATGGACAGGTTAACCTTATAATTTGCACACCCCTAGTTGTGGTAGCAAATGAAAGTAATGAGTTGATACCCTCAAGGACAACTACTAGTTGGAGGATATGCATATATTACAAAAAGTTCAAGAAGGCAACTAAGAAGAATCATTTCCTAATGCATTTCAATGATCAAATGATGGATTAATGGCAAGAACAAAGTTTTATTGCTTTTTTGTTGGCTATTCTAGCTACAACCAAACAACAATAGTCCTTGACACCAACAAAATACTACTTTCACATGCCCTTAAGGAACATCTTCTTTTAAAAGGATGTCATTTGGCTTGTGCAATCATCTTACCACCTTCCAGAGATGCATGGTGACTAAATCCCCAAATGCAACATTGGTGGGTCAGTGCAAGATCAAGAGCCACCTTCTAAAAGACAAAGACATTGCGGGGAAGGACCAAGCAAAGTGTTCTTTGGAAGGAGGTCTAGTGCAAGGCTTAATGTATAACCCCTACACTAAACTCCTTTACATTTTGCCTAACATCTATTTTATGTTTTATGTTTCTATTTGCGTTTGTGTTTGTGTTTGTATTTGTTGTCATTTTGTTCTGACCCTCTTTACTTCAAAAGTGTATTTTAGTGCGGACACTACAAGGTCTATTCTTGAGTGGGGGTTTGCTAGTGAGTGGGTAGGGGGGCTCTCTCTACTTAAAAGCAAATAAAAAACTATTTGCTTATGATAAGAATTAGTTCTTTAGGAAGAATCAAAATTCATCTATCTCCTCCAACTTGGCCAACTCCAATGGTGAATCCAAAAAAATTACATCTATGAACCCAATGAAAACCACCATCAGAGATGCTCTTAGTTCTTATAAGTTAGCCCCTACTTTGTGCAAAATATCAAGCCTTTCACTTTATGGAGTCATTTGAGGTATAATCTAGAAAGGTCCTCTCTAGGTGAGGCTAGCTTTTGAGTCTATTTTGGTAACTGGACTAAGTTTATGAGTGCACACACTCACTCAAGGTCAGTTATTAGTTTAGAAAATCATGAAAAAGAAAGAGATTGAGTGGTAGTGTAAGTCTGAAAGTGAAGCCCTAAAAAATGAAAACCCTATTGGAAACTGATTGATGTTGTGTGTTGCATTCTGGTTGTGTTGTTGTTGATTTTTTGTTTGTCTTGTTCAAGTGTCATTACTTGATAATAAGCAATAGTTTAAGTCTGGGGATGTAATAACTCTTAGAAATAAGGTATTTACACAACTTTAGCTCAACCATGGAGATTAAGAGAGCACTTGAGAATATGGCGAGTCTTTCTAGAAAGGATTGGTGGTCTCCGCACCTTGATGACGCCTTTTGGGATTGCAAAGCAACTTACAAAACCTGTTTAGGCATGTCTCCTTATAAAATTGTTTATGGAAAAGATTGTCACCTGCCATTGGAGCTGCAATACAAGTCATTTTGGGCCATAAAAAATCTAATTTCCAATTATGAAAGGACACGTGGAGCTAGAATGCTGCAACTGAATGAAATGGAAGAAATGAGGCACTTTGCCTATGAAAGTGTTGAACTCTACAAGGAAAAAACTAAGCCATGCATTGATAGAAGGATTTAGAGGAGGAATAGGCAGGAGGGAAGTGTTCTTCGATTCAAGACTTAAGTTGCTCCCTAGTAAGCTAAAATTTAGGTGGTCAGGACTCTTTAAGTTGGTTAAAGTGTATCCCACAGAGCTGTGGATTTGTTTAATGAAGTAATATGCACCTCCAAGGTGAACGATCAAAGGGTGAAATAAAACCTCTAACATGTTGCGTAGTCAGGCTGACGAAAGCATGAGGCTAACTCCTAAGGAGTTGAAGATGTGAACATAAAAATGAATGACAAATAGCCCTTTCTTGAGATTAAGATGGAAAGGGGCAAGGAAAACTCTCTCCTACCTAGTGTGTATGGCGCCCCAAATCAACCCAAGAGTTCGACATACTAGCCCCAATCCCCGTGCTATGCATGAGGTTATGACAGCTTATTGAAATTATGTTAGAAAATATGATGTTAAAATTTTAATGTTATAATATGTATGGTAGTAAAAATAATAAATGTCAAATATGAATAATAATGAGTTGATTAACAACTAATCATGTCTTCATGGATTTTCATATTTTGCAAATTCAGTTTACGAATCTCTCCAACATGACTAAATGGATCGTGATACAAAGTTGGAATTATTCTGGAAGTTGATTGAGTTGCATTGTGAATAGGATGATTATTGATAACTTTGGCAATTGCATGCAAAGAAAACTCATGTCAAAGTTCAACATTTTTAGTGTTGAGAAAATGCAAATAAAACTCATATTGATTTGATACAAAAGTTGATACTTTGAAAGTAACTTTACAGTCCTAAGATATTTATTGTTTACAATCTTTTCTTCCATAATATTTTGTCGACAAAAACATATCAATTGAAATGAAAATAAAAAACAAACCAATGTTAATTTTTTGTTTCAAAGACGGATTTTACATCAGCAATGTATATCGGTTCAATAACTAACAGATATGGAAAAGGAGGCAGTGGCATTTTTGAAATTTTGATTACATTTTTCATATCGGTTGAATAACTAACCGATATGGAAACACAAAATTAACAATATTAATATCGGGTTAGGGTATAACCGATATTGGTATTGAAAACCCAAAAGGCTTTAGCGCAGCGTTCTAAAATTTCCTTTTGCGCTTCTAACACCCATGCGAAGAGAGAAAGGTTTAGAGCGTTCCATCTGCTACTGCGAAGAGAAACCCTAACCCACGCGAAGCCACCGTCCACGTCGTTGTTGCGCCGCCGCTGGGAGCCCTACCACGTCATTGCTGCATCGTCGTTGATGCGCTGTCGTTGCTGCCTGTGTGTGGGTTTCATATATATAATTGATTTCAGGTATTTAACTTCTCTCCTTTTCTTCTCTATGAGGTTTTCTTGGTAGGTTTCTTGTTCCCTTTCATGATTATTGCAATTCACTCCACGTTTGGAAAAATCACTCGCATTACTCCGTGTGTTGGGATATTAGATTTATGCCTAAATTTCTTAAGTGCTCTGGACATCTACTTTATAGACGAAGATGGTAAGAGAAATGTCTTGTTGGTTATTGCGCACCCTGATGATGAATCCATGTAAGGGTACAACTAAAAGTACAAAACTTCAATTGGTAAATTTTGCCCCAAATGAATGATTATCACTGCACTTGTGGATTTTTGCTTTATACTTGAATAAGATACATTTTTTTCCAACTGCAAATAGTAAATTTTGAGTTGATTTATTCGCATACTGTTTTGATCTAAAATAATTCTGTTATATGTCAAAGAAGTGCAAAGTAAATAGGGGCTTGTAAACAATTCTAGTCCGGTTTGCACTATTATATCCTCTGCGTATTCTGCTGTCGAATGTAGAACCCATCTTTCATCAGTAAAATACGAGATACCATTTATGTAAGCAAAGCAAAATTTGAACTAACCATATATATATATATATATATATATATATATATATATATATATATATATATATATATATATATGTATGTATGTTCCACTAATGCAAAGATTAAACATATACCTTGTAGTAGAACGGTTTGGCTTGCTGCTATCACAATGAGCCCAACTTAAGACTTTAGAATTTTTAACCGAGAAGCCTTTAACTGGAATCTGAAAATATAATTAATTCATTTAGATTAAGTTTCTCAAATTTACATCACAATAAAATGCTCCTAAATGTGTTTGAAATACTCTACAAAGCCTTAATTCAAATTGATTATGAATGCATTATCTTTACACACAAATTAATTAGGAAAAAAATTATGTTGTTTTTCATATTCGTTTTCAATTTTCAATATTGTCTTGGTTCATTTTAGGATTTTGGAAGCTTTCCCTGTTACACTTGGAAGGGTGCCTTTATCTGAAATTTGAGCAAATCCTATATTGTTGTATTGAAGCAAGCATTTCTGAATAGGAGCTCTGCGAGTATTTCTCAAGCTTAGAGAACTCATTTGTGCGTTTGGAAGAGTGTGTCTTCAAACAAGTGAATCCTCTTACCCACTTAACCTTGAATAATGTTAGAAGTTAATGAATCTTGTATGTGTGTCTTCAAACAAGTGAGTCCTCTCCTTGATGTTGTTAAGAATGCAAGGACATTGGGAAAGTTCTGTTCTTAGAGAATTTGAGAGTATGATTGCATCATGTCCTTTCTAAGTTATATAGCTAAAACTGGGAGAATAAAAGATAATTTGATTTTGAAATTTGCATATACAATGAAATAAGTGTGACAACATGTTAAATTGGTTACCATCAGGATCATGGAAGAATAATTGATCAACAATGTGGATTCGCCGCTCCTATACTCTACCCTTCACATAGTCTATCTTCAATTGGTTTTATCTGTTGTCACTGCTGTTGTGCATTCTCTCTAGCTGGATCAATACTAGCCGCCTAAGTAGTTATGGATCGTAGTTGGATCAATACTAGCCGTCTAAGTGATGAGTATGAGAAGGGCGTGGAAGAGTTTCTAGAATTTGCTAAAAGAAGTTGTCCAAAAAATAAGAAAAAGTTTGTTTGTCCTTGTGTTAGTTGTAATTTAAATTTTAACAAAAATGCCCATAGTTTTAAGCATGTTTGTGAATTACATGTTCTAGGATTCTCTACAAGAACAAACTTTGCAAGGAACCTTTGTTCCACATGGACGTCAAGATATATTGGCTCGCTATTGGGCGTCCCAACACCCCGATCGTGTTCGTGGTGTTGGAGGAGGTGTGGGTATTATAGATTACTTTGGACGACGTTCACGTTGTGGACCCACCTCAGAAGTTCTCACCAAAGAAGACTTAGCTATCATCTCAGAAAACATTGCTCAGAAAGTTAGACAGGATGTGATGAAGGTATATATAAATTAACACTTGTGAATGTTTTATCCGGAAAAACATAATCGTAGTATGTGAACGAAGCATTCTGCTTTTATGCTTATACTTAATCGAGTATCTGCTCAAAAGACTTCTGCTCAATTTATTCTAAATTCATTTGTCACTTTATCTGCTCAAAAGACTTGCACTTAGCCATGTAAAGTTTGTTGGTTCACTTTATCTGCTTTATGAAATTCAATGTAGGAGTGGCTTTCTATGGGTTACTCCCAACAATGCTCAAATAGTAATAAGGGTAGTTGTTCATTGCGGAATTTTTTTGAGGAGGATCACTTTGATGGTATTCGGGATCGGTTTGATGATATTCGTGATCATTTTGATGATATCCGAGATCAATTTGATGATAACTTCGGATCGGTCGACGATAACCCGATAGGTGTAAGTTGTATGTTGATAATCCTTACCATTTAGTGGCAATTGGTCGTATTTTCAACTTGGGCTCGATCATTCATAACAAGAGTTTAGAGATTGATATGGTGAGGTGGTGGTTGAAGAGGTTCGGCATGGAGAAGCTCAAGTTCCTATACCCACTTGATGAGGTTCAAACGGTGAAACAAGCCCTAAAAAAATTTTATTCAAAGGGCGAGAAGACTTGTTAAACCTTTTTGAAATAAGGTTTTCAATGTTACTAATTTCTTTCTATATTTACACTTGAAATAAGTTTTTCAATGTTACTAATATATTATATTTCTTGTTTAGGAAATTGGAAAATCTAGAAAGGACAATCCACCCAAAAGTTCTGCACCTCAGCTTAATCCAATTCAAGAGTTGATGATATTGGTTGTACCTATGAAATAAGTTATAGAAGTAAGATTGGAACATCATTCCACCATTGTAGATTCTTATATACCACCGAATGACGTCATGGATCTTTGTTGTGGTAACCAAGAACTTAACGCACCTGTTATGCAATTTTGGTTGACGTAAGTTAGTTTACTTATACTTTAGTTAACCAATTAACTATGAAACTGTATAATTAACATTTAGCATGCATAACGTCTTAGGTATATGCATCGCCAATGTATCTTGAAGGGCAATAGTAATTTTATGGTTTGATTGACCCTCAAGATTTGGTGCCTCCGGTGATTCCTCAACACCTTTGCGATCCAGCTAATTCCAAGGATATTTACCTAGCGCCTTACCATAATGTGTAAGTACATATTCATCAATTATTTTAAATTTCAATGTGACTTGTCACTAATTGTTCCCCAATGTAGTGATCATTGGCAATTGTTGATCATTTGTCCTAAGAGTAATGAAATCGTCTTCCTTTGCTCGCTTCATCGAAAGCCGATTCCATCTCTCAAGCAAAAACTTAATAGGTAAGCTCTTACTTATTATACATCATGTGTAGAAAAGTTATAACAAAGTTAGAGATTGTCTTCCTTTATAAGTTTGTATGATGTCTTCTTTTTTTATTAGTGCTATGGAAGTATATCATAAGTTGATGGGGACTAGAAAGAAGGCACCTACATGGATTTGTCCCATTGTAAGTAGTTAATTTAATTCTTGAGATTTAATTACAATTTATAATATTGTATTTTATTACTATATATAATATTCACTATGGCATATAAATGTATTTTATGAGACATATTTTCAATATTGTCTCTGCAAATATTGTTGATTTATGGTTGGAGGTACGTAATAGAATTTTTAACAAGTTATGTTAAAAATGTATTTTAGTTGATGAACTAATGTTTAGTCTTGTGTCATTTCATATTGTAGAGATTCAACACTACCGCACCATTCCATGATGATGATCTATATGATATTCGATTTCGATGGGCAAAACTATTTCTTGAACTTTACCGAAGTCGTACAATTGGGTGATAATATGTTAATAGGTAAAATTTACTAGTTTCTTGTATAGATTGCAATTACTTTGTTTGTGGGAATTATGAAATATGACTCATGAAGTCCAAAATATTGGCCTTGTGTAGTAACTAAAGACTGCTTTCTAAAAGTTCCAAATATTTATTTAATGCCTTTCCTTGCGTGTTCGTTCGACACTCTGACACTCTCAAAGACTGCATTAATTAGAGTGGAAGTAATTTTGGTTAATGGCTATTGTTTTGTGTTCTCGTGCATCTCTGCTTGTTTAGAGATGGGGCCACTCAACTTGTATGTTGAAGTCCTTTGTCTACATAAATACTCTCTTTGGAGCCTTTTTTTAAGAAGTTGTTGGAAGGCAGATAAGCTACTAGGAAACTTGCAATTTGATAACTTTGTCTACATAATAGACATGTTGACTTGATAACTTTATGTATGTTCTTGTGTTTATCTTATGATGATATGCTATTTATACTGAGCAATTGCTTTGTGTGATGGACAAGTTTAAGCATAGTGAAGTGTGGTGATAATGAGCAATTATTTGTTATGATTTGTCGTTACATGCTTTTGATTGTAATTAAATATTTTATTATGTGAAGAAGATGATCAGGTTGTATGCCTACTGATTGAGGTTTATTTTTTGGTATGTTGATTGAGGTTGTATGCCTACTGATTAGTTTTCTTTAAAAAAAAATCCACTTTTAATATCGGTTCTAATATAACCTGATATTAATAATAAACATTTCATATCGGTTACATTTAAAAACTGATATAAAAAACGATTTTCAATATCAGTTTAACTAAGAAAGCGATATAAAAAAACGCGTCTATTGGCTTAAAAACTAAGTTTCTATAACGGGTCTAAAAGGAACCGATATTAAAAGCCGTTTTTTTAATATCCCCTTTATCTATATCGATTACAGAACCGATATGAAAAGCCGTTTTTAACCGATATAAAAAGCCTTTTTTCTAGTAGTGGCATTGTTTTTGATGCAACTCATTCCTGGATGCTAAATGAATTCTCATTAAGAAAATCAAGAAACTAAAACGTATAGGAAACTTAGAAGAGCCTTGACGGTAAGTCGGGTTGATCTAAACCCGATTTGCTTGATAACCAGTATCAAGTTATATTGCATGAACATGTAGATCACTGAATAGTGAGGCAAAAATATAAGGGAGATGTAATTCAAAAAACAAAAAACCAAAATGTAGTCAAAACTACACTTACACAAAATATTCATATTATTAAGATGCACAAGTAGTTCCGCATGGTCCCAATCAAGTACTGTACGATGTTTTTTAAGTCATGATTTATTAGGTTTGCGTAGTGTCTAAACCAAATAGTACATCCAACGCAAAAGTAGATTTGGTGTAGCTACTGATTTTGTAATTTGTGTAGTGATTGAACTAAAACTCGATTCAGAGCGATTACTACACAAATTTATTACTGGATATGTTGGATTAAGAAAAATGTGGTTTAAAAAATAAAGAGAAAAAATGTAAATATAATCTTTTTTTAAAATGGTGAAAATAGTAAAAGAAGTAGGCTAGCTATAAAACTCATAACCATTACAACTTTTTGTAAAAAAAAGAGAAAGAGAGAGAAGAGTGGATACTTGAGGTGCTAGCTTGGTGTAAGAGCTTATTCTTGTATTGTCAAGGTGTTGAGTTCAAATTTCCTTGGGGACAGTTGTAAAATGGCCATTAGTGCCATTTTGATTAATAAAATTTCTCATTCCCCAAATTTTTTTAAAGAAAGAGAAGAGTTGGAAAAAAATTAAAATTAAAGACAACTTTGGAAGCTTTGCGAGGAGACTACGAAAGAATTATTATATAGATTATATATATGGTTCGTTTTATTCGCAAACAGAGATAAATCTTGGATGGGACCGATAAAGATCTGATCTTATCAGTAGTCGTCTCCAACAATTTGGAGACCCTGTTCAAATATTTAAAATTAGACCCCTAAATATGTTAAAATTGGGCCCCTAAATATGCGAATTTTTAAATATTTATTAAAAAAATATTTGCTAAAAGTGATACTTTTTTTGGTTGAATACATTCCAAAATCAATATAGTATAATATATTTAATCGTTTTGCCAAAACATTTTTAAAAAAGAAACAAAATGCGGTTTTAAAAAAAAAGAAACAGTTTAGTCATAAAAAGAAATAGCCCAATCAAACCAACAAAAACCAGCACAAACAGAGAAAAAAGAGAGAAACAACTCAATAAAAAGAGAAAAAAAAGGGAAATGCCAAGCCTAGGGATTGAACTCAAGTTGAGCAACTAGCTGGTGACTAACAATCAACATTGTTCCACTGCGCTGCATGTGTCTTCATTAAATCAAGTGCAGAACGATATACATATATGTTATTTGTATTTTTTTTGGCCCTAAAAAGTTAATTTTGGGTTTGGGCCTATCTTTGTAGACAGAGGGTGCAGCCCATGGATTTTCCCTGCATCTTGTATAACATTGTTCACCCAAAGACTCTATTTTTTAACAATTCAAACGCACCCACAGTTTATAAACTTAATTTTTAAAAGCAATTTTGCTTATGGTATGTGCAAAAATATATTTCCAGATAAAGACATTCAGACTATTTCTAATAATAGATAAAACCCTAACCGTTTCTCTCAACTTTCCCTCTACTCTTCATTTCTTTCTTGCTCACCTACCAAAATGAGGTATTTTGGGTCACTTTTTGGCTTGGAAATTGAAATCACCCCTCTATATTATTTTTTATCGTCGTTTTTATCTAAATAAGTGGTTACCACATAGATCTTCCTTTTATTTCGCACTTTTTTCTTGAATCTTCGTCTGAGTACGGTATTATTGGTGTTCATCGTCTTCGTGTGGCGTGTTTGACTTCTCGTCTTGTTGCGGTGTTCGTTTGGTTAAGATCGACAGATCAACTTCGATGGATTTCAGATTCAACCAATGACTAGAGTCTCAAAGTTCCAGATCCGAAAGCGTGGGTACATGTGACTTTTATTTCGTCACAATTGTTGGTATTTTACCATTTTATGCAATTAACTTGGGTATTGTGAGTTTGTTCGCAGATTCTCCCTTTGTGTTTTTAGCAATATTAAAATTGTATTATGATCGATGTTAATTTATCTATTTGAATGAATGAATATTTATTTATTTTTTTGAGAAAAAAGACAAAAAAAATTAATAAAAAGGTGATTTGTATTGGAGTAAAACTGGGGAGTGAATTTAATAATAATTCTTAT
Organism: Oxytropis ochrocephala; assembly: GCA_020916435.1. Lineage (NCBI taxonomy): Eukaryota > Viridiplantae > Streptophyta > Magnoliopsida > Fabales > Fabaceae > Oxytropis > Oxytropis ochrocephala. The sequence continues at coordinate 68,924,269 of CM037093.1, read as the reverse complement.
TTAATTTAATGGGCAATATAGTCAGTCGGTAAGACTAAGATGATGATGCTGAGGAGGAATGATGGGAAGTGGCAAGTGGGAATACAAACACAAAGACAAAGACAAACACAAACACCGCACTGTTGATATCATATGACTTGTTCAAAATAAGTGCGTGCTAGTTGCTACAAGAACCTCATTTCTTGTCACTCACTCACTCACTGAGATTAGATCTGAAAGAAAGAAAGAAAGAGATGTCACGGGGGAGATCTGATTCAGGAGTTTGGTTAAGATGGTGTTTGGTATTGTTCGCTGTGATTTCAGCTTTGGGCGTTTGTGGACCAGCTCTCTACTGGAGATTCAAAAAGCTTCGTACCTCTCATTCCAACCTCTCTTGCCCTCCTTGCATCTGTGATTGCCCTCCTCCTTTGTCCCTCTTCCAAGTTGCTCCTGGTAATTTCACACCCTCTTTTTCTTTTCTTCTTCCATCTATTGAAGTAACAATTAGGTTTCAACTATTTATGAATGTGAATGTCTTATTGCTTCCCTTGGGACATACAGCAACTTTCTGTATAGGGACATGTGTTTTTTTTACTTTATTACTGATTCGTTTCTTTCACATATTTCTCTCTTGCACAGGGCTGGCCAATCTTTCCATCTCAGGTTAGAGATTCTCGTAATCGACTTTTTCTCAATTCTATAATTTGATTTGATTGATAATAAGTGGTCAATTCAAGCCAAACAATCTGATTTTCAACTTGTTTTGTCATGTTTTCTACTGTCTATTTTGTCTTAGTTTTTGTGTGATAAGGTGTTCACAAAGATGTAATGTGGAGGGGATCTAATTAATAAAGGAGTTTATATTGTCTATATTTTACCAATCAAAGATATCAATCTATGTAGTAAAAAGCAGATAGTAGCATAGCGTAGCGTAGCGTAGCGGCCGACTCCTAAAACGCTATAGCGGTGTAGCGGCCGCTACGTCAGAGTCTACGCAAATGATACAAGCAATTTATAGCTAACACATAAAAGCTCAAAAATAGAAGAATGCACAAAATTAATACTCAAACATTAAAGTAGTGGTTGTGATTGGATTTATGTCATGCCAATGGAAAAACCGTGAAAACAACACAAATTGCAGCATAGATAGAGGAAACATGCAAAATAGTGAATGGAGAAGAGAAACAATACAAAAAAACAAATTGGAAAGAGGAATAGAGGCACAAAGCTACATTGTTTAGTTAGCTAAAAATGACCAAAAAGCCTAAGTAAAAGAGGGAATGAGTGAGGGGAAAACTGAATTTTTAATGCAATTTAACTGTAGTGGCCGCTACAAGCGCTATTTGGCCGTTATAGCGGCAGTAGCGACCGTTATTTGCGGTGCTACGACCGCTACTCAAAACTGCAATACAACAGCAAATTGCGTAGTGGATAGGGACCGCTATGCCGCTATAGCGGGCGTTACGACCGCTATTGACTACAGAGATATGAACGAGGAGCTATGACTGGTGTGAGAACGGAAAGTGACTCCGTAGAAGACTTTCCTATAGCTTTATTCAAGATCTACAGTTATAAGACTTGTAATAGAACCAAACACAGAATTAGAGGATAAATTGGGAAACTCCCTCTGATTAATTGAAATAACAAACTAACTCCCTTTGATTACCAATGAAACACTGAAATGACACTACAATGGAGAAATGATCTCTAATTCAAAGGTAAAATCATTGAGAGGAGGAATTTAGGAGAGATTATGAATCACGTTTGTGAACTTGGGCCTGGTTGGATTGGTTTATTTGTGTTTATCTACTGGCATGCACTTGTGAGTCAGTTTGGGAGAGATTATGGAAAACAACTTACGATATGTCCATAAATTGTTGTCAGCTCCATAAGGATATGTTATGAAAACAGTTTTACATTATTTTATCTATCCTTATAGAAATAACTTATACATAAGCACTTATGTGAGTGCTTAGTTAAAGCTGTTTATGGGCCCTTGTGATGCATAAAGTTGTAGATAATTTTGCTGCTGATAACTGCAAATGGATGACATGAATTGTTTTGATGAACAGATTGCGGTAGTAACGATCCTGAACTGAGGGAAGAGATGGAGAAGCAGTTTGTGGACCTTCTAACAGAGGAGCTTAAGTTACAAGAGTCTGTTGCTGAAGCACACACACGACACATGAACATAACATTGGCTGAAGCAAAAAGAGTTGGATCTCAATACCAAAGAGAAGCAGACAAATGCATTGCTGCAACAGAAACATGTGAGCAAGCAAGAGAACAAGCTGAAGCCAAGCTTATCAAGGAGAGAAAGATCACTTTGGCTTGGGAGAAAAGGGCACGTCAAATGGGTTGGGAAGGAGAATAACTTCATTATCAGCTTTATATTAATTCTTTATAGCTATAATCATCCTATTATATAAGTTTACAAGCAAAATGCTTCTGTTTGTTGTTGTGGCTGTATCGCATATATGCTTGTATCAACAATTTTTACCTCAAATGATACCAATGCATATGTGTGCACTATTATTAGGACACAATACACATTCCACTGGGTGCTTAAAACTCATCAAATGTGATTATGGGCTTCATTATAATTATAGTATACTCTATGTAGCTCTGTTTTGAAGACATTTTGCAAATTAACTCATGGAAGAAAAGTAGCCCAAATGACATATCTAGGGTCTATTTGGATTGGCTTATTTGGGTTTATCTACTGACATAAGTACTTGTGAGATTGTTTGGGAGAGCTTATTAAAACAGCTTATGACATGTTCTTAAGCTATTTTTAACTAATCTTCATAAACTCTCCAAGATAGTTTGTGAAAACAGCTTATAGTTTATAGAAAAATAGTTTAATATTTTTTTATGTTTTATAATAGATAAGCTAACGTGCATCTTAACCTCCAAGACCTTGAAACACGTGGGACGTTAGTTGATCAAGTACTTCTGTTATGTGGGTGCCAAATCTGCAGATAATAGTGTAGAGTCTGTGTGTTCTTCACACATGGAGGATGACATAAGATACTCCAGAATCATTAACACGCACATGGTAGAACTTAAACAAAGAATCCTGGCAGATCTAGCACTTATGACCTCGTTTCATTTTTTTACCATCAAACAAAGTGTGTCTGTCGGTCGCCATTCCCACCCTTTCTTTTCTTTTTCTAAACAATAAAAGAAAACCTTAAAATAAAATTGTATCCTCAATTCTTTTAAACAATACAAGTCCATTTTAACTAATTCACACATAGATTAGAAATTTTGGTTAGTAGCTGTTTCGAACCGGGCTGAAGTCACCCCCATTGCCCAACCACTCAGCTACTCAGCACACACTTCCAAACATCAAATATTTTAATTTTATCCTCAAGTATAATACGCTCCCAAACCTCCCTACGCAGTGTTTTTGTCGGGTCCGATACAAGAGCACCGAACAGGTTCGACCTAAAAGCACTGAAAGTTCGGTTCAAAAGCACTGAATTATCTAACATTTCAATAAACTCAGCTGCATCTCAAATCCATTGAGAGTTGCATCTCAAATCCATTGAGAGTTGCATCTCAAATTCAGAGGGGAAAGTAGAAGAAAATTGAATTAACTGAATTTGCATCTCTAAAATTTCAATTAACTGAAGTCACTATTGGTTGAATTAAAATCTGCTTTACCAAGTTACCTCTGTAAATTGTTACTGTTAATTATTTTACTGCAGTTAGTTGTGAGTGGGTTGTAAATATTAGTTAGGATATTAAGAAGTGTAGTTAGAGTCTGTTAGGTTACTTAAAGAATATTGGTTAGCACTATAAGTGTTGGACGTACAATGTAACTCTTCAGTGGAACTTTACCAATTCTTCTCAAATGACTGAATGCAATTTTCTCTTTGTTTTCATTCATCTCTCTCACCGAGTTCAATTCCTCCATTCATTTCAATGGCTGATCAAGCATCATAACATGGTATCAGTCGTGTTCTTCTTCCGCTACGTCTTCGTCACCATTTCTACGATTGTGTTTCCGATCATCCTCTGATCTGCAATTGCTTCCTTGATTCCTCGCCCTTTTCCCCGCGAGCTCAAGTGTTTCTTCGCCTTTCTCTGGAGATCTTCGTCTTCGTTCCTTTTTTCTTCATTCATGGCGGATCCTTCTTCAACATCAGAATTAAATCAACTATGGTACTGTCAGATAGCAAATCTGCTATACAGTTAGCAGAAAACCCCACTACCCACGAACGATCAAAGCACATAGATATAAACTGTCACTTTATACGGGAGTATGTGCAAAATGGGTTTGTCAAACTCAATCATGTGAAATCGAATCGCAACTTGCGACATGCTAACAAAGGCTCTACACAAAAACAAGTTTCAGCAACTCTTGTTCAAGTTGGGAATGAAGGACATTTACTTCCCAACTTGAGGGGGAGTATTGGTTGAATTAAAATCTGTTTTACCAAGTTACCTCTGTAAATTGTTACTGTTAATTATTTTAATGCAGTTAGTTGTGACTGGGTTGTAAATATTAGTTAGGATATTAAGAAGTGTAGTTAGAGTCTCATTAGGTTAGTTAAAGAATATTGGTTAGCACTATAAGTGCTAGATGTACAGTGTAACTCTTCAGTGGAACTTTACCAATTCTTCTCAAATGACTGAATGAAAATTTCTCTTTGTTTTCATTCATCTCTCTCACCTAGTTCAATTCCTCCATTCATTTCAATGGCTGATCAAGCATCATAACAGTCACTTTATATCATTTGAGAATTTAACGACAACCGAAGGGGAAAGTAGAAGAAAATTGAAAAGGGGAAAGTTGCCATCAAAGAGGGGAAAGTAGAAGTGGAAGCCTTACAGGTTAGATGAAAATAGCCATCAAAGGGAAAGCGAAATAAAATTGAAAATCGCAACAACCCATCGCATAAACATATCAGTTAGTGCGCATTTACACCTTACAACCGTGCAGATTCGGTATATTGGTGCCGTACCAGTTAAAAATTCAATATGTGGGGGGTGCGCGATGAGACATAAGACATGACATTATACAACCGTACCGGTTCGGTACATGGGTGCCCAACCCGTGAAATCCCAAAAAAAAAGGGATGCACTTGGAAGTTTTTTCCTAATTAATGGTATTTTGGTCATTTCACAAGGTTATGGGGTGTGCCCTGAGTAGGGAGAGGTGTGGCAAAAGCAATGGCCTAGCTCGAATTCTTAGTTTTTGGAATACCTTCGGAACCTAAGTTCTCAAAGTGTAATTCAATTACTCATTTGAAAATTTAGATTCCGAATGTCTGATTTCTGAATGTCTAATTTAATTAATTGATTTCCAGACGTGTATATTAGAAGTGACAAAAAAAATGAAAAGGCAACAATTTGCGAATAGGTGTTTCGGAAATTAAGTTTTCGAAAAGAACTGCACCTACTATTTTCAGCTCTAGTGGGTGGACTCAAGATGGCTTTGGAGCGGAGAGACGATGGCACGACGGTCTTACAGTTGCAGTGGCGTATGATAGTGACTCAATGGATTTAGTGGGTGTCGATGGTGTGGTGGTGATGGTGGCTTGTTTGCAGTGGCGGACCCAAGAGCCTAGGTCAGGGGGTGCAAAAAATCACGGTCAATATTGTCGATTTATAGGATTGTTGAAAATTTCCTTTTCAAACCAAACTATTTAACTCAAAACTTATTTAAAAGTAAATTACAAATTAGTCTCTAAGTTTACATTTTTTTTTGAAAATAAAATTATATATATATATAGTCACTAAGTTATGTGGCGCTCGTCAAATTAATTTTCAAAATTTTATAAGTAGTCCCTTATAGATACTAATTAGACAAATTTCTAAAATTATAGAAACTAATTTGATAGAGTTCACAAAATATTGGGGCTATTTATTATTTTATACAATTTAAGGATCAAGTAGAAGTGGTGATGTAAGTTTAGGAATTAAAATAAGAGTTTAGTCTTTATTTAACAATCAAAGTTGGAAGAACTGAGAGATCTAAGTGCAAAACTTAAAACTCGTGAGAGTAAAAATAAAAATTATATAAGGGTATAAACCTAGTTATTATTATTATTATTATTATTATTATTATTATTATTATTTTTATTTTATTTTTCAGGGGTTCAAGTGCACCCCTAAAACACAAGCAGGTCCACCTCTGGTTGTTTGGGTTGTTTGAATATGTTTGGGAAGGATGGAGTGTGTGGGATAGGAATGAGGTAAGGTTTTCTTTGGGTATTTTCTATCAATTAACGAGGTTGAGGGTAATAGAGTGAAGTGTAACTTCAACTCTTCAACAACAAAAGCAGCGATGTGTATTTAAATAGTCATTACAAATAGAAGGGTAGAGTTGTCTTTCCCGTATCCAATGTGTAACTAACGGTGCTAACATGGCACCAACTAGCTCAACTTGTAACTATGTATATATACATCTCATGTAATCGAATTCTATGCCATGGAACCACAATTCTTTGCCGTGATGTTAGATAATATAATCTTTGGTGTTGATAAAATCCATGTTAACCTTCCAAGGTTTATCGTAAATAGAACAAATGAGATAGTTCTTTGCAATCAGAATCGTGAAGAAGATGACACAGTCGGTGTTGAGGCTTCGGGAAGATGATGCGAAAGGTTTGGAAGGAAGTTTCGGTGAGAAAGGAGATGGAGGAACCAGGCGGGTCGGGCTACGGTGAACGATACACAGCAGTATTATGAACACGAAAGGTCAGGTTGTGACGGCTAGCCTTGAGGGGAGAAGCGAAGGGTCATTCAACGAGGAAAGGAAAGGGAGTTGATGTTGAAAATAGGAAACAACACCCTATAAAGTGCGAGAGATCAAACAAAGGGAGGTGGTGCGTGTAATATGAATGGTCATGGAAGAGGTGGTGGTGAGAGGAGGGTATATGGTCATGGAAGAGGATGTCCTCCACGCCAAAAGGTAACTGGTAATGCTGTTAGGAAAATCAATCATACACAGTACGCACAAAAGATTGTTTATTTCAGAAAAAAGAATTTGTGTGACGTATGGTATAATGCTTCTACTGACGAGTTAGAAGGTTTCAAGAAGATGTATGTGGGTGTTGTCAACCATAATGGGAGCACACATATGATCCAAGAGTGGTTTAATATGCAAGGGCTTTTCTCCATTAAGGCAACTCCTATGGGCGCAAACCGTGTTCTTCTCGAAGAAACGGAGGAAGGATTTATACAGTCTCTAATTGATGATGCGGAGGATTGGGTGCATGAGAAGTTCGAGGATATTAGACAGTGGGAGCCATCGGAGGTTGACAATGAAAGGTTGGTGTGGGTTCGGTGCCATGGAATACCACATTACAAGCATGGAATAACGAGTTTTTTCTTCGTTGGCTCGCAAGTTTGGCACGTTCATGGGTGTGGATGAAAACACTAGGAAGAAGAACTCTTTGGATGTTGCTAGAATCCTAATTCAGACAAATTGCTATGACACATTCAATATGGTGGTAAATGCCAATATCAATGACTCAATGTACAACATCAAGGTATTAGAGGAATGGTGTGGACCACTGCATTGGGAGGGTTTGACCTCGGCGTATGATAAAGGTAAATCTGAGGAGAGCTCTGACAGCGGCTATGACAGTGATGTTGGGGATGATCCACCATTGTTTAGAGTGGAAGAGGATGGTTCAGATGGGTCAGAGGTTGGTGAGGAGGAGGACGAAGTGGAAAAAGGTGCCGGATGTGGAAAAAACAATTATTGTCGAGGGTAGAAATCTAATTTTGGAAAAATCAGGTGTTGAAAATGAAAATGGTGAAAACTATATAGAGAACTTTGGAGGTGGAGTTGGCGGAGCTGATGTTGCGGGGGAAGGGAAAAATATTGATGATGATGAGGTTAATGGTGAAGATACAAGAATGGAACATTTGAAAGAATATAATACAATTCATAACAATCAGGAAATTGTGAGAGGGTACCGTAAATGATGATATAGATGAGAATTTGAAGATTGTGGGATGCAACGGTTCTCCAAGTGGGGCCAATTGTTTTGATGACTCATGGATTGTTAAGGAAAGAAATCATGAGCCTATTATTGCGCTAACTGTCAACAATTCAGTAGTGAATCTCGCCTCTTCTTCGCAGGCACGTGCTGAGCCTTCTGAGCTGGAAAAAAGGACGCAACATTCTCGGCCAGAGCAGTGTAAGTCTGTTGCGATTGGTCAGAACTCAAAGAAGGAACCAATTAAAAATTTACTGGTTGCACAGGTAGCAGTGGAGGATTGTGGTTCAGATATTATGGGAAATAAATGGGAGGGGTTTGTTACAAATGGGGAAATAAATGGGCCGATTCTTAAGTTGGACCACGAAAGCAAATTGGTGGATGTTGATGATGGCCCAGTGCTAAGTAATTCTTTTGGGCCTTTGCGGAGAAACAAAAAATCATCTAAAACTAGCACTAAATCCAACGGTAAATCTTGCAAACATGTGATGGAAAATAGCCAGGGCGTGATTGTTGGGTTTGTAAATGATGAGGCAAAAAGTATGATTCCTTCCTTGAAGATTTCAAGCAGGGGGTCCGATGCAACAAAAGTACACATGGTTACACGGGGATCTCCAAAATCAGACCTTTCTTTCTCGATTAATTGTGATGAGGGAGGTGCAGTTATTGGTGATGTGTCAGTTGGGGACTCAGGCATTCAGTTTTGTAACCAGAGGTTCTTGGTGGAACATGAGATGTCATTGGCTAATAAAATGTGGAGCTTTGCCAAAGAGAACTTGGGAGTTACTGAAAGAAAAAAGGGTGGTTCTGAAAGGAATTGTGAGGAGGATCATGCGGTGGGATTGTTGGCATTGGAAGTTAGGGACCAGAGTGTAAAAGGTAGGAAGGGGAAAAACAATGTGTCTCTATGAAAGTTGCAACAATTAATATGAGAGGGTGGGGGGTGCTGCGAAGCGCAGGCGCCTAAAGAAATTAATTATGGAGGAAAAAATAGAGTTTTGCATGATACGAGAAACGAAGAGTAGTGATCTTTCAAAGAGGTCGGTCAATAGAATTTGGGGGGAGTCTGACTTTGATTGGATTAGTAAGAATGATGTGGGTCAGTCAGGAGGTTTGTTGTGTTTATGGAAACAAGGAATTATGGATGTACTGTTTTCTTTTTCTGGCGAGCACTTTGTAGGAGTATGCGCAAGGATAAATGGAAAAGTGGTTTACTTGGTGTTGCACCCCGAAAAATCCGGTTTGGGTTTCTCAATGTACAACGTGGAAAATTTTTGAAGTCGCCACCAATATTTTAATTTTAAGACCAAAACATTGAAAAAAGGTCTTTTGAACAAGGCGGATGGTCTTTTGAAAACTAGAGATATAGGTTCGGGGTCGATTACGTGTGGGGAAGGTACTAGCATCAAGACACGCCCTTTCTACCAAAAGGAACCTATAACTAAATGTGTGGTTTTAACGTTTGATTTGAAAAATACCTAGATTTGCCTATTTATTTCTTGTTTGAAGATGAATGGGAAAACTTAATGAAAATTTTATTTTTGGCGCTTGACGAGAGTTGACCTCTCGCTCCTATGTATCTCCTGGTGCGATGGAGAATTCAAAGCTACGTAGTTCTTGGTTGTCATGAAAATGTTTTTGTTTTTTTATCTTTTTAGTGAGTTTCCGAAATAGGACGAGTATTCAACGAATGATTAAACTAACAAAGGTTATGGGTAATCACCGCTAAGTACTCTTGAAAAATGGGAGTCACCGCCACTAGTCAGACCAACAAAGGTTCTGATTGACCGTTAGTAGCGACTCGTTTTTTATTTGATCTTTTGAAAATGGTTTTTGAAAGAGATTAATTGGCACGAATGATCAAACTAACCAAAGTTATCGGTGACCATCGCTTATTGTTCTTTGGAAAAGACATTGCCACCAATGGCTAGATTTAACAAAGGTTACGATTAGCCACTAGCAACAATGGGTTTAAAAATGATTCTTTTTGTTATGAAAAATGCTAATGTTTTATGGTTGCGAAAAGGATTTTATTTTGTTGCGCTTGACGAAACGTGGCTCGCTCCCTACGTATCCCAAATGGGAATCAAAGCGACGTAGTTCTAATTTGAAGATGAAAATGTTTTTGAAAGGGTTTTGGAAAGGGGAAGAGCTTTCATAATGACCAAGCAAGCAAAGGCTTTGAGTGATCATTACTAATAACTCTTGATGGCGTTCATGACAATCAAACAAGCCGAGGCTTTGGGTGATAGTCACTAATAACTTGCATTAATTAGAAAAGAGTTTGAAAGATTTTTGGGAAAAGGGTGAAGTTACTATCAATGATTGGTTACAAAATTCAAACACATTTAATAATCAAGTAATCATGCATATGTCAAACATCAACTAAGACTAAACATGCCGATACAATCAAAGATTCAATTGTCAAGGATGCAAGGTGAATTTCTCAAAACAAATGCGTGTGTGTGAGGAGGAGTGCATTTACCCTAATGGCTCTATGCTACAACAAGCAAGTAGGCTTACGGCTTTATTAGGAGGTCATACACATGAAGGGAATGACACACAATTAAATCAAGACAATTTAGGTAGCATCAAAAACAAGTAAACAATTGATCATAGGCATAGAATGATCTTAATTTAACTAATGATATGTGAGCAACGATTTCTTAATAACATGAACAAAGAGGAATTGCATCAAGGCTAAGGTAAGCCTATGCTTTGCAATGCCTCACGAACCCTAAACCCTAAACATACCATCTCATTTGTTATTCACTAAGAAATTAAAAGGGGAAGGTTGAATCATCTAAAATCATCTTCACCACTTAAAAATGATACACTAGGCATAAGTGGGAATCATATGATTTATCATCAACAATGGACAATAATAAAACTAGAATACAAGAGCAAGTAAGTAAACACTAAAACCAAGTTGAATCACATAGAGCAATCTTCTCACTTGAATCAAAGTGCCCTAGGCACAAGTGAGAATCAACTTGCCTATCATCAACAACTAACAATAAGTAAACTAAAATACAAGAACAAGAGAACACATAAGCTAAATTGAGTCCTTTCTAGCAATCTTCATCACTTAGATCAAGGTGCACTAGGCACTAGTGGGAATCATATTGCTAGATCATCAACCAACAAAAAAAAAATAACATTTAACACTAAAATGAAATACTAACAACAAGATTAAACATCATCAAGCAAAGAACAATAGCAAAATCAACTTGAAAATATTTTTAATCATAAGTATGCGAACCAAAGGAAACATAGGTCCACATTTTATTTACTAAAAAACACAAAAATTAACACAAAGCAACATAGATCCATTTATTTAAGGGTGAGATGCCAAATCTCACCCACCAACAACAACAAACTACATTATAGAAAAATGATGATGATATGCAAAAATATGATGAAGAAAAGTGGGTTTTAATGCAAAAATGTTGAAGATGATGCAAGGGTTTTAGAGTATACCTTGGATCCAAGCTAGATTATGCAAGAAAGGGAGAGCAAGAACACAAATCAACAACTCTTCAAGAAAACCCCAAGAAAGCTCCACGCAAAAAATGAAGGAGATACCCAAGTGATGATGATTCTTTAGTTTTAGTGAAGGAGGGAGGTAGTATGTGAGAGAGGAATGGAAAGGAGATGGATTGATGGTGTTTGGGTGGAAGAAAATAAAAAAATGAATGGAGGAGAGGGGGAGGAGGCTACGGCCTTGGGAGGGAAGGAGGAGAAGTTTTTTGTGTGCTAGGGTTTTAGTGTAGGAAGATGAGAAGCAAAAAGGAAAAGTTTTTTTCATGTGTGGGAATGAGAAGGTATTTATAGAGTTGTTTTAGGTCTAGGGGTAATTAGGTCATTGTTCTTTACTAGGTGCTCTAGGATTGAGTTTTAAATTTAAATGAAGGGCTAGGATTGGAGATCACTTGGATTGTGGGTAGTGAGAAAACACAAAAATGAGAGTGAGGGGGAGAGGGAGGCATTTCGCCCCAAAGAGAGAGAAAGGGAGAATTTGTGTGAAAAACTTGTCTTATTTTGGGAATGGAGGCTCATATGTGATGTGGGGTAGAAATTGGGTTAAGGGTATAATTGAGATGGAGTGTTACCTAAGAGAAAACTTTGTATTTTCTTGTGAAGAGGTGAGTGTAAATGGGTGGGGTAATTTACAAAAGAGAGCATAAATCTATGTGGGAGTGAGTGATTGTCTCCAAAAAAGGAAAAGTTAAGGATAGTACAAAGCATATTCTTAGGGAATAAGGAATAGAAGAATGTGGAAGAAATTGAGGGAAGAGAGAGAGAGGGGGGGCGAAAATAAGAGTAGGAAGGAGGGAAAAAAAACTTGTTTTTGGTCTTTTGCCTTATTGGAGACACTTCCTTCTTTTGAGTTTTGAATTTTTGGGCATGGAAGTGAAGGTGCACCTATTAAAAAAAGTGTCACATATTTTGAGCACCATAAATATTCCCCCTAATTATTCTAGACAATAAAAATTGTCATTTAGTAATTGGGGAATAATTAATGGTTTTTTTTTGGTTTTTTATGCGCTAAAAATGGGGAAAATGCATTTTTAATTATTTTGGACTAGGGTTTTATTTCCAAAAATTATACAAAAATTACCCTTGGTAGAGTAACATGTATGCCACATCCTTGACCTGGTCTTGGTCCAAAAATAATTAGTTTGCTTTCATTTAAATGCCCAAAAATGCAAAAATATGCACTATTTTATTTTCTAAAGTTCCTAAAAATTAAGAAAAATGTTTTTGGGTGCCAAAAATCAACAATGATAAATAAATGGCCTTTTTGAAAATAAAGACACGTGCCAAATGACAAGGGCATTGCAGGCAGCTCACGCGATTCTTATGATCATGCATACGTAATTCAAATAAAAATGCGAAATAGGGGACGAACACACATAAAGGCACCAATCCACTGTTTTCCATACATTGTGAATTACCTTATTGCTCTATTTTTTCTGAAAAAATGTTTTTGCTTTGGGCGGACAAAATTGGGGTATTACACTTGGTGAATGTATATTCAACATGCAATATGGCAGGCAAGAGAAGGCTTTGGGAGAACTTGAGAAAACTGAGAGGAGAGGTTGAGGAGGGTGAGTGGTGTATTGCAGGGGATTTTAATGCTGTTACTAAAAGAGTTGAAAGAAGAGGTCAATCTGAGAACTTTAATGCTACAGAGGCATGGGAATTTATGGCTTTTATTGAGGATATGGAGTTGATTGATGTACCGGCTTTGGGGAAAAAATATACCTGTTTTGGGTCTGATGGGAGGGCAAGCAGGATAGATAGATTATTATTGACAGAAGGGCTGATTTCTAGTTGGGGCATTAGTGCGCAATGGATTGGTGACAGGGACATTTCTGATCATTGTCCTGTCTGGTTGGTATCTTCAGACGCAAATTGGGGACCTAAGCCGTTTAGATTCAATAACGCTTGGATGGAGCATAAGGATTTCACTAAGTTCGTGCATGAGTGTTGGCAATCCTGCCATGTGGAAGGACGTGCATCTTTTGTGCTTAAAGAGAAAATGAAGATGTTGAAGGAAAAACTCAAAGGTTGGAATCGGGAGGTGTTCGGAATCAAAGATCTAAATATTAACAATATTTTTCGTGACTTGAATGAGGTTGAAAGAATAGCTGTGGAAGGTGGTAATGTTGATGATACTCAGAGGCAACAATTGAACAATGCTTTTTGGGAGGAACTCCATGCAAAGGAAAGTTTATTGGCACAAAAATCAAGAATAAAGTGGTTGGCTGAGGGCGATTCAAATAGTAGATTCTTTCATGCATGCATTAGAGGTAACTGTTATACCCCAATTTTGTCCGTATTCTTTTTCCGGTTTTAGTCGTTTATTTTATTCATGTTCTGAAGTCGCACAATTACGAGAATTATTAAAAAGGTGTCTAGTTTACTAACTTAAGCCAATCTCAACTAACCTGTTCAACTAAGTCGAAATGTCGTTGTTTAAATTAAGAATGCGCGCGAATGATCGATCTTTTCGCACATTCTTTAGTTGAATAGTCGTATTTGGGCCTAGTCGAACTTAATTGGGCTTATCCAAGTCGTTTCCTTGCAAAATGGGCTTATTCGAGTGGTTTTCTCGCAATTGGGCTCATCGTTCCGATTTCTTTTCTATTTTTATAGTCCAAAAAATATCAAAAAAAAATCTATTTAATTTTATTTACATTTTTGAAAAGTGTCTAATTGTCCAAAGTGTCCGAAAAATACAAAAATGATAATATTAAAAATACAAAAAAGTACAAATAAAAAAGCGGAGCAACATCAAGAATCTTTAGGACTTCTTAGCAAGCCCACATTCCAGATCTGGAAAAGTCAAAAGCCCAGTCAAAGGTAATTAATGCTAAACCTAATTTTTACCTATAAAAACACTATCAAACCCTCACTCAAAGGGGACAGAGACACTCACTAAAAAAGGATTAGGGCTTCACACTGAACCCTAATCACCAAAAATCTGAGTTCTAATTTCTCGAGAAATAAGAAAGAGCGAGCATCGTACCGTCGTCACAAGTGGCGATGAATGAGATGAGCTGGGGAAGCAAATCAAAGAAAGAAAACATAAGCGAAAGGTAGAAAACTTGAGATTAGAGGTTGGTAATCACTAAATATTAAAATATAGAAATTGCACTCGCTTCTGTGATAGTTTATATTCCAGCTTTTCCTAAGTTTGTCTTTCTACCAACTATGCATAATAATTGAACAACGTTATCAGTGGGTGTAACATGCTTTAAATAAAAACAAACTGCATCAAGTTCCATCTAGATTAGTTATCATCTTATTGGTAGGTCAATAGATCAATACATTTCATGGCTAGGAACTCAGATTAGAAGAAATCAGGAATTAGGGAAAATTAAACAAACAAATAAATAGTGAAATATAAGAATAAGTTTGTTGTTGTTAGAGGCTTGCTGTTGATATCACTGAAATGGGATATAGGTTGATTGCAAATATAATTAGATGTTAAAAACTCATTCAATAGATAATCAGTATAAAATCAGCTGTGGAGATGGCAGTGAAAGCATAAAAAACGGGCAGAATAAAACACTGACCTTAGGCTCGCCGAGTTCGATCGTCTTCTCCTGAGAGCTCCCGCGAAGTTCTTCAAACCGACTACCACCACAACCAACCGAACCTGAACCAAATCAAAAAAAAAGAAACCATATCAGAAGCTGAAAAGAAGGAAACGAAGAGAAATGAAAAAGAGGAACAGAGGAGAAATGAAGCCCACCACGCTCTCGCCGGCGCCCCCTTCCGGTCGTCCTCTCCAAACTACCCCAAGCCACCTCCAGTCGCCCAGAACCGAAAATAGGAACAGAACCAAACCGAAAATGGAAGGCACAATCTCCGCCACCTTTCTCGCCAAAAACATCGCCGGATCTTCTCTCTCTCCCTCCGTGAATCTCGCAGGAAATTTCTCTCACTTCCCTCCACTCTTTCTCAGCGGCGCTGCTTGTGTAAGGAAGGGGGAGAAGGAAATTAGGGTGCGAAGCTTCAGGGAGAGCTTTTAAAGCTTCTCTTTTCTTTTCCTTTTTAATCACTTTGATTTTAGGCTTTGCTTTATTTTTATTTTATTTTATTTTTCATTCTGAATACTTCCTGCACCCCCCATTTTCGTTTGCAACCCTCCATTTTTTTAATTTCACTTAAGCCCGGGCCAGATACTCAGCCTCCTATGCGAATCCGGGCTTGCTTTTTACACCTGCTCAGGGCCACACAACCCCTCGCAACTAATAAAACCTCAATTTACAATTTTCACCCCCTGTTTTTCTTTTTAATTCTTTTCTAACCCAAACGTAAATGATTTTTCTCGCGAAATTAAATAAACGGCTAAGTCGGTTGTACAACCGGGTTAGTCATTATTTTAGGGCCAATGAGTATCATAGTCGGTAACCCCAAAACTTAACAAATACGAATAAACTATTTTTTCTAAAAATAAACGGCTAAGTCGGTTGTACAACCGGGTTAGTCATTTTAGGACCAATGAGCTGTACAGTTCAGTAATCCTGAAAACCTAATAAAATACGAATAAACTATTTTTCCTAAAAATAGGGGACTAAGTCGGTTGTACAACCGGGTTAGTCAGCGTCCTAGAACTAATGAGCTGTACAGTTCAGGAATTCTAGAATACCTATTCTAAAACTAACCCACCTCACATCAAACCAATTTCTTTCAAAAACTCAAAAATCACTTTCAAAAAGTAGGGGACTAAGTCGGTTGTACAATCGGGTTAGTCAGCGTCCTAGGTATCAGTGAGCTGTACAGTTCAAGGAATCCTAAGATCCCTACACTAAAAAACACCAACCCACAAACCTTTTCAGGAAGAACTACGTAGCTTTGATTCCTCCATTGCATCCGAGGAGAGTGCGTAGGAGCAAGACTCAACTCTTGTCAAGCACTAAAAACCAAAAACTTAAATAAGTCTTTTTCTCTACAAATAAAAGGGTAATAATTAAATAAATCTTAAATTAATTAGACAATGGATGTCGTGGGGTGCTAATACCTTCCCCACACATAACGACTCCCGAACCCTAACAATGCCTCGTCCTAAAACTTAAAGGGATTTTTCGAATTTGCCCTTAAACTAAAATTTGGTGGCGGCTTCCTTTCAAACTTCGAAGAATCCTTTCCCGGATTTTTCGGTCGCTACAGTAACAGACGTAGAACTCAAATTACGAAGATCAAGGACAATTGGATAGAAGATGTGGAGGGCGTTAAAAAAGTGGTGAAGGATCATTCCGAAGGAAAATTCAAAGAAGAGGCGTACAACAGACCTACTTTGGATGGTATTCAATTCAAATAGGTATCTAGAGGGGATAATGATCTGCTATTGGCGCCTTTTACAATAGAAGAGGTCAAGGATGCGGTTTGGGAGTGTGATGGGATAATGAGCCCGGGGCCAGACGAATTCAATTTTAATTTTATGTAGAGCTGTTGGGATTTGTTGTCTCCGGAGATTATGAGTTTCTTTAATGAATTCCACAGGTTGGCAAAGTTACCTAAGGCGGTGAGTGCCTCTTTTGTAGCATTTATCCCAAAAATAAGCAATCCACAAGAGCTTAGTGAGTACAGGCCAATATCCCTTATAGGTAGTCTATATAAGATGTTAGCAAAAACGCTAGCGGGAAGGTTTAAGAAAGTGTTGAAGGGTGTAATTTCGGATTGTCAAAGTGCTTTTTGGTCAGGGAGAAATATCCTTGATGGGGTAGTAGTGGTAAATGAGACAATGGATATGGCTAAACAGAGGAAACAAAAATGTGTAGTGCTAAAAGCGGATTTTGAAAAAGCATATGACTCGGTGAGCTGGTCTTATTTGGATTATATGTTGGAGAGGCTGTTTTTTAGTTAAATGGAGACAGTGGATGAGGGTGTGCTACTCTTCTAATTCCATTTCGGTTTTAGTGAATGGCAGCCCAACCGTGGAGCTTGTGGCTCAAAAAGGCCTCAAGCAAGGCGACCCTCTTGCACCTTTCTTATTTCTTGTTGCAGCCGAAGGTCTAGCTGGGCTTGTTCGGATGGGGGTTGAGTCAAATAATCTTTGTGGGTTCAATATTGGCACCTCTCTATCAGTGGAATTACTACATTTGCGGATGACACGATTTTTTTTTGTGATGGGGGGGGGGGGGGGGAAGAGTATTTGGTGTCTAAAAGCCATTCTACGGTGTTTCGAGTTAGCATCGGGTTTGAAAGTGAACTTTGCAAAGAGCAATGTGATTGGTATTAATATTGATGATAGGACATTGGAAGGAATTTCTCAATTCTTAGCTTGCAAAGTGGGGTCGGCATCATTCAAGTTCTTAGGAATTCCGGTTGGCGCAAATCCAAGAAGAATTAGCACTTGGCAACCGATTGTTGACTCCATAAAGGCCCGATTAACTAGCTGGAAGAGCAAACAATTGTCAATTGGAGGGCTGTCACACCTATTAATTCGGTGTTAGCATCATTACCCATTTATTTGTTCTCTTTTTACAAGGAACCAAAGAAGGTGATAGACGAAATTATTAAGTTACAAATGAGGTTTTTGTGGGGAGGGGATGAAGATAAAAAGAAGATGGCTTGGGTGAGTTGGGATGTGATCTGTTTACCTAAGAAGAAAGGGGGGGTTGGGTATAAAGAATTTGGAGGTATTTAATTTGGCTCTCCTCACAAAATGGAGATGGAGATTTTTAGTGGAGGAAGGAAATTCATTGTGGAAAGAGGTGGTGAAAGAAAGATATGGAGTGGAAGGTAGATGGCCGGTAGAAGATGAATATCGACGGGGTTGGACCAAACATTCAATTTGGTGGAGGGATTTGTGTTTGTTGGGGGAAGATACAAACTTGGACAAAGGATGGTTTGAAGATTTAGTGAAGCTTAAACTTGGCAGAGGAGACACAATTCGGTTTTGGCAAGACTGCTGGTTCGGCTCGGATAGATTTATGGATTTGTTTCCGGTACTTTACAGCAGGTGCAGCGAAAAATCTGCTGTCAAATCAGAGATGAGGAGCTGGAGTGGTGATTTGTGGTGTTGGAATTGGAATTGGGCTGCTGATTTTCCACCGGACGAGTTGCAAAATGTTGAATATATGCAGACTATACTTCGGTCTGCTGTTCAATCACAGTTGGCCGATGATTGCTGGCATTTTTTGCTTGATGCCACTGCTAGTTTCTCTGTTAGAAAGTGTTACTGCTGGTTAAATACTGTTTTTGCAGATCAGTGGGCTCAATTGGAGGATGGTGTGGCCGAAACTTGCAGCAAGTTATGGAAGAATGATGTGCGTTCGAAAGTTTTAATCTTCGCCTGGCGTGTTTTATTGGACAAAGTGGCAACACGAGATGCTTTGTTTAGGCGTGGGATTTTACAATCTCCAAGAGACCGCAGCTGCGTGATGTGTTTCAAGGTGGATGAGACGGTAACACACTTGTTTATCGAATGTGAAATTGCTCAAGCTGTATGGCAGCAAATTATCTCTTGGTTGGGGGAGCCTTTTGGTAGCTATAGGGATATTATTACACATTTTCAAGCGTTTGGAAAGTTTGCTAGAGGAAAGAAATGCAAATGTATTAAACACTTAATTTGGTTGGCTGTTATATGGACGATCTGGTTGGCAAGGAATAAGATTGTTCCAAGGGGAGTTAGCTACCACTACTGAGATAGTCACAAGAGTCAAATATTGTGCATGGAGTTGGTTCAAAGTGCGGAAGGGGAGAAAATGTTGGGTTGAATGGTCGGATTGGCATGTTAGCTCGTTGAGGTGTTTTTCCTTATTGTAATCTTGTATACGCTTTCATGATGTATCTTGTAGTCGGGGTACTCTTTTTCCCTCCCTGGGTCTTTTTCCCAATGGTTTTTGGCCCTCGGAGGTTTTAATGAGACCCCTAGGTGTAAGGGGTGGTGCACACCTTGTGACCATCCTGTTCTTATTATTAATACAACAAATTGCTTATCTAAATAAAGAATGATACTCATTTTTTTCTAGAGCAGGTTTACCATTTCTTTGTTTCTGATATGGTATCAATCGCTTTCCCTATTTCTGAAACATTCTTCTTCACCATGCACTCTGCATTTCAATAAAGCATTTCTTCTCATCCTTCAATAGCGAGCACTCCAGAACCACCTGTGGTCACTCCACTATCTACTACACCTTCAATCTTTTAAAACGGATCGAGCAGTAACTCAACTTCACACTTCGTAACTGGTCAAAATTGTTAATCAAATAAGATGACAAAAAATTTTAGTTATGGAACCAGCAAGTTGAAGGAGTTATTAGTACGCACCGTCTTTGTCGTTCGCTCGTGAGCCCTGAAATTCCTCAGATATATGATACCAATGAAGATCGCATCAACAACAAGCTTTTTGAACGCTACGATAACTAGTTGGTGAAGGACCGAGCTTTCACTTGGTTACTCTCTACTTTCTCTGACACAGTGCTTCCACGAGTACTGAATTGTCACCATTCTCATCAAGTGTGGACAACATTCACAAGCAATAACTTAAGTTCCACAGTCAAGAATGCATTAATCTAGGCCCATCACCCTCACATAAAGGTTTTAAATGTCTTAGCCCTATTGGTCGTGTGTACATATCCAAAGATGTCATGTTTCCTAAGTCCTCTTTTCCTTATTCCAGCTTGATATCTAGTTCCATCACTCTTCCAAACAATTTACCTACTTTTGATCCTCCCTGTAACACCCCCTTCTACTTAACTACTATTTAGTTTATTTTGAAAAATCAGAGTGCGTAAAACTTTCAGTGCAGCCACACGAGGGTGCCACATTTAATCAAAACACCTTACATAACTCCAAAATAGTAATTAAAATAAAACCCAGTATATGATACATAGCACCAACAAGTCTGAGGACAAAATAGTACAACAGTGGGAGATAATAACTTAACATAATAGTTCCAAAACATGATGAAATAACAACTACTAAATAATTTCCCCAGATTACTACGTGATCGAGCCGACTCGACCACACTAGAAGAAGGATCTCTAAACACCTTTAGTCATCACACCCCGCAGTTGCCTAGGCATACGAGGCAACACGACGCAATAGAGGTGAGTCTCAATACATAGATAATAATAAATAAAACAAGAAACACGAGAGAATAGGTACACCGAGATACAAATCAATTCAAATACACCATTAATACGATTACACCAGAATACCGTTACATCGAATCTGATTACACCAAATATACAGTTACACCAAATACACCATTAGCACATCAACTCATAATCATCATCAAGGAAACACCAAGCGTATGAATGTATGCATGAATGCAAGTATGCATGTGGATCCATCATCACCGCAATAAGCCTTAAGGGCACACACCGCTTTGGCCGCCTACACACCGCTTTGGCCGGCTCACATCATCCGCTTTGGCCGAAGCCTACATCACCGCTTTGGCCGAAGCCTACGTCACCGCAAAGGCCGAAGCCTACATCACCGCTGAATGCACATAATTTATGTGACATCATGACAATGCACCACAACACAATACATTTACCACATCAATCATTAACTCACCTCTTTTCATTTCGCAACTCAACTCTAATTACAATATTTGGTCGAAGCCTACACACCGCTTAATCATCACCGCAACACAAATATTTGGCCGAAGCCTACACACCGCTTAATCATCACCGCAACACAAATATTTGGCCGAAGCCTACACACCGCTTAATCATCACCACAACACAACACACCTCATTATTGGACTAAATGTCGCACCAAGGACTAAACCCACACCTAAGGACCAAATCACCTCCTAAGGACCAATGTGACACCTAAGGACCATTTTAACACCCAAGGACTATTTTAACACCATAAGGACCATTTTAGCACCTAAGGACTATTTTAACACCTAGGGACTATTTTGGCACCAAAAGGATCAATTTAACACTTAGGGACTAATTTGAACCCACACTTAGACACCCTAGCACAACCAGACGCCAAAACAGGCGCACATGGCAGCCAAATGGCGCCCCTTGTGTTGTTCCAGCCAACCCACGCACACTCCTGCACTCACAGGCGCCAAATCAGGTGCACAGGGCAGCCAAATGGCGCCCAGCAACACTGGCACAGACACGGGCGCACAAACTGGCGCCCTGGGGCAGCCAAATGGCGCCCCCCCTGCACAGACACCCCACACACCCTTGGCACACACACAGGCGCCAAGTTTGCAAAGAAATCGGCGCGCCGCCCCAAGACACCACGCCACACGCACAACAGTAAACCTGGCGCCCAAAATCCTGTGTTTTGGCGCCCCTCCCCTGCAACCTTCCCAAACCCAAAACAACTGCAATCTAGGCGCCACATTCCCAGCACTTTGGCGCCCCCACTATTTCACAGCACCTTAATACATTTTTCTCAACAACAACCCACACACTCCAACCAAACTCTAATTTCAAACAATTTATTAAACACCTAACAAACATTAATATTTCTCCTAATCATTTATATTAATTAACACCAATCACCTCATTATTATTTAACACCTATTACACACCATATTGCATTTAATTCATATAACTCACCTTCACACCCAACCAAGAACAACATTTACATGTAAACACCACACCATACAATCTTATAAAACATTATCATGTTCATTCAAGCAAATCATCAAACACCTAGCCATCATTTTAATTCTACTTATTATTATTCATTAAAATCATGTCATAACACCTTCATATCAACAATCAACACAATAGCATTTCAATCTCCATACCACAATTAATATAATCACATATAAAATCAAACAAACACCCAAATACTCAATTACTTCATTAATTAATTAAACAACTACTCTTAACACCTAATCCATATGATTTCAAGGTTTATAAATTATTAACCATGAAAGAGAGCCCCCATACCTCCAAATTGCAAACCCAAGAAAACCCCTCTTCCAATAACCCAAGAAACACCAATTAACTAGCTTTCTCCAACACTTGAGCTTCTAACCCATCCATGGAAAAGGAAAAGACACAAGGTTAGAGTATGAAACTTATACTAAATGATAGAGGAGGAAAAATGTGAAAGATTGGTACCAAAAACACTCACCCAAAACTAAGAAATGAATTTTCCTCTTCCTCCCTAGCCTCCCAAGGCCGTGCGCCCTCCTTAGCAGCCCCCTCCTTTCTTTTTCTTTTACTTTGTTCTAAATGAGGCTAAAAACCCTACCCCTAGTTATGTATTGACTTTGGGCCTATTTAGTGGGCTTGGGCCCCTTATTTACACCCCTTAGGTACCTACATACATCCTCCCAATTTAACTAAAATACTCCCCTTTTATTTACTACACCTCACTCCTTAATTAATTAATTAATTACCCTATATTTATTTTAATATAGACAACTAAAATATTACTTAATTAAATTAGTCAAATAATCACTTAACTAAATTAGTTAAATAATCACCTAATTAAATTAGTTAAATAATTCGCCTAATTAATTTTTGGGGCGTTACAACTCTCCCCCACTTAGAATATTTTCGTCCTCGAAAATCTAACTATCATGGACATGTAAACTTAAACACTCATCACAACAAACAATAGATTGCTAGTAAAGCACCCTAAATGAAACACTTTCCTCTAAATGTAACCATCACTTCTCCGTAGGCTCCGGACACACCAGGACAAACACTCTCCCGTTATACTTCTCCTTCTTCGGCTTTGGACACTTGGTACTAATGTGCCCCAATTCCCCACAGTTGTAGCAGACCACATCCTTCTTCTCACACTTAGCAGCTACATGACCTTCCTTACCACACTTGAAACACTTGTTGACCATGCAATCTGGACTCTTATGCCCCTGCTTACCACACTTGTGACACACAATCCCCGCAGTAGCGTCTCCCCCACTTGGCTTTTTGCCCGAACTCTCCTCTCCCTTGCCTTTACCACCTGAAACATCATACGGCTTCCCACGAAACTGAGAACTTCTCTTCTTATCACCTCTAACCGTTCTCATCCATGTTCTATCGTACGCAATGCATCGAGATACCCTCCTCTACAATCTTACCCTCCAAATAGGTATTCTAACTTCGTAGGTTACCAAAATCCTATCCACTACCCAAACACCATAAAATAGATATCTCGTGGCACCATCACCAATTAAGTAGGACCGAATTCTCGTTGTCGCTTGGAGACACTAAGTCTACATCGTTACTTTTAAATACAAATACCTATATCGTCACTTTTATTTTTCCTATTCAACGGAAAACAAACGCATATGACACCAATCTCTACAATAGACTCAACATCACCAATATCACCAATTTATCATATACCAACAATGTTCACATCAACTAAGCAACACGATCATAACAACAAAATTCAAGTTCAACCTATTCCATAATTAATCATTTTATTCAACGTTCAAATTAGTCTACCTAAACTCAAAAGTGCGGAAAATTGCGTAACTTTGCGCCTACTTTGGCGAATTAATTAAAATAGTAAACGACCTCGGATTTCGACAAATAAATACTTGTTGGAAAGCCACGGATGTGTAGTTTCTGAATATATCATTAAAGTTTCAAAACAATGAGCCAATTGGTACAGTTTTTAGAAACAACTCATACAGTTCCCGACTGGACAGATTCTGTCCTCCCACTTCATTTCACTCTAACTGACTTAAACTCGACCAGAACCCACCACACTAAACCCAGAACACAGTTCCCCTCCTATTGTGCCTCAATCTGTCTCACCAGTCTCCACTCATCAGAACGCTCCAAAACTAGAAGCCTGAAACCTAGACTATTTGCAACTAGTGTTGAACCAACTAGCTAGTGCTAAGCAGGCTCTTGTTGACCCTGAGTGGCTTGAGGAAATTAAAATTGAGTATGCTGCTCTCATCAACAACAATGCTTGGACACTCACCAAGCTACCTCTCAATAGAATACCCATTGGATGCAAGTGGGTCTTCCGTGTCAAAGAAAACTCAGATGGCTCGCTTAACAAATATAAAGCAAGGCTTTGGCTACAATAAACTCTCTGGTCAAGACTATGGAGAAACATTCTCCCAAGTGATTAAACCTACTACTATTTGGGTTATTCTATTTTTGCCACTCACCTACAAGTGGGAAATTCAGCAAATTGACATCATTAATGGGCACTTACAAGAGAAGAACTATATGAATCAACCCCCAAGTTTCATACACGCTGACAAGACATTGGTATGCAAACTTAATAGGTCACTCTATGGGTTAAAACAAGCTCCCTGAGTTTGGTATGAAAATCTGCAGCAATCTCTTCTACAATTTAGGTTTCATCATAGCAAATGTGATCACTCCCTCTTTATGTACAATCACAAGGGAGTCAAATTGGTTGCCCTAGTGTACGGGGATGACATCTTGATCACTAGTTCATCTACATCTCTAATTTCTAAACGTCAATACAAATTTTTCTCTCAAGCATATTGGCAAAACCCAGTACTTCTTAGGGTTAGAGGTCAAATATCTCACGAATGGTGCTCTAATCTTAACTTAAAGTAAATAAATAAATGACCTGTTACATAGAGAAAATATGAGTACCTGTACTTCCATGACTACTCCAATGGTCTCCAATTCCAATCTCACCAAACATGGGACCGATAAACTCCCTGATCCAACACAGTACCGCTCAATCGTTGGTGCTCTTCAGTACCTCACCTTAACCAAACCTGAGTTTTCCTACAATGTCAATAAAGTTTTCCAGTTCTTGCTTTGTCCTATAGACACCCATTGGCATGCTGTCAAGAGAATTCTTCGCTATATCAGTGGCACTCCCAATTATGGCCTTCTTCTCCAACCCACTACAATTGATACACCTTTCTCCCTTCATGTTTATTGTGATTCCGATTGGGCAAGCGATCTCGATGATCGCTCGTTCAACTTTGGGTTTGTGCCTTTACTGGGACCAAATTTGGTCTCTTTGAGCTCAGCGCAATCCTCATTGTGCATTCCAAAGGCTTTTAATACGGAAACCGATTTAATGTGGGGTTCAATCTCTTTTGGCTGAGCTACATGCCTCCACTTAGAATTGAGTGCTACTTTGCGACAATCTGAGTGCTGTAATGCTTTCCCACAACCCAATTTTGCATGCACGAACCAAACATTTGGAGCTCGACATTCAATTCGTTAGGGAAAAGATTGCCGCGAAGCAATTGTTGATTCGACATGTTCCCAACACACAACAGATCGCTGATGCCCTCAGCAAGTGTTTTTCACGTCAAGCTCAATGTGGTGTCCTTCACAGCCCACATGGTCCCCACTTGACCTTGAAGGGGGAGTAATAGAGTGAAGTGTAACTTCAGCTCTTCAGAAACAAAAGCAATGTGTATTCAACACAAATAGAAGGACAGTATAGTCATTACAAATAGAAGGGTAGAATTATCTTTTTCTGTATCCAGCGTGTAACTAATTGTGCCGACATGACACTAGTTGGCTCAGCTTGTAACCGTGTATATATACATCTCACGTAACTGAATTCTACAATGAAACATAATGATACTCATTTCAGTTAGACCAATTTTACCATTTCTGTTTCGGCTTAAATGTATGTTTGGTCCCTGCAAATATCCAAAAAATCTAGTTTCGTCTTTGCAATTTAATTTTTTTTTAAAAGTCCTTGCAAATACCAAACACTTCTAATTTGGTCCCTGCCGTTAATTTTTAGCTAACAGTGTTAATGGTTGGGTCACATGGATGCCAACTCATCATCTCTTTCATTTCTTTTTCTCTGAAACTCTCTTCTTCTTCTTCTTCTTCTTCTTCTTCTTCTTCTTCTTCTTCTTCTTCTTCTTCTTCTTCTTCTTCTTCTTCTTCTTCTTCTTCTTCTTCTTCTTCTTCTTCTTCTTCTTCTTTCTTCTTCTTCTTCTTCTCTCTTCTTCTTTCTTCTTCTTCTTCTTCTTCTTCTTCTTCTTCTCTTCTTCTTCTTCTTCTTCTTCTTCTTCTTTCTTCTTCTTCTTCTTCTTCTTCTTCTTCTTCTCTTCTTCTTCTTCTCTTCTTCTTCTTCTTCTTTCTTCTTCTTCTTCTTCTTCTCTTCTTCTTCTCTTCTTCTTCTTCTTTCTTCTTCTTCTTCTTCTTCTTCTTCTCTTCTTCTTCTCTTCTTCTTTCTTCTTCTTCTTCTTCTTCTTCTCTCTTCTTCTTCTCTTCTTCTTCTTCTTCTTTTCTTCTTCTTCTTCTTCTTCTTCTTCTTCTTCTTCTTCTTCTTCTTCTTCTCTTCTTCTTCTTCTTCTTCTTCTTCTTCTTCTTCTTCTCTTCTTCTTCTTCTTTTCTTCTTCTCTTCTTCTTCTTCTTCTTCTTCTTCTTCTTCTTCTTCTTCTCATCTTCTTCTCTCTTATTGTATTATCATCCCATTCATTCCCCATCATGTCCTCTTTCCTTCGTTTATTAAGTTCATCATAAAAAACTGCATTTATTCAGGTCATCATCATCATCAAACGTAAAAAGTAATTCAGAAATCAAATATGGATTAGTGAACATGAAGATTTCGTTCTTGAAACAAAACCCAGAAATCGCAAAATGCAAACACACTTCCTTTCATATTCTTCCTCCCTTTCAATCTGTCTTCAACATCAAATTTGAACATCAAATTTGAGGGCTTAATGTTCTGGGTAAACGAACATACCTTTAAAACTAAAATGAAATTAACATGAATTTGTTCCTGTTGTTACATTTGATGATGATGATTTAAATTTCCGATCCGAAATTGAAATTGACGTTGATGAAATTAATGTTGAGATTCCGATCCGAAATTGACGTTGATGAATTTAATGTTGAGATCGTAAGAAGAAGAAGAAAAGAAGAAGAAGAAAGATGAGAGAAGATGAAAGAAAAGAGTTTTAGAAAAAGGAATGAAAGAGATGATGAGTTGGCATTCACGTCACCCAACTATTAACACTGTTAGTCAATAATTAACGGCGGGGACCAAACTAGAAGCGTTTGGTATTTGCATGGGTTGTTTTAAAAAAATTTAAATTGAAGGGACGAAACTGAATTTTTTGGATATTTGCAGGGACCAAACGTACCTTTAAGCCTTCTGTTTCTGATGGAGGGGGTGTGTGGGTAATGAAGTGGAGTGGGAGGTGAAATGAGTTGATTTTTTTTAACAACTTTCTTAATCATTATTAAATTGAGTGTTGAGTACAAAATTAGGGATGGCAATGGGGCGGGGCGAAAGCGGAGAGTACTCCCCCGCTCCCCGTCCCCATCTCCGTTCCCCGCCTCGGGGACATTTCCTCCCCCATCCCCATCCCCACGGTTTCCGCGGGGACCCAAAAATTGTGGGCGTATTAAAGGCTAAATTACTGTTTTGGTCCTTTATCTTTGTCGTGATTTCATTTTGGTCTTTTATCTTTTTTTTTTCGTTTTGGTCCTTTATGTTTGATTTTGTGTCAATTTGGTCCTTTTTGTAGTTTTCCGTCCAAATGACACAAAAAAAGGACCAAATTGACACAAAAAAGGACCAAATTGACACAAAAGGACCAAATTGACACAAAAATCAAAACATAAAGGACCAAAACGAAAAAAAAAAATAAAGGACCAAAATGAAATCAAGGCCAAAGATAAAGGACCAAAACAATAATTTAGCCTTTATTAAAAGTTAGCAAAAATATAATAAAACTAGAAAAATATATCAAAAGTAAGTCTAAAATTCAAAAGTTTAACATTTTAATATAAAAAATATAAATGTTAGTCTTACTTTAATATTTAAAAAATATAAAAGTTAGAACAATTTAATATTTTGTTAATATTTTAAATTAAAAACACGTATAAAAAGACTAAAAAATTAATTACTTATAACATAATATATATCTATAATAAGACTATTTATGTAATATATTCGTAGAATCCTCATGCAGTGCAGTATGATCCCCATCCCCACTTTAAAAATCATCCACCCACAGGCTGTTCGGAGACGATCATGAAGATCCTCACTTGCGAGTAGAAATTGCCACCCCTATACATAATCACTCACATTGATGTACACTAACAGGAGTAGTAAAAGATTGACCATTTGAATAGAAAAGAACTGAGAAAGGTAATTAAGGTAGATATGCAGGGTTGTTTATGTCATCTCACCGACACCCACCAATAAGAAAGTCAAAAGACATATGAGACACCACAAAACGCGGTTTCATTTTCCAACGTTCATGCACATATCCATCCACTACAGCTGTGAACTACAATAATATCATTCATTTATATATTCAAACACAAACACCCTTTTTTTATTTTAATTAAATAATACTAGTTGTAGATTTTTAGATCTATACTAAAATAAAATAAAAATTGTCATCATCCTAGAATAGATACACAATTGTCAAACAAAACGAACAAACTACCTTCCCTTCTTTCTTTTTTTTTGGTGTCTATGATCTTAAGTTTAAGGTTTTGTTCCCAGATTGTTTTCTGCTTCTGGGGGGGAAGCTTCTGGGATGTAACTAACATATTATCATAGGTTTGATTAAGACAGCATCAAGAGTTTCTAAATTTAGATATTATCGAGAGATATCATCGGGATTGGATAAGTTTAGTTTCTAGAAATGGAAAGTTCCAAGAACAAGAAAGTATTGGAGAAAAGAGGTTATGAGCTAGTTAGTGAGGGAGATGATGAGGAACAAAACCATGTTGCTCAGTCAAAGAAGCCAAAACTACCCGGTTTAGCCAGGTATAATTGTAATACAAGTTATTCAATTAATCTATGTTCATGGCTATAGCTAGTATTTGAATCTATTATTTAGTTGCCAACAAATTGGTTTTTTCGATGTTATGATGTTTTTATGTTGTTTGATAACATGTCATGTCACCATTAATCAGATTACTATTATGTTACAGTGCATCTCACTGATGCAACGTTGAAGTTGAAAGTTGTGCTTTGAAAAATGCCCAATTAAATAGGGTGAGACGAGTTGGGTTTTGCAAGCTCTGACTTCGACTTCCTTTGAAAATATTAGGTTTGAGTCTGACACATAGTCTGTAATATAAGATCATTTGTAAGGCTTTATGTGGCAGTTTTGAAAAGATCTTATAAATGAAGTCGAAGTCAGAGCTTGCAGTTTAAAAATAAATTGAAAAGAATTTATGGACATGTCACAAGCTAAGTTGTTTCAGTCTCATTATAACTTATGTCAATAGATAAATTCAAATAAATCAATCTAAACATGTTTTAAATGCATTCAACTTCCGAGCTAATCGAACCTATTTCTTGGTACCCTTAATCTTCAAATTAAACATGTTTTATTTTTTTGTGAGTGCATTTTAATGCAAAGTTGGTTAAACTAACACCAATGATTACTGAAAATGTGCAGTGTCATTGTGGAAGCTTTGAAGGTGGATAGCATGCAGAGACTTTGTTCATCCTTGGAACCTCTTCTCAGAAGAGTTGTCAGTTATATATAATTTCTTTATGTTAAATCCTGCTGCATAATTTCCCATTATCAATCATTCATTATCTACAATGGATTATTATTAGTTCATCAGTTTTTTTTTTTGACAATTATTAGTTCATCAGTTAATCCTTCTAATTCAATGATCTACAGGTGAGTGAAGAAGTGGAGCGTGCTTTGGCGAAAATGGGCCATGCTAAACTCACTGAAAGGTTTGTTTCTTTTTCAAATTAAAATTCTAACAATCACCGTGATTAGGGTCTCATAATTAGGCCTATTCAAATAAGCTGTCAACCTGAACTAAATTGCCAAACCGAACTGAACTGAACTGTTATGATATCATCATCGATCAATCGTATTTTACTTGTGTTCAGGTCTTCACCACCAAGAATAGAAGCACCAGGGGAGAAGAATCTGCAGCTTCATTTCAGAACAAGAATGCCTCCTCACTTGTTCACAGGAGGGAAGGTTGAGGGAGAGCAAGGAGTATCGATCCATGTTGTCTTGCTGGATCCCAACACAGGCAATGTTGTTCAAGTTGGACCAGAATCAGTTGCTAAGTTGAATGTTGTTGTACTTGAAGGTGACTTTACTGACGAACCTGATGATGATTGGACTAAAGACCACTTCGAGAGCCACGAAGTAAAGGCGCGCGAGGGGAAACGACCACTTCTAACCGGAGATTTGCAAGTCAGCCTTAAGGAAGGGGTAGGAACATTAGGTGATCTTTCTTTCACTGATAATTCTAGCTGGATAAGAAGCAGAAAATTCAGACTTGGTGTTAAAGTGGCTCCGGGGTATTGTGACGCGGCGATTCGTGTGCGTGAGGGAAAGACTGAAGCCTTTGCTGTTAAAGATCATAGAGGAGAATGTGAGTTTTAACTATGATTAGACAATTGTGTTTGTTTAACATTCCATGTCTTATAAATTACAACTTCTGATCCACTTTATAAGAGACCGTGCAGTTTTCGATACACTGAATAACTGACTGATGTATCTGGTTTATATTATAGAATAGAATAGATACATCAGTTATTCAATGTACCAAAAACTGCACCGTCTCTTATAATGTTCTTTGCTTAAGATCATACAGAACAAAATGTGTTTTCTAATAAAGTCAGTCCTCTAAAAACAAGTAAAATTTTGTGTAACTTGCAGTGTACAAGAAACACTATCCACCTGCTTTGCATGATGAAGTTTGGAGATTGGATCGAATAGCGAAGGATGGAGCACTTCACAAGAAACTGATTCAAGCAAGAATAGTGACAGTAGAAGATTTCCTGCGCATTCTTGTGCGCGAGCCGCAGAAACTAAGAAGTATACTTGGTAGTGGAATGTCAAACAGGATGTGGGAGAATACTGTGGAGCATGCCAAGACATGTGTGTTGGGTACTATGCTTTTTGTTTATTACACTGATCAAACCAATAGCACTGGCATTGTATTCAACAACATTTATGAGCTTGTAGGCCTCATTGCTGATGGACAGTTTTACTCTTTAGAATCACTCACTCCAAATCAGAAGATGTCTGTGGATTCTTTGGTTAAGAAAGCGTATGACAATTGGGACCAAGTCATAGAATATGATGGAAAAGTTTTAAATTCTCTTACTACTACTAATAATAATACCAAAAGGGGATCAGGATCAGGATCAGGATCAAGATCTGTAACCAAACATACAATGCATGACAACAATTTCCAACACATCACCAGGGATGCTGCATCATATGTCACCTCCTCAGAACCAAATCAACATTTGCAGATAACAAATAACTTCTCATCCGGTCCGGACCTAACCGATTATCCATTCGGGACATCAACGAGTGACACACAATTAGCATTACCAAGCAGCATGAATTACAACATTATGTCAGGTGAAAATTCTGAAATAGGAGGAGGAGGAGGAGCTACTTATTTCCCTGGAGATTGGTCTAGGCAGAGAAATGGACAAGGGTTGGAAGACATTGTCGCGGAAGAATTGCGGCTTAGGAGTTCGCAAATGTTGGAGAGTGATGACATGCAGAGGTTACTTAAGACACTGAATGCAGGAGTTAGCATGTCAAGTAATTTTGGTCATTCTAATTCTAATAATGAAAGTTGTTACACCTATAGAGTTCAATATGAGCCTCCTCAAATGTATCAATCATTCAGTAATGAGGATCATGGAAAATGCTCAGGGAAAGCTGTTGTTGGTTGGCTTAAGCTGAAAGCTGCTTTAAGATGGGGTATATTTATCAGAAAAAGAGCTGCAGAAAGAAGAGCACAACTTACTGAGTTGAATTGACTTGACTTGAAAGTCAGACATTAATTTTGAACTCATTTTAAGCTACAAACTTGCTTAATAATTAAATGAATTTCATTAAACTGTCTCCAATATTAGCATCAACCTACACTACTATCACGTCACGTGCTAAATTGCCAGACAAAACATCTTACACCAGGTTCTTACAAGGTGAGGGTAACACACTTACATTTTGTGAAAGCAAATTCACCAACTGCAACATAGGACATGCTTACAGTACAGACAGAAGAACAAACCATACAATATAACTCACTGAGATTGAATATAAGTAGCTTTTCTGTCTTGTTTGTAACAACCTCTCTTATGGTCTCAATTTTTCGCTATTATTGTGTATTTTAATTATCATCTTTATTTTCTCTTCCTACTCTTTTTTTTTTTCAATTTGCTGATCAGAAGTTTGTTTGTAAAGTTTCTTGTTGTTTTTTTGATTATTTTTTGAATACCGTATCATGAAACGTTTGTCAGCGAATTTCACGTGTAATAATAAAATAAATTTTTAACGAAGAAAATTGAAAAAAATAAAAAATTATATTCATAAGATAGAAATATGATTCATCTCTACCTCATAAATGAGAATTGAAGAATTTCTTTAGACAGATTCACATTCCCATTTTTTTTCAAATTAAAAAAGAGTTGAATTGGAGTCACGATCATCTTCATCAACATCAACACGTGATCTATACATCTTAGCCACTAATCATATTACCATTACCCTCATTCTCTCTAAACTAGCGGTATACCCGTGCATACGCACGGGTACCGTCGTCTTCTTTTACAAATCAACTAAGTTAGAAATTAATTAGCTCAAATATATAAAAAATAAGTACATATGTAAAACAAAAATATTAAAGTATAATTTTTCATAATACCAACATATAATGTCTCCCGTTGGACTTCAAAAACAGCATGTGTATATATATATATATATATATATATATATATATATATATATATATATATATATATATATATATATATAAAAGAAAATAGTTTCTTGTTGGGACTTAAAAGCATAATAATGATTTATAAAATTAGTCTTTAATGGTAAATAATCTTATTAAGTTGTTAATCTTCAATTCTTTTTTTTTTTTTTACAAAATGATCTCTAACCCTTCAATACATGTTTTCACGTCGAAGAATTTGCTTTTATATCGACAAA
The DNA here is from genome assembly GCA_020916435.1 of Oxytropis ochrocephala. Lineage (NCBI taxonomy): Eukaryota > Viridiplantae > Streptophyta > Magnoliopsida > Fabales > Fabaceae > Oxytropis > Oxytropis ochrocephala. The sequence continues at coordinate 68,890,984 of CM037093.1, read as the reverse complement.
CTCGGTTGAAACTGTTTAATTATTCTTCGTGAAGACTCAAAAGTAAAATAATAACAGATTATTTGACTCAATTTTAGACCTGTTTTAAATATTCTAGATAGTAAGAAAATATATCATAATCATAAGTATATTAATTCATGAGTTTGTCCACATGGGTCGCCACATAGGACCAATCAGAAAATGCCATGCGCATTTCTAAATAATTACATGGCATCCACCTCATCATTATGACTCGGTCAACTCGGCTTCACCTTTTATATAACAGGTTCTGTGAAGATAAGTTGAGTTCCTATAGAGCATAACTTCATTCAAAAAATTTGACCGTATTAAATTAGCCAAATACAATCTTTGTTGTAGGTAGTTTTTAGAAAAAGAGTAGGCTCAAGCTATACTAAATAATAGAGTGAAGGGTCAATTACAAGTCACCTGAACATTTGGTGTTTGATTCCTGAAGAGGGTCAGTCGATCTTCTGACTTTGGCAATCTGAATTTTTACTTTGAGTATTATTGATGGGGTCTTTTAACAATATTTTGTAAAATAATGAGTATTCTTTAGTCCTTTTTCTTTGGGATTTTAGTACCCATATTTTACTCATTTCATTAATACGCACGATTTAAGTGTTCCAATGTGTGGTTTTAATTCAATCACCATTGGTTAGTGAGGACCTATCTCTTACATATTCTTTAACTAAGATACATAATATTTCCTATTCATTGAACAAATTTCTATGTTTTATAATAATACTTCTTTGGTGAGAATACGTTTTTGCTAATACTTATAGTAATACTCTTATAACTAAATATGTAAATGACATTATCTTATATCAATTTTGTATTTTATATTTTATATTTCTTTTCATAACTATATTGTTTAGTAACACATTATCAAACTTTAAAATCCCAATTATCAATCACAAATAGTTGTTTGAATAGTCAATCACAAAAGTTGTTTGAATAGTCATAAGTCACTCACTATAACTATTTCTTTCCGTGTTTTTTTATATGTCTCTGAAAGTTATTTGAAAATGAAAATTATAATTATCAATCATAAATAGTTGTTTGAATAGTCATATGTCTTTTCATTTTTCTTAAGAGGCTAAAATGTTATTTTCACATTTTCGTCGGTAGTTAAATTGGTTAGTTTTAGTAGACTATAGTAGATAGTAGAAAACAGAAAATTGATTTATAGTAGTCTTTTCACTTTTTTTTTGTACCAAAAATCCTCTCTCTTTTTCTTTTCTTTTCTTTTCTTTTCCTCTGAGCGTCTATTCTCTCTGTCACATTCTCTTTTTTTTTCCTCCCTACATCTATTTTCTCACTTTCTACTGCTACTTTTCAGCTTTTCTAAAAATTAGTAACTTCTTTTTAGTTAGTTAGTAAATTATCCCCAAAATAATGTTTTGAGTAATATTTATATTTAGGGGTAATTATGTAAAATTGGTGGTGGGTGTTTTGATTAGAGTGGAAGTGGATGGATGACACCTCAAATTTTTAAGGGCACAAATGTCAAGCTCTCTAATTCAAATTCAGGTTACCACACTTTCTAACCCTCCCTTCATATGCCTTTTGAATTTCAAACTTATTTCTCTTTATAATTTAGCACACAAGTTAACAAAATAAAAGTCGGAATGTTTTTTTAAGGGTAAAACTGATTTATAACTTAGGGTGAATACATGGAGGAAACCCTCTGCTAGGGTTAGCGCCGCAGCACACTTCCCATGGATGAAAGGCTGCTTTCTGCCAGTGCATCCCTGTATGGGGATTGGAGAGCTATTCCTCTGCATCAGGATCTGTCACACGATTTGATGATGTTCCCTGAAGTCCAGACCAGCAGCTCACCTGCACCGGCACAGACTTTGCAGAGCGGACCAGTCAAATCACTTGTTGAATAGCGCGCTGCAGGCGTGTTAGCGAGTGGAGCATTGTAGCGGAAGCCATTAGGTCAGGTGGGTCCGTCGGGTCAACTGCTCCGTCCAATGAGAGGCAACGCTTTTCCTGCTCATGCGTCAGACTTGCAAAAGCCTGGGTTGTAGAGTGCTCTGGTCTCTGTGTGTGACCTTTCTGGCACTACAGCGTACGCTAAACCTGCACCGACAAGACATCACTCTACGTGCGTGTTTGCTGGTGTTTTTAGCAAACAATCACTAGTTTTCAATATCGAGACTGTGAGATCAAACTAGAAAATCTCTTTGACAATTGCCATTGAGTTTGTGTTTTTTGAAGTACGTAAGAACGGAGAATGGTAGAAAGAGATAACTTGAAAGCGAAGTAAAAGCAATAAATGCAACAAACGTAAAAAGAAAGTAAAAATTGCATTAAGATGAGAGAAAGAAAAGTGGTTCACCAACACGTACAAAGGATCTGTTTCACTCGTGTTTAAGCTTTGACTTGGAAGTTGAGTTTCCCGAGTTTTTGTAGAATGTGGTGACCACTGGTTTCCTATTACAAAGGGGTATTTATACTCCTAGGAACAATCGTGGGGAAAGAGTAATCGCCTCCTAAAACTACGGGAGAATGTAGCCCACTACTCATTTGCTCTGCACTTTCGACTAGCCCGTTGTCAACCGCTTGCGAAATGTTGAGCCAACTCTGTCGAAGTGTTGTGTCCTCTCTTGTCGAAGATTACTTGCATTACTCGCCATAGCTTTGAGAGCTAAGCTTGTCGAAGCTCACTTGCACTCCTTTGCCCTTATGCGCCTTTCTGTCGAAATCATGGTGCAGCGACTTGAATATTGATCTATGGCCCACGAACAATATTAAATGTGAAGTCAACACCATTTAAAGCTTCATTTAATGCCTTTATCGAAATTTTGAGGTAACAGTTGCCCCCGAAAAATGCTTTTCGGCGGAATAAGGAAAGGAGTTAAGAAAAGGCATTTTTGAATCTTGTGCAATGGTCACTTTTCAGCCTTTTGCACTTCAACGGTGGTCGAAAAGAGCGATCATCATTACTTGCGCGAGTAAAGCGAACCGTTTTATTGGCACACGTCGCATAGTTGGTGGGCCATCACGTCTCCCAAACGTCATGGCGTGCGAGTTATGGCGAGCGATGCCAATAAGCATCCACTTCCAAACATATATAAGCGGCTACAACCCGCTTCAAATTCCTCTTTACTCGGTTTGAAACCTTGTGAAGTCTTTCTGCGTTATTCATCCTGCGTTTTGCAAAACCCTCAAATTTCACCAAAGTTTCAAACTTTCGTACTTTTCCTTTAATCTACCCCCGATTTCAACTCGCACTCACTTTCTCTTACTTATGGCTTCATCATCCTGCTGTAGTGACGCGACACGAGAGTTCAAAGAGGAGCGAAGAATCGAAGCGTTCAAACCCTAGATGGCCGTTGATGAACCCGACATCAACGACGAGCGATCTACTCACCGGCGACTCGGTACTAATCCCCTGCGAGGTTTATACCCATGCTTACTTGGGTCCTCTGCGATATCTTCTTTGAAACTACTTTGAAGTTTACGAGATTTTCCTAGCCATGTTAGCGCTTCAACCTAGAATCTTTGCTTTGAAACCCCTTTTCACTTAGAGTTTACGACTAACCCTTCTAGGGTCTTTAGGTGCTGCTCTAGGCTCGACCAACAAAACTACATAAAGCGGCTTGACAAAGTAGAAGCTAAAAAGCCAAAGTCTGGAAAAAGCAGGGCATCTTCGACCTTATCCAAGCTTGTCTGGTATGGGCCCAAATACGATAGCACCCTACTTTTGGGTTGCTATGCGATTCTGGGGCTTTGTACCACCCATAGCCTTCACACGAAATGTGGCATGTTATCCCCACTCTGCTAGATGTGGTTGCCATTACTGGTCTGAAACCATAGGAGAGACCTTTGATCCCACGCATCCCGACTATACATACGGTTTCAAATTCAACAATGCCACCTTTGCCCACCCATTCTTTGAGCACCATAGGCTTGACACGAGGAAGTGTGCTATAGAACACGTAGCCTTTCTAACTCTGTGGTTATCTATTTTAGTTTTACGCTGCACGCTCCTCCAAGTTTCCAAAACTTACATCCCCACGGCATGTCAACTCCATGGCCAGAAGACATCAACCTTGCCAAGTTGATTTTAGGCTCTCTCTACCAAACAACTTGATAACGTATTTGTTATAGAGTTGAAAGAGAATGAACAAGCCACCAAATTTTTGGCCTCTGGCCCACTTGTGGTGGTATTCTGCAATTGTGGTGTTTGGCCACTTTTGAGTCTCGACTAAACTTGTATATCCCAAGTGCGCTCGACTAGCCGTGGAGACTAAGCGATCTTGAAGGGATTCGATTGGCGCAGATTTAGGCCTAAGCAAGCAACCACTTTACTGCCAGAAGAATCCTTTCTAGCCTATTTGAAATCTTCTTGAAATGTGCCACTTTTACAGATTCTATGGCTCCCTTTGTCCAAAGGTCTTGTGGTCGAACATGGTTTAAACAACCATTTCCTTCTTCCTCTGTCGAACTCTTCTTGAGGAAGTTAACCGCATTTGGCAAGCTTACCTCTCCCTCCATCCCTTTCCACTAGGCTCACCCACTGCAAAACAAAAAATAGTTTGGGAATTACTAGATATTTCCCAAGTTATTTTGCTAAGCGATTTAGCCTTTATCAAATTCATACTGCACGGATTATTGCTTTCACGAGCGAGTTTATAAGTCGAGAATCGGGCGGCTTATAAACAAGCCTTCAAGAGATTTCATTACAAAGCCTTGAACTTTGAACCTCTCAAATTCAATCCAAGGTTTTCATGTCTTGAGAAATTTCATGAATGGTGGACCGGTTATTACACCAACGCTCTTTGGGAAGCCATTGATACTTTTCTTGACAACATTGTGAAGAAATTGGTAGCGACTTTCCTTCGAACAACAACGGTAAACACTTTTCGACACTCGAACTTTCTAGGTCTTAACCACTTTTAACTTGGCTTCATTTCCATTTGCTTACCAATGTTTTCGACATTTTTAGAAAAACGCAACAAAGTTGAAGGTCAAGGTAAACAAAGCTACCACATCGAAACCTTCTCCCCCCGAGTCACGAAGAAAGTGGCGGCCAAATCCCATTCGGACAACACCCCGAAAAGGTGCGGCACTTTCCACTTGTCTTGAGTTATGCATTTCTTGTGGCTTTTATTCATGTCGGAAATTTCTTCCAGTAACAACCAATGGCTAAACCTCTTCAAAAGTCTAAAGCCAAAAAGAAATTGGTTATTCCTCCACTCACGAGGTACTCTATACACCTTATTACATGTCGAAATTTCTCTTGATTTTATCATTCATTTTCTCGTGGCATCACTGTACCATAACTTGGTTTCCTTTGCGGGACAGAAAGTGATGACAACATTCCTCTCACTCGGAGGTCGAAGAAAAGGGCCTTACACGATCTCGAAGGGCAGCCCAAGGCATCACCATCACCGAGCCTTACGAATCACCTTCTTCTCCTCCAATCAAGAGGCTTAAGGTACATGAGGTAACTTTCCTTTCGACGTCATTTCGTACCTCTTTGATTTTCACCTTTCCAGTTCTAACTTAAATATTATCACTCACTGTAAACAGGTAGGTGGGTTACTTGTCGACAATCCTGCTGCCGAATCTTTGACTGAGGTTGCTGAGCGGGAGTTGTTGGCTCCAATACTCCCTTTTCCTTCGTCGCCTCAAGGTGTAACTGCTGAAGAAGTCTTCCAAGCACTTGCTGACCCTGGGATCCCTATTTTCGAAGAACTTGCTCCGGGTGCTGATAATACGGAATCAGAGGCTGTCGTCGAAGAAAATGTTCAAGCTCCAGAACCCAGCATCCCCGAAACCGAAATGCAAGAAGTGGTGGCTACCTCTGTTGAAATTCCAGCAGGGAATATGGTTAATCAAGAACAAGAGGAGCCCAGAATAGAGGAGTCTACAAATCAAGGCATACGCGAAAGAGTCGATCCAACGAGCGCTATTAGCGATCACGAGTTGGTGAAATGAAGAAAAACAGATCCGTTGGCGACTTTGAAAATCATCTTTGAGTCTTAAAAGCTCGTCGAGTCGCTTGATTTGCGGCTCTTGAACAACTCTCTTAGTTCCATTAATCGGGACACAATCGAAAAGCCTACTTCGCGGTGAAGATCACGAGGTTTTAGAAGGGGATTTGGTGGCGAATATTGAGGGTGATCCATCTGTGTACCTTGAGGTGAAATCCTCATTCATAGAATCACTAAGTTGGATCCTCCCAGAGACCTCCTCAACTTTTTCATGGAGTTCGGCCCACTCTTGAACAACTCTCCTCTTGATCAAACAAGCGTCCGAATGTTCTCAAGCAAAAGGCTCAAGAAAAACAACTCTGCGACGGCGCTTGCCTCCTCAAAGTGATCAAAATGACATAGAAGCTCTCGAAGCCCAAGCGACCAATGATGAACAAGCAATTCTTGAATGGGATGCGAGAGATGCGCGTGTTGACGAAGAGATCAAAGCACTCCAAACTAAGTTGTCAAGCGCCAAGTATCGAAGGGCTTGGTTGTCGAAAGAATGAAGGTGCTTCTTCGTCAATCAAAACAACGAAAGCAATGACGGCCATAGAACATGCGGAGAAAGGCGATCGTCATCAAGCCAATCTTCTTGAACTTGACCAAAATTTGCACCTTCTTGAAACTTCTATCTCTTTGGCGCTATGACGTTCTCGGAGGGCATAAGTCGACTTTGTCGAACTTCTAAGGTCTTGTAATAGTTTAGAACCTTTGAAATGGCTATGTAGTTTTGACATTTAGTTATACATTGCCAACATGAGCGATTCTCGTTTTGTCTATGCTTGTTCAATTTTTATTTCGGTCAATGTTGGCTGTATTGCTTTAAATACTTGCCATTTATTCTAAAGATTCTATTTTACGTCACCTAGCTCTTGACTTCATAAGCGCCATTCGAAAAGCATTGCAACACGCGAAATGGGCCTTCCCACCACAGTGACCATTTGCCTAAAACCCTATCTTTTTATCCATAGGTAATAGGACTTTCCACACTAACTCTCCTTCCTCAAAGGTTTTTAACTTAACCTTTTGTTGTAGGCTTTAGCTTCTCTCTCTTTCTGTCGAATAAGCATCTCTAAAGCTAACGACCTTTCTTCGTCTAAATCAACTAATTCATCAATCATCATATCCCAATAATGATCAAAGGAATTTCGCATTGTTTGAATCCTTGTTGATTGTAAACAAATTTCAACGGGTAACACGCATCATGTCCAAATGTCAACTGTAAGGGTAGTGTTTATAGACTCTTTAGGCGAAGTTCGACAAGCCCATAACACTTGGTCAAGAGAAGCGTGCCAACTTTTAGGCTTACGTCCAACGTGCTTTTTGATCAAGTTAATGATGATTTTATTTGCGGCCTCTACTTGGCCGTTGGGCTTGCGCATAGTATGGTGTCGAAGTCAACAACTTGAAACCAATTTCAAAGCGACAAAATCTACCATTTTTCGACCCGATTAAAAGCGATGCCTTGATGCGTAGTAATGGTTTACGGTATTCCATATCTGTAAATGATATGGTTTTGAATAAACCTTATCAACGCTTCTTGATCAGCGTTGGTTAAAGGTATTGCCTCTACCCACTTAGTAAAGTAATCAATTCCTACCAAGATGTACACAGTGGCCTTTTCGGCGACGTTGGTTTTATTTCTCCAATTACATCTAGAGCCCAACCTCTAAATGGCCAAGGTTTCACTATAGAATGCAATTCATTTGCGGTACATCTTTGGATTGCGGCATGTTTTTGCATTCTTAGCGACCATAGCAAATTCTATGCAATCTTTTAAAATGGTTGGCGATTACATTCCTTGTCGAAATAACAACCATTTCATTTTATGGCCTACTTGATGTGAGCCACATGCTCCTTTGTGTGTATCGAGAAATCGCTAAATATGCCTCATTTTCACTAAGACATTTTAATAGTACCCGCCGGGAGTTTGCTTGTACAATTCGTTTCCAATTAACACGTAACTTAGAGCTCATACTTTACTTTTTATCGGTGTTCCTGTAGGATTTTGCAAATACTCGACAATAGGCTTTCGCCAATCATCATCAACCATATTGTCAATAGCAAAAATTTACGCTAAGTCAATATTGTCAAAAATGTGGCGTTTTTAAATAGCGTGCTTCATTTGTATTTATTGCCCCCGATTTTTGGTGTTGACAATAACGTCGAAGGAGTATTATTATAAAGAGAGTCTTCCGAGATTAGTTTATCTTTTATCTCTATTAACTCTGCTAGGCTTTGCTTTGACACTTTGTAACTGAGGCAATTTGTGCGACTCATTTTGCCACGTGATTTTCAACTCGTGGTAGATGTTCTAGGTGTCTGAATGTAAACCTTTTTAGCAAAGTGTTGGCAATGACGAAATATTTAATAAGGTGTTCATTGATGCATTTGTATTCTTTTGTCAATTTTTGACAACTAGTTGAGAATCACCTTTTACTTGACATGGCTTGCCCCCATTCGAGTAAAATTTTAAGGCATACTATTAGAGCCTCATACTCAGCTTCATTATTGGAGCAAGAGTCTCGAATTTTAAACTTATATTTCGTTGGAATGTTCTCTGGAGAGATAATCAAGATTCCAATACCTACCCCACTTTTATGGCTTGAGCCATCAAAGTACAATTTCCAAGGGCGTATGTCGAACGAATGTATTTCATATTCGACAACAGAATGGTCTACTATAAAGTCAGCAACCACTTGTCCTTTGATTGATTTAAGGGGCTGATAAGTCAAGTTGTACTCTAGCAAAGCCAAAGCCCATTTGCCAATTCGACTATGTAACATTGGTTTTGACAACATATGTTTAATAACATCAAAATGCGAATAAACATAAACATCTGCTGACTTTATATATTGCTTCAATTTTGTACAAGAGAAATATAAGCAAAGACATAGTTTTTCTATTGGACTATACCTAGTTTTAGCATCAATCAAAACCCTACTAAGGTAATAAATGGCTCTTTCGACACCATTATCATCCTCTTGTGCTAACATGCTACCTATCGTGTTATCAGAAGCTGCTATATACAATTTTAGCAATTTGTTTCTAATAACAGACAATAAAATTGGTGGTTTGACTAAATAAGACTTAATTGCATCAAAGGCGTCTTGATGAACTTGCTCCCACTTGAATGCATCTTCTTTCTTCAGTCTCAGCAATGGCGAAAAAGCTTGTGTTTTGCCACTTAGATTTGAAATAAATCTGCGAAGGAAATTGATCTTTCCAGCCAACGGTGAAGTTCTTTCTTGGTCGAAAGAGCCTTCGTTTCCATAATTGCTTTAGTCTTATTTTGGTTGATCTCAATGCCTTTCTTGTGCACTACAAAACCCAAGAATTCACCTGCACGTACACAGAAAGCACATTTGGTTGGATTCATTTTCAATCCATATTTCCTCATTCGTTCGAGGATGACTTAACCACCACATCATCTATGTATACTTGCATAAAATCATCAATAAAATCATGAAACATAGAATTCATTGCTCTTTGATAAGTGGCACCACATTTTTAAACCAAAGGGCATTACTACCCATTCATAAACACCTAATGCCCCGGACATGAAAAGGCTGTTTTAGACACGTCCTCTTCAAAGAATAAAGATTTGATTATACCTGAATAGCCATCTAGCAAGCCCGAGATAATCAAATCCTGCTGCTTTGAATCTATTAGCATCTACACTTTACGGGCATAGCGTACTCGTCTTTAGGTGTTGCATTATTTAGATCCCTAAAGTCTCACAAACTTTAAGTTTTCCATTTTTCTTCATTCTTTGGAACAATATTAGCTAACCAATCAACATACACAGCGGTTACGATGAATTTGCTCTTGAGCAGACCTCTCTATTTCTTCTTTGATCTTAGCCAATATCCGAGGAGCAAATCGTCTTGGTGTTTGCTTCATGGTTTCTTCCACAGTCGAATGGGTATTTGCAATTCCACCACTTCTCGACTCGGCCGGGCATTTCGTTGTACTCCCAAGCAAAACAATCTTTGAACTCCTGCGAGAGTGAAACAACTTGGGTTTTGAAGCGCACCAAGGTGTGCACTAATATATGTTGGCCTTTTGACTAGGCCATCTCCCAAATCCACTTCTTCCACTGGATCTTGAGCTTGCATGCGCTTTGTCGAATCTTTAGGGTCTTTCTCAAAACCTAATGGTTCGTCATCATAAATGCAATCAAGCTTGTCATCTATGACTTCACCATTTTCTTGGATGAAGTTATAAGCCCGGCGACCATTGTTTGTTGATTTATTGCGGCTCCAAAGCCGTTTTTACCTTATTTTCGGCCATGTAAGCGTAATTCTATCCCAAGCATTGGGCGCGACATCTAAAATCTTTTAAGAATCGGTGTCCCATCACATGGAGGTAACACACCCTCGGGATGAGACGGTTGCACCTTCTATCACCTCTCTTTCCCACACGAAACCATGTGTTGGGTATAAGCGAAAGAGAAAGCACATTATCACGAAGAGATATATGCTTGACTAGAAGATGAACATGGCGCGATATTCGCCATTTGTTTCTCGAAATTTTCCTTGGTGACATTATTTACGTCGGCAGAAGTAGCTTTCTGCCCTTGACATACTCCACAAGACCATCATCCTTCCACATCACTAGCTTACGGTGTAGGCTTGAAGGGGCGGCTCTACTCCATGTATCCACTCTCTCCCAAGGAGCCAGATTATAGCTTGCTTTTGAGGCGATGACAAAGAACATGGTAGTCCTTACGGCGGTTCCTACCACCACTTCCACTTCGCGGCCCCAAAGAGTAGGCGGTTACCCTCATAATTAGTCAACACAATATTATGGGGCCTAAGGTCTGTATCATACATCCCTATTGTCTTGACATTGCTTGAGGCATCAAATTAACAATGACACCTCCATCGACCAATATTTTATTGACACCGCACCATTAACTTTGGCTTGGGCGTCACAAGGCTTGGATGGTGTTGCATGCCTTCGTCGGCCTTTCGAAAGTGGCCATACGCTCTTCGGCCAGCGGCGTTGTTCATTACGTAATAGCACATTTGGCTTGTGATTAGCCATATCTCCAACGAAGTCTTCTTCGACATCGTTTGAAATCTTGTAATGGCGTCATACTCACTAGCGAGAATGGACACCACGTTGCGGATGGCGTCGAAAGCGGCGAGTCTTCAAAATCTGAAATAACGTCTTCATCCATGTCGAGCGAAAGCGCTTTTCTTCTTCAGCGATGTTAATGGAGGAAAAATTCTCTCCATTGCGAGCCTCCTTGGTTCCTCTATCACAATAGATTTACCGCCAGCCTTATTCCCAACCTTTACGATTGGCGGCACCGATGTTTATACATATCCCCGCGCCTTAGGAGTCATATTCTTAGCCGTTTTGGCATTCGCTCGTCGAGAACGATGTTGCTTTCTTTTCGATCGTTGATAACAGCGCCATTGGGTTTCGATCATGGGATTCTTCCCTTTATAATTATTCTTATAATTATATTTTGCGGCCTCACACTGTATGTGGCTTGGCCAGTTTGACATTTTGGCGACATTCACGTAGTGTCTACACCCGGCATGTATCCACTTTTCGTTGGAGAGATTTGCTCTTGGCACAAATGGTTTGGCCGATCTTGTAGCACAAACTCCTTCTTGTTTGCGCTCTTGCCCGACAAAGCGTGGTTTGCTTGTTGAAGGCTGTTCGACCCGCTTGACCTTGTAAGGCAAGTCTCCCCCTTTTAAGTGAAATCTGGTTTTTCTCTGGCCATTTCCTTTTTAGAAATTTGTCGAACTGCGACGATTCGACACTTTTAGTTTGCCTCCTTATCGAACCACGACACTACATCTTGGGCACAACATGACCTCGAGTTTCTCGGTTTACACTGTTTAGGAAGTCTATCAATTCTTCCTCGACTTTGGGGTACACAGTTGTACCTTCTCATTATACTCTTCTGGAGTGACATGTTGTACATCAACACCCTTTTGCCTGAACACTTTTGAGTTTGTCAGCGAGAAGGTTTGATAGGCTTTGGAGAATCCACCATTTTGCATCCACCATGTTGATATTCATCTCCAGGTTCTGCGTATACATAGCCTCCACTTGATGAAGTGGGTCGTCGTCGATTGCATTGGTGCTTTATTTTCTTGTCCCCAAATTTGAGCCTTCCTTCTTCGATTGCTTTACGAACCATGTCACTGAAAAGTACACAGCGGTCGGTTGTATGTCCCAAAAAATTATGAAACTTACAATAACCCTTTTTCTTCCTCTGTTCGAGAGGAGGAACTTTCGAGCCATTTGGCACGATTATTTGGCCATCGATTTACTAACAAATCGAAGATTTCATCACATTTAGTAACATCAAAAGTGTGCGTTTTAGGCACAAATCTATCGTTTTTGGCTCTACTGAGTTATTCCCATTTGCGAGGCCTCAACAATTTACAGGCATAGGAGGACCAGGGCTTAAGTTCGGCCCACATCTATTTCCTCGGACTCGACATCACTAAATCACGAAGTCGAATTCCTCATCGACATAGGCTATTTTCTCTTTCTTATGAAACCAACCGAGTTTTCTTTTCTATTGAACTTACTTACTCTAGCCTTTTCCTCTTTAAGCCTTTCAACTTGTCGAACTCAGCTCGGCTAATTGGGCCATATCTCTCAAATGAGGCGTATCAATTTCTTTGAATCGAATAATCGAGGCCCCCTGCAGCCATTTTGACAAGCTCGTGTTCGGGCACTTGTGTGAAACACCTAGCCTTTAATAGCCTAAACCTATTCGGATAGTCGTCAATGGCTTGAGGCACTTTCACGTCGAACAGCGGCCAATTCTTTAAGACTAATCTTGTTGGCCCATGTAAAAGCTTTTCATGAAAAGCCTTTTCTAATTGCCCCCATGTATATATGGAACCGGGGGTAGAGTGGTAAACCACGTAAAGGCATTCTTAGTTAGAGAATTTGGAAAATATTTCATTTTCAAACTCTCATTTTGGGCTATGTCCCTGCCTCGATCATGTAACGGGCAATGTGTTCGACGATGAGACTCATTGGTATCACCCCGAACTTAGTAAATTTAGGGATTTTCCAACCTCTTGGCAGTGCTGTAAGTAAGACATATTCACCTGGTGGCGATATGAAATTAGGCTGTGTAAACCTACGTTAAGGCCATTCTGCGCCATTATGGTTTCTACCAAAGTGGCTATGTTGTCTTGAGCACAAGCGTTATTTCGTTGCACTTGTCGAACAACTTCGCCGGCATTTTGGTTTGATTTACCATAAGCGCCCCAGGGGCGTGGTTTCCCGTCCTCTTGTTGTTCGCCCATAACTTGCTGGGCCGGCGATGGCGATCTCTGTGGGGTATTAGGCGCATTATTCCCACAATTTGGTAATTGCCTATTATTCCACTGTAGGAGCCCCCAAAGAAATCCATTATCCTACCCATTTGATTTGCTAACATTTGGTAAGCGGTATTGGTGTTACGAATCAAAGTTAAACACGATGCCCAATTTGTTGAGTCGACATATTAACCATATCATGATTGCTTTCGTCTACTTGTTGTCTTAACGCCAACAAGGGCGCATTGGTTAATCTGGTAGGATTTCGACCAAATGCGCCTCGGAAGAGGCGTGTGAAGGAGAAAGGTCGAGACATGTGGCATTCCAGTGGGCATGCCATATACCCCCAGGTATGGTGGTAGACTCATGTTGCAAACGTGTCTCCAAACTATTCCTGTTGCCCGCATAAGGACTAGAAGGAAGTCCTATACTTTGTGGCAAGGACATAAACGATGTCGAACCGACATTGGTCATTGACATCGTGGGAGCGGTTATTGATGTTCTTTGGGGCCATGGTCCTGTAACATTTCCAACTCTTGACATTGGCGAGAATCTACCATTGTTCCTTGCACCGTGATATCACGAGTACGGAACTAGAGCGTTGTTAGAATTGGTGCGTGCCATTCTACCACTCCTCAGTGCATACAAACACGCATATCTTGATAGAAAAGACACAAAATTAATGGCAAAGGTCCCATTTTGGCGTGCCAATTTGTTTCTTTGGTGTTTTTAGCAAACAATCACTAGTTTTCAATATCGAGGCGTGAGATCAAACTAGAAAATCTCTTTGACAATTGCCATTGAGTTTGTGTTTTTTGAAGTGCGTAAGAGCGGAGAATGGTAGAAAGAGATAACTTGAAAGCGAAGTAAAAGCAATAAATGCAACAAACGTAAAAAGAAAGTAAAAATTGCATTAAGATGAGAGAAAGAAAAGTGGTTCACCAACACGTACAAAGGATCTGTTTCACTCGTGTTTCGCTTTGACTTGGAAGTTGAGTTTCCCAGAGTTTTTTGTAGAATGTGGTGACCCTGGTTTCCTATTACAAAGGGGTATTTATACTCCTAGGAACAATCGTGGGGGAAAGAGGTATGCGCCTCCTAAAACTACGGAGAAAATGTAGCCCACTACTCGCTGCTCTGCACTTTCGACTAGCCCGTTGTCAACCGCTTGACGAAATGTTGAGCCCAACTCTGTCGAAGTGTTGTGTCCTCTCTTGTCGAAGATTCCTTGCATTACTCGCTTCATAGCTTTGAGAGCTAAGCTTGTCGAAGCTCACTTGCACTCATTGCCCTTGTCTGCCTTTCCTGTCGAAATCATGGTGCACTGACTTGAATATTGACCTATGGCCCACAGAACAATATTAAATGTGAAGTCAACACCATTTAAAGCTTCATTTAATGCCTTTGTCGAAAATTTTGAGGTAACTTGGTCGTCGATCTTATGCGATCCCAATGCTTCCTGCGATTGCGCCTTGTAATTGCAAAATTTGTTCTCCGAATTGATGTCTGTCTCTGCGAAGACTGTCACTCCTACTGCTACGTACCAAAATATCTCTAATAAAAAGGCAAAAAATGTCAAATCTTTTGCACAAGTTTTGATGGGGCCCGAATACAAGATCTGTGATATTCTTATTAGTGAACTCCCTCGCCCGTGTATCAAAGAAGATGATTTATCAATCTCAATTCCTGAAGAGAAATATATGCGAGTTTGGTAGAATTCAAAACACACCTTCTTGAAAGAATTTTACTTTCAAAGGGATACACTCCTATCAAGTTAGATGCTTTAAAATCCAAACTTCGAGATCTCTGGAAACCAACAGGTAAGTGGGGAATGATTTCTTTAGGGAAAGGATACTATGAATTTTCCTTTTCTTGTGTGGATGATTTCCGAAGAATTCGATTCTGACCCTCTTGCGATGTAAGCCGGGGGTTGCTACGATTGTTTGCCTGGCAGCCTGATTTTAATCCTTGCAATTTCAAACATACAAATGCTCAGGTTGGATTAGGCTTACAAGACTGGTTCAGGAATATTGGAGACCCAAAATTCTTTTTGCAATTGCTAGTTGTCTGGGAACTCCACTTAAACTAGATGGTACAACAAGCGAAAATTCTTTTGACAGATCTTTTGGTCATTTTGCTCGCGTGTTGGTTGAAATAGACCTGAAATCAGAATTAGGGATCACATCCTAGTTGAGAGACCAGGTTATGGTTTCTCAGTTGGCATTGAATATGAAAACTTGCCTTCCTTTTGTTCAAACTGCAATACTGTTGGTCATACCACTAGTGCTTGCAAAGGAAGGACTCTTCAAGTAAAAAGCAGGTTTATGTCCTAAAGCATAAGGCTTCTAATAATGAACAACATCGGCAACAATGGGAGTCATAACCTTCACAACTTCATAAGAAAAAGCGTTGAGACTATGGCGAATGTTGTCCCGCTCCAACTTCTAAGATGCTATTGTGACTTTGGTAGAGGAAGAGGATGATCTCAATCCCTTTAAGGGTATGAATAACAACGTTATTTTACACGAGGAGATGGCTGGGAGCCCAAACCCTCCTTATTGTGCAGTTCCTACTGATTGTAATGTTATGCAAAAGGAGATTTTGTTGGCTGAAATCGCTTCTGAGAAATCTACTTTTGTTCATAGTTCTCTTGTGCTTACCCCCACTTTAGGGGTGTTGGTGATCCTCTTCTTCAAATAACTCTTTGGAGGAGATTCATTCTTCTTCCACCCATCTCCCACGACTCGGCTAGATGCCTCCTCTTATAATGCGGTGGATGTACACGACATGAGAATTTTAGGGAAGAAGTGGGGGATGTCTCGGTGACGAGGATATGCTGCTTTGTGCGGCCAAGAAAATCCGAGGAAAAAATGGATTCTTGAAAGGTTCAAAGGAAGTCGCCACCAAATTTTAGTTTAAGGGCAAATTCGGAAAATCCCTTTTAGGTTTAAGATAAGGCTGAGTTTAGGGTTCGGGAGTCGGTATGCATGGGGAAGGTATTAGCACCCCACGACATCCTTTGTCTAATCATTTATGTTTTATTAATATTTACCCTTTTTATTTACGATGGAAAAGACTTTTAAAATTTTGGTTTTAGTGCTTGACAAGAGTGGACTCTTGCTCCTCGTACCTCTGGATGCAATGAAGGAATCAAAGCTACGTAGTTCTTCTGAAAAGATTTGTGGGTTGGTATTTTTTTAGTGTAGGGGTCTAGGACTCTTTGAACTATACAACTCACTTTGATCTAGGGCCAGACTAACTTTGATTGTACAACCGACTTAGTTCCTACTTTTTGAAAATGATTTTTGAGTTTTTGAAAAAGAAGTTGGTTTGATATGAGGTGGGTTGGTTTTAGAATAGGTATTCTAGGACTCTTAAAGCTGTACATCTCATTCGTCTAGAAACGACTAACCCATGGTTGTACAACCGAGCTTAATCCCTATTTTTAGGAAAAAGCAGTTTATTTGTATTTTATTAAGTTTTGGGATTCTTGAAGCCCATCACATGACTCATTGGTCCTAAAATAATGACTAACTTGGTTGTACAACCGAGCTTAGCCGTTATTTAATTTCGAGAGAAAAAGTATTTATATTTGAGTTGGAAAAGAATTAAAAAGAAAAAAGGGGGTGAAAATTGTAAAATGAGGTTTTATTAGTCGCGAGGGTTGTATAATTAATAGGAGGTGTAAAGAAACCCGGTTTGCATTGGAGGGCCCAGTATGCGGCCCAGGCTTAAGTGAGGAGGGTGTGTGTGTTAATTGAAAGGGTGTTAATAGAAATCAATATTAAAAAAATTAAAAAATTAAAATAAATTGAGAGACACTATATAAACCTAACCTAAATTGAAAACCTAAAAAACAAAACTCTCCTTCCTTCTTACACTAGCAGTATGTATTGCTATCTTTGAAGTGAGAGAAAGGCGAAATTTTTAGCCCCCATTTGATGAGAGAGAAGGAGAAATTAATGGGTGGAAGAGAGAGGGGCGGAGCAGAGAGAGAGTGGTGGAGCGGGGATGGCCGGCCCCGAAGGTGGTGGCGCCGTGTGGCGATGTCTCACAGCGGCTAAGGGGTTTTGCCACGAGGTTTGTTTTTTTCCGTTTATTCACACCCTCTCCTTCGATTTCTTTGTTATTCTTAGCTTAAACAAATCTCTGATTTGGGTGTTTTAGTGATTTCGGTGGGTGTGGTTCGATTTTGGGGATAGAGGCTTGGCTTTGGGCGATTCTGAAGATTGGGGCTTGTTTTTGGAGGTTTGGAGTAGCGGTTTCATTGTTGGTCTCATGGGAGAAGATGGCCAGAGCTCACGTGAGCTTAAGGTTAGATTTTCTTTTTACTTATTATTATTCTGTTGATTTTAAAGCTTTCCACGATCCGATTCTCTCTACTCCTTTTTATCTTCTACTTGTTTCTTTTTTAGGAGACTAGCCTAATCTTAGAGCAAAGCAGAATACAAACAAAGCACATATGATTTTGACAAAGTTAACTCTAATTTTAAGCAAAACGAAACTCTAATCTGAAGAAGCACTTGTTTGAATTCGTTTTTTTGATTATTTTGAATATAAACATAATCTAGATTTCATTACATGTGCATATATGTCTTTGATTTTTAGATCTAATAACAAACACTATTATACGGACCAACGTTTTACTCCAGCCTCTGTTAGGATCCTCTTTGCTTGTGACTAAGCCCAGCTACTGCTGCTCACGTATGCCTTGACTCAGCACTCTCTGCTTCTTTCTTTAGATCTCAGAAACTTCAGAACCGTGTTTAGTGGATTAGGGTTTCGATGTGAAACTCTAATATTATTTTTGGGTGATTTTAGCAGTAGTTTTCTGCCTTGGTTTCTGTGTGTCTTTTGACTGTATTAGACTGTTTATTTATAGTACAAAACTAGGTTAAGACATTAATTGAGTTTTGACTGGGCTTTGAATAATTTTTGAGTCTTGATCCAAGCCAATGGCCAGTGCAGCGACTTGGAATCTTTGCTGAAAACCTAGTTTGCTCCTTGCATGCCTATTTTGGTTTGGCCATTTGGACCCTTTTTGATGTAATTTTTAGTATTTTTGGACACTTGGACTCTAAGTAAATTGTAAATAAAATTAAATAGATTTTTCACATTTTTGGACTACATATGTTACTCGAAATAAAATAAATGAGTAAAACAAGAAAAAGAAGATGGACAAAATTGAGGTATAACACTCTTTGTCTCATAATACGTTGCTACATCAAATTCGGTAGTAGAATCTAACATGAATATTTTAAGAAAACTCAGGGTGGGTCTTGAGATGATGTTGGTGATCCTATGACTTGATTCGCATGGAGCAGATGCGTTGGAACTAGTTGTGTCAAGTCATAAAAGAAGAAATTGATGAGAAAAAGCGGTTGGTCATTGGTTACAATACTCGCTCAAAAGCTAATTACATCTCTGAATCCTTTTAATTTGGTTTTGTTTCTAGCTTGTATATCTAGCTTGAGTATTTTCTTCTATTTTTGTTAGTTAGATTGGTTATTTAGGTTTTTGTCTACCACAGGGTTGAGTCTTTTAGGGGCCCTATTTGGGGCTTTCTATTATGGTTTAATTTTCTTCGTTGGCAAGGGTTTGAGTCTAGTCCCCCTTAGCTTTTACATCTTTTTATTTTTTTCTTATTTTAATAAATTTGGGCACTCTGTCTGCTTTGTTAAAAAAACAAAATAATAGCCAACACAACAATTCCTACATCAACATCATCAAAATTTTCAAATTCATCAGCGGGATACCGGAAAACAATTTGAGAGGATTTTACTTTGAAAATATGAGTACTTTACTTGATGAATGATGCTCTAAAATGCAAGAGGATGAGATGTAGGAACCCCTACAACAACTTCTCATTTAGGTGCCTTGGGTAGGAAGAATAGTGTGCACTTGCAGAGGTGAAAGATATCGAAATGGAAAACAAGTGCGGTCACGAGTTGGTATTGATCTATAAATTCGGGAAGCGCATACGCACATAATACTCGCGGGACACGCGCGAGAATCACGGAGAAGAGGCGCGCATACGATGCGCGCATGGCGCGCCTCACGTGCATTATTCACCGGGTCGACCGTTCTTACATGCACAAAAAGTTGTTCTAACTTGCCACAAAATGTGTGAGTGTGTCCTAGATGCACCCTAAAGTCGAATCAAAGATAAATAATGCAAAAATTTAAAATATAAGGGTTGAGAAACTTGGGTTGCCTCCCAAGAAGCTCTTGTTTATAAATCTATAGATTGACGTTGCAATTCCATTCTCTCAAGGTGGAATATGTGACACGAAGAACACATCATCCTTCTTCTTAGTTTATGAGGTAGGAGATTCATGAACTTGAGGTATAATTGCATATGCTTCCATATCCTCTCAAGGTGAAGGATGATGAAAAAGGCATAGAAGGAGTCTAAATATCGATCAAGCTCTTCACTCCCATCTTCACTACTTCTCAAAAGATGAGTAGGAAAATGATTTGTTAGGTGATTTCTTGTTGGATTTCCACACCTTTCCAAGATTGAGAATTTTTAGGTTCCTTCCAAACAAGAGGATCCACCCACTCAATTCTTTTTCTTCCTCATTTTCTTTTTCTCCCATGATTCTTCTATTATTAAGCCTTGTTCTTATTGTTCGAATCGAGAGGTAAAACACGAGCGTTCTCAATTTCCATTCAAATGATTCCTCTCCACGAAAATCACAGACGCATGAGTTGTGGTTGGTTACATTGATTAAGTGGTTGTTCATCACTAACGGTGATATGATTAAATCAATGACTATCCACTCTTGATCCTCAAGAATTTTAGGTTGAGCCAATCAAGGATAGGACTCATAAATGAGTGTCCATTACGGTTCACAAGAGCAATACACAAGATCTTTCCCACAAAAGATCACAATAGGAGTATGTCTCACAATCGCCATTAATTAAATGTAGTCCTTCACAACAAAGTATTCACACGGCTTTCATAGAATCAAGTGAGTAAAAGTGGGAAAAGATAAAGAAAATATGTATAAAGTTAAAAGAAACAAGAAAACTAAAAATAAACTAAAGTATATGCGGGTTCGAATTAGAGCATCATTCATAAAGTAAAGTACTCATATTTTCAAAGTAAAATCCTCTCAAATTGTTTTCATGGTATCTTGCTTGATGAATTTGAGATTTTTGATGATGTTGAATGCTTGATACCAAACCCACAACTTTAACTAATTTCTAATTCCTTAGGCAGCTAATCCTTTGTTGACAACTAAAAACCCTAATTCCTTTGGTGATTATAGTTGACAACAAGCATTAGAATCAAGGATTTGCAAGATACATTAACTCAAAGATTATTCCTAATCAAAGAGTAGAAGACATTCAATCTCAAGCATTCAAGTATAAAACTACCATTCCATAAATAAACCATGGATCATTCCATGAGTGGTCAAGTCATAAAAAACATTAAGAACAGAGATTAAATACACAAAGTAAGAGAGAAGATGACATAAAAATAGATCTAAACCAGCTACAATAGTGATTCCTCAATATTCATTCATCCCTAATAAAAAGAGATTTAGCTGCACATAGTCGAAGAAGGAGAAAAATAGAAATTACACATTAATGAAGAAGATGAACTCGTTTGAAGCTCCAAATCTTGTTACTGAGCCTTGTATCTTCAATAGAGATGAAATGGAATGAGTGCCTTTGAGTTCTAGGGTTTCTAAGAGTGTCAAAAAATATCCTTTTTTCGAGTTCCAAGTCGGTATTTAAGAGACTCGGCGCATCAGCTCTGTTCAGGTGCCCGCACGCGCAAGATACGGGAAAGCTATCTGCAAAAGCTATTGGACCAGTCCTGCACGCTTGCTTGTGACGGGCGCTAACACACAACTTACGCGCAACATGTAACAACCCGAAATAATTTAATTAATTGTCTAATTAAGTTATTAGAGGTTTACAATAATCATTTAAATAAATTAAATTAACTAGGAGTTATTTTATTTCAGGAGGTGAATAGAATTAAAAAGGAGTGGTGTGGATAGGGCCCAAACCCATTAGTTGGCCCAATCCCTATTCATAACCTAGTGGGTCTCTAGTATAATGCCATTCCATCGAGAGAAAGAAAGAGGAAGCTTAGTGAGAATAAGAGGAAGTGCAAATGCGCCGTAGTAGGAAGGAAGGAGAAAGAAGGAAGCTTCTGAAGTTGCTCAAGGTAAGGGTTCTTGATCCGTTCTCTTCCAATTATTCTTCTCTTTTGTATGTTGAAGCCTTCACTCCCTTATTTCCATCGTTGTTGTTCCTCCATTGCTCGAGGAGTGCTCACATTGCGAAGGAGAAAAAGGAGGAGCTGCTGTTGGTTGTTCCTTTGGTGGTGATTTGAATTTTTTGGCGCTTTCAAGGTAAGGGAGTTTCCTTTCCATAGCCAATAGTTTATAAAACTTGGAACCATAGGATTTGAGTGTTAGGATATGTTGATTGGATTCTTATCGTTAATTCGATTGATTTGGGTGATGAATGTCTTTGAATATGTCATGGAATTGAGTGTTTATGTGATGATTGAAGTGATTTATGTTATGTTAAGCGATCTAGTGATGAGTGGGCTGAACCAATATATATATATATGATTGAATTAGTATAGGTTATGTTGATTGATTTAGTGATGAGTGAAATTTGAATATATATATATATATATATATATATATATATATATATATATATATATATATATATATATATATATATATATATATATATATATATATATATATATATATATATACTTGGGTTAATATATGCTATTGTTGGTGACTTAGCAATGGAGTGGGAAGGATATGTAATTGAAGGGAAATTGGTGTAATAATTGAATTAAGGAATTTATTGAGGAGTAGTGGTATGTTAATAGCATGGCCTTAATGAAAATAACGAGGAGGGCGCCAAATTCCCACGGAAATGGCGCTGGTGTGTGCTCTTGTGTGTGTCTGTGTGTGTTTGTGCGAGCGAGGCGGGGAGGGCGCCAAATTCCCACGAAAATGGCGCTGGGTGTGATCTGGTGTGTATTTTGGTGTGTGCGAGGCGTGCAGTGAGTGTGCCGAGGTGTTTGAGGTGTCTTAGGTGGGTGTCTGTGTCTTGCAGGGTGTTTGAGGGTGTCTTAGAGGTGGGTGTCTGTGTCTTAGGGTGTTTGAGGTGTGCCGATGTGGGTGTCTCACGTGTCTTAGGGTGTGTGAGTGGGTGCGAGGGTATACGAGGGTGTGTCACGAGGCGTCTGAGTGAGTGTCTTGAGGTGTTTGAGGGTGTCTTGAGGTGGGTGTCTGTGTCTTGAGGTGTTTGAGGGTGTGCCGATGTGGGTGTCGTGTGCCGGGGTGTGTGAGTGGGTCACGAGGTATCACGGGGTGTGTGCGAGACGTCACAGTGGAGTGTCTTAGGTGTGTGAGGGTGTCTTGGGGTGGGTGCACAGTGTGCGAGGTGTTTGAGGGTGTCTTGGGGTGGGTGTCTTTGTCTTGAGATGTGTGAGTGGGTGCGAGGTATACGAGGGTGTGTGCGGCGTCACAGTGAGAGTCTTAGGAGTGTGTGAGGTGTCTTGAGGTGGGTGTCTGTGTCTTGGGGTGGGTGTCTGTGTGCTGTAGAGGTGTTTGAGTGTGTGCCGAGGTGGGTGTGCAGTCTGTGCCGGGTGGGTGAGTGGGTGCCGAGGGTGTTCTTTTAGTCTCGTTTGGTGTTGCATTTAGCCATTGGGGCTATCTTAAATGGTGACGGTACTAATGGTGAGTACATTTTGAGTGATTGAGGTTATGACCTCTCTTGGTGGTTGGTGTGTAAATAAAATTAAAGGTGATCATTCTATGTATGATTCTTGGTGATTGTTTGGTGTGGTGTTACATAGTCATGTTGTTGCATAGGCATGTGCATTGTTTTTGGTGAATAAGCCTCGGCCTCATGAAAATTTTGGTGAATGCCTTGGGACCTTTTGGTGAATGCCTTCGGGCCTTTTG
Source organism: Oxytropis ochrocephala (assembly GCA_020916435.1). Lineage (NCBI taxonomy): Eukaryota > Viridiplantae > Streptophyta > Magnoliopsida > Fabales > Fabaceae > Oxytropis > Oxytropis ochrocephala. Next base: position 68,867,728 of record CM037093.1, on the reverse strand, counting down.
GTGAATGGTGAATGCCTGCTCTGGGCCTTTTGGTGATGGATCCACATGCATATGCCCCCTTGGCGTTGAGTGCATCTCATGCACTTGCATACATTTTACGGTGGTTGTTTGGGTGTGTATGACTATTGATGAAATTGTTTGGATTGTACGGTTTTGGTGTGCTAATGCTTATCTTATTGAGTTGCTTGTTTTATTTACTATTTTCTATGAAATGAGACTCACCCTTTACTGCTTGGAATGTTGCTCTTATGTGGTAGCTGCGGTGTGATGTGTTGAAGGGGCGTGAGTACCTTACGCTAGTAGTGTCGGTCGACTCGATACCTAGCAGGGAGGGATAATTAGACTCTGTCGTTTATGTTATGATTTAACTTTTATTTGGATAATTGTATTTTTGCGTACTTGGTTTTGTTATTTCATTGCTATGGTGTTTGTCCGTCACGGTTTATGGTGCTATGTCTCTTATTTGGAGTTAATTTAATTATTATTTTTGGAGTTTTAACGTGGTGGTTTAAATGTGGCACCCTCAGTGGTTGCACTCAAATTTTTAAGTAGACTCGATTTTGGTTTATTACAATAATAGACTAGATAGAAGGGGTGTTACACAACAACTACTTGAAAAATATTGCACACTTGCGTGTGATTGGTGCTTATCTTAGCGCGTAATAGTTCTTGGAAAAATATTGCACACTTAGCTTGGCCACGCTTCACGCGCAACAAAAACAAGAGAAAATTCCACTTGTGAAGGTTTAGTGCAAAATGAGTATGCAGTCTTTGCCAGAAATTTCTTTGCTGATGTAACACCCTTACTAAACCTCTCAAACTTCACTTCTTGCTTGAACAACTTGCTCTTCTATTAGATCTACATATTCACAACATCTGCTCAAACTTTGCTTATTTTTAAAATCTTCATGCGAAACACATTTTTAACATTCAAAACAAGCTTGTAATATGGATTTATCTCCCCTCCTTTGGAACAACGTGAGAGAAACTCACCGAGGGAGCGGATCTAAGTTTCTACCTTGGCACAACTCGGCCCAACTTCTAGAAGCGAGTTCGGATTCGGGGCGACTCAAAACTCTTTACGATCCCCGACCCCCACCCATTCCTACACCTAGTCTTCATAGCACGCTGGCAAAATGGCAGAGACCTTTCCTAGAGGCACCGTCTCTTCAGCGTCTTACCCGCTTATTGCATCTTGCCGCTCACTCCAACCCAACTCTCTTTGCCTCCTTCGACTCATTCGGCACCACCTTCCTCACTCCTCGCATAATGGATGCTCTCAATTAAGACTGTGGAAATCAACTAACCAACACAAACCAACTCAAAACAAATGGTAACCAATTTTTGTAAGATCAATCTTCAAAGGAACCTTCATTGAGACCCTTTCTTCTTCACATCACATGTCTGAAATTCAACACCTCTCACTCGATGCGATGATGAAAGCAATTGGTCCCTGTAGCATTTCTACCCAAAAACGTCACTTGACGCGATGACATGTACTGTTGATTGAAGATGTGACAATTGACGTGGTGCTAAGTTCTTTTAGAAGACACGTTTGCCTTTTGGGAATTTTAGCCACTATATATCAAAAAACTTGTAAAGTGTAAAAAACGACAAAATCTTTCTGCTAAATGTACTTCATTTTATAAATTAACTAGTATACAACCGATGCGATGCACGAGGCCAAATATCACTGGTAAATTACGTATCTGAAAATTAGCGTAGTGTATATATAACAACTATCTCTCTATCTATCTATCTATATATATATATATATATATATATATATATATATATATATATATATATATATATATATATATATATATATATATATATATATCATATGAATTAATTTAGCACACAAAGTCTGAGAGAAGATAAAAAATAGTTCTTATGGAATTAATCATACATTATGCAAAATGTATCGGAAAAGTAGAATATTGTGTAGATAATATTGGAAGTTAAAAAAAAAAACTTTAACATGTCCTTATAACAATAACAATACTCCCTCCTGGTCTCATTTTTAACAAAAAAAACACTTTTCGAGGTTAAATTGAGTAATTGATGTATCTCGGTCTATAATTAATGATGTTATTTGAAGTACACGATGAATTAATTATGTTGAAGTAACCCAACATCACTAAAAATTTAAAACATAAAGTTATGGCGAAACAATTGCGAATAAGATAAAACAAATAAATAAGAATTCTATCCTCTGTTGATGAATGAACTATAGATTGTCAAAGACTTGAGGGTAAACCACATTCTTCGTCTTTGCTACTCACCAATTCATCTTCATCTATTATTAAAATCTTCAATCCCTTCCTTGTTTGCACTCTGGATAACAGCTACGTAAAGTGTGCCATGAGTAAAAAGCAGTCTATGTAGATATAACCCTACGTGTGAAAGTGATTGGCCTTGACTTTTGTTTATAGTCATGGCAAAGCAGAGTGACAATGGAAAGCTGTCTTCTTTGGAATTTGAAAGGTAGGCTTGGATCGGATGGGATCGATTCATTCTAGGGATCAAAATTTTATCCCCAACATGTGTGCGATTATTCTTGTGGCACTAATGACATTAGATCCTAAGTGTGTGACTACTAACTTTTGAGTGCCGTTACATAACCTGTTGGTGATCAATATTTCTCATAAGAATCAGCTGGAACACCGACCTTCAATCGCGGATTCGTGACTTGGGATCTGCGGAACATTTAATTTCATTCAAAAATTCGATTTGTAAACCACTCACCTGACCTCGTCCTGTTCATCGAGTGACACACCGAATCCCGAACTAAGATCGTCTTCTCATCACCGGGTATGACGGACAACACAAAATCGTTAACCTTGTGAAGCTGCATCTAAAGTAGGTGCTAGGATTCCTCGTTCTTTAAAATCACGAAAATCACTCATGTTTTGCAAAATGTTAGGATATGCAAAATCAACCGGTGGCGCATAGGGTCATCACATTCCTTGATTAGCAAATCTTACGGTATGTCAATATCCAACTCACCATTCTCGTTTCCACTTCCTATCCCTAAAATTTCACTAAGGTAGGAGTAGCTTTTGCTGTGCTTGTGAGGAAATAACGGTATGTAGTAGTGCTGTGTGAGTGTGAATCGTGGAGCCTATTGGGTTTCCTCTAGACTAAATTTATAAGGATTTGTGTGATGGTTGTCCAAGTAATTGTTCCATGATTTTGTGGAAATTTATATAATTAACTTTGTAATTTGTAATTGTAATTTATCAAGACTAATCTTAAATAATAATGGTAGTGATATGGGAAAATCGAGCCTAGGGGATTTTCTATTTGTTGGGAGGAAAAAATATCTAATTTTATTAGAGATTTTGGTTGGCGCCATGAGATTTTATTAGGGAAAAAAAAACAGCCTAGAGATTTTATTAGGGAAAAAATAACTAATTTTATGTGAGATTTTACAATTGATCTTTATTCCATCTATCCATTTTTTATTTTTGATTTATGTCTTATTGCGAAATTTTAGTGGTTGTTTAACGTTATAAGCTGTAGATCTGAAATTTTGGTGGTTGTGTAATGTTTGAGAAAAACGTCTATGAGTTAGTATAATTATATTGGACGAGATTGAATTCACGGCAATGTTGTATTTCCACTTGAGATTTTTGGAGGAATTTTGAATGATTTAAAAGCAGCATATTTTGGATTAATTGCAATTAAATAATTTTTGAATAGTAATCAGGTCTATGCGAAATAGGAGGGAAGTTTGTCTCCTATTAACAACATAAATTTGAAATTGATCACTATTAAGCTGATCCTTATTTTGTGGTGGTATAATGCTCGATATTTTGGTTTCTTTTATTTACAAAAAATTAGGGATCACGAATTTGATTATGACTATTTAAAGTGTAACTGGTGGGAAATTTACAATTTGAAGGTTGGTTTGACAGGTACAAATATATTAATTCATTCAATACTGATGATTAAGTAGTGCTAAAATTAAGCAATGTGTTTCTTATTTTTTTTCCAGACCTGGGCGTTACCTATTGCTGAGCTTGAAATCAGCTCATGCCTTATTTAATAGCTTTCATATTAATCTATTATGCCTTATTAGGATGAGGTGGCTTTTTTTGTTGTAATTACGTGGACACTTTAGTTGTGTGACACGTAAGCAAAAAGACTCTTTGGTTCATTTTAGTTTGTATATATAATAGATTACTTATATAATTGATGCACCCTTTAGGTGACAATTAATTACATGTCAAATTGGCTTTTGCTTTTCCCACTCCCCCTCCTACTCACCGCCACCCCAAACAAATTTTTCTCCAAAAATAACCTCGCGTGGGACGCTCGTACAGGACGTATCAAGTGACTGTTCGAATGACCTTGTTCGAACACGTTCGAACAAATGGATCCGTGTTAATGAATTTGGTTGTTCGTATAAGCTTGTTCGAACACGTTCGAACACATTCATTCGTGTTAAGGAATCTTGGTGAATGTGGTGTGAGGTGCATTGTTGTTGCCTCGATTGTTGTGATCGAACACGTTCAAATGGTGGCGTTGAACCGGTGTTATACGAGAACATAAGCAATAAACCGGATACAAAGTTTTAATGATTTCAAAATTTGTCTACCTAGAGTTATACAACATTGAGTACCAAAATTATAAACCTAACTTAACATTGACTACCATTACTATCTTTACTTAAATCTACACAGGGAGGGGGTTGGGGGTTGTGATTGTATGATCAAAGACTTCCACTTTTGCATGCGGCCAATAAAAAGTGAGCCCCAACCCTTTGCTATGGGTGCCCTATTAGTATTCCATATCAAATCCGGCAGGGGCATTGGACTTCCAGGCTTCATAAATACCTTCGAAAAGACAAAAAAAATAATGTTATGTAATGTTTCAGAATAACTAAATTGAATCTAAATAGAAGACTATTTACCTGTACAAAGTGCTCGTTTGTGACATAAGAGATGTTGAACTGTCGGACACTTCTGAATGGTGCAACATTGAATGAGAAAATTGTGTAACAACTGTCACGTGACCAACTAGTCAGTACAACCTTGTACTTGTTACTGATTAGATACCCCATATCCGGTACAGTCATCCAATTATCGCGGACATTATCAGTATGATGTTGTCTCAACAACGACTTCATCAAAAATGTGACTTTTCCAATACCACCATACAGCTAAGTGTAGAAGTCATTGTTTTTGTTAAGCTTTCTCCATTAGTTCAGTTCTCACAGACTGCCAAGCCTCCTCACCCCTTCCAAGAAATGTAGCAATACACCAAAATCCACAGTTTCCATCACCAACCACATTAACAATTTTTTCAACATAGGGATGTGATAACCCTCATTTATGATGGTTATTACTTGCTTTCTAAGCTTGTTTTTAAGTGAATTTGTTTGCATGTTATGCGAATTAGCTTGTAAATAAGTGTTTAGATTAGAATTAATGGTGCGGGAATGAATTAGTTTGAATTGGGCATATTTATGCCCTTTGTGTTTAATTATGTTTTGTGTAGTCTTTGCGACCAGCAGGTGTGCGCGCAATAGCAAAAATGCGGAAGATGAGAGAAAAAGCTTGAAGAGGATCACGGAAAACACGGAAAAATGAGGCAAGGGCAATTGTCGGAGAATTTGGATGACACGGAAAGATATGACCTCGTGGATTTCCAACAATTGCCACTTAAACTGGGGCGCATTTCCCATTCGAGGGTATAGCCAGCGCTCTGTCGTCAAGAGGAAGTTTAGAGATAGATCCTCATAAGCGTGCATAGCTCACCTCAGTTACAAAATTTGATACATTCTTTGAGACTATTGCGTTAGCAACTCTTTGGAATGCATTTTCTTGGTGGATTTCTACTTAGAAGAGTGGACCCGAGAACTCCATTGTCACCATTGGAGCTCCTTCTCTGTTTCTTCGTTATAGTATCATTTCTTACCTTGAAATTTGTAATATGACTTCTTCTCTTTGGTTTAAGTTATTTTCTATGTTTTGTAAGCTCAATATGAGCTAAATACTCATAGTTGAGATCTTTGGATCGATGTAGTTAGATTTATTATGCAATTAATGAAGTGTGTTTAATGTTGTGCATTTTATCTTGTGTGTGATAATATTTCCATTTTAGAGTAGGATTGGCTGTCTATTCTATATAGCATTTATAAATTCAGAGATGGTTTGTAAATTAATCTCACAAGGTAATATGGGTAGTGGACATTAACGAGAGATCTTAATGTTCCTTGTTTAACCACTAGAGATAGGTAGAGCATAACCATTAAGGTGAATCTTTGCCGTGCTCAAGCGACTAGGAGGTACTTCTTTAGGGTTTAGAGATAAACTCTTGCAAAGGAAACCTAGTGTGAAGTATTCGAGAGAATAACGTCTTATTGCTGCAGCACCTAATGTTACAACATTGAACATACACTTAATTGCATATTAATGATGCTCTTTGAAGTGAATGCATCTCGACTTGTTCTCATCATTGTTTTCACATTACCTGTTTACTTTTACTCTTTTTTATGTTACCAAAAACTTGTGTGTCATTTACTTTCCTCACTAAATTGTTAATCATATTAAACTTTCAAGATTAAGTTTAAATCCTCGTGGGAACGATCTCACTTACTCTATATTACTTGTTACACGGTGTATACTTGCCTTATCGCGTGTTTTCTCACACCAAGTTTTTGGCGCTGCTAGAGGATTTTATAGTTTAATAGATTGTTTTAATTAGTTAGCAACTTAGTGCATTTTGTTACTAATTACATTTGTGTTGTTTTTTTGTTGCTCTGACATTAGATTCTTTGCAACATCTGTTCTTCTGCGACATATGCACGAGCATAGGCATAATACACGAAATTCGGTTGCACCAGAGATAGAAAGACATTTGAGAAGATTGAGAAGAGTTCACATTACTCGAGGGACTTATTGAATTAGGGAGGCTGCTTGCTATGGCTACCCTCAAAACTCTGAGCGTGGTGATCCTACTCCACCTCACTCTCCACCTCATACAATTCCAAGAGCGGGGAGAGGATGATTTTAGAAGGCAAGTTACGGAAATGGGCGTGATAAATATGGCTAATGATAGGGATAGACCTATGAGGACTATGCGATTTTGACCCTCAAACTATGCAAAGAGGCATAGTGAGGCACAAAAATACTACAACTCATTTTGAATTTAAGCTATGATGTTCCAAATGCTTCAAACAATTGGGCGGTTTGGTGGAGGTTCCCTTGAAGACCCACATCTGCATTTAAAACAATTTGTTGAAGTTTCTGATAATTTCATTCTCACACAGTGTTTGAGATGATGCTTTCAAGCTGAAATTGTTCCTTATTCCTTGAAGGATAGAGCAAAGGTGCAAGGCAACTCACTAGAGCCTAACTCTATTGTTACTTGGAATGAGATGGCTGAAAAATTTATGACAAAATATTTTCCACCAATTAAGAATGCCGGGGATGAGAAATGAGATTACTTCTTTCAAGCAAACTGAATTTGAAACCTTGTTTGAAGCATGGGAAAGATACAAAGAACTTTTGAGAAAATGTCCTCACCATGGTATTCCTGCCATTATCCAAATGGAGACTTTCTAAATGGATTGGAACCTCAAACTAGGCTCATGCTTGATGCCTCATTTGGAGGGATTACGCTCGATGGATCTTACAATGATGCATACAACGATTAAGAATATTGCTTTGCAAATAGTTATCAATGGCCTCTTTGCTAGGTCAAGTGTTCAAAGAAGGTGGTGGTATACATGAAGTAAGTGAAGTTGCTGCCTTATGCACAAGTAGCTTCACCCTCTAACATGATCAAAAATATGAGTGCATCTAGTCTTTGCTGCGACACTGTTCGCGGCCGATTGAAGAAAGCTATTGCGATAAGTGAGCGGCACCAATTGGTTCCTTTCTAGTTGTGTTTATTGTGGAGGAGGTCATCTTTATGAGGAGTGTCCTACGAATCCTATCTCAGTCAACTATGTTGGGTACAACAAGGGTAATAATCCATACTCAAATACTTACAATCCTGGGTGGAATAATCATCCTAATTTCAGGTGGAGCAACAATGCTACAGCAGCACCTGCTGCTGCAACTACTCCAGCACCTGCTGTGCTACTAGGATTTTCTGTTGAAACAAAGCAAGCTGCTCCTGCAACTGATAACTCTATGGAGGCTATGTTCAAGGCTTTCATGAATGAAGCAAAAACTCAATATCGTCAGACACTGAGGAACACAATCAAGAACTTAGAGAACCAGATGGGTCAAATAGCCACTGCTCTAACCCAGAGACCTAGTGGGGCATTGGCCTCTACTACTGAAGCTACATCGTCTAAGGGGAAAGAGCAATGTAAGGCTATATCTCTAAGGAGTGGAAAAGATTTGAGTGGACCATCTACTGTAACAAGTGATGGTAGAAAAGAAAAAAATGAAAAAAAAATGAAAAAGAAAAAAATATAAGAAATGTTGCAGCATCTGATGCTGCAGCATCTGATCATGCACATGTTCCATCAACTAAGTTTGTTCAAGAGTACCCTCCTCCTTCCTTTCCTCAAAGGTTGAAGAAGGCTCAGGAGAACAAACAATTTGGTAAATTTTTAGAGGTGCTGAAACAACTCCACATCAATGTTCCTTTGGTGGAAGCACTTCAACAAATTCCCAATTATGCAAAGTTCATGAAGGAAGTGCTCACCAAGAGGAGGAGACTGGGAGAGCTTGAAACAGTAGCCATGAATGAAGAGTGCATTATGATCATGCGAGCAAGCTTCGAAGAAAATTGAAGGACCACAGTAGTTTCACCATACCATGTTCTATTGGTGGATCCTATTGCAGTGGGTGCCTTTATGTGATTTGGGGCAAGCATAAATTTGATGCCCAAATCCATATTTACACAACTTAGTATTGGAATTGCTAGGCCTACCACTATTACTCTTCAACTTGCGAGCGGATCCATTGCTTATCTTGAAGGAATCATTGAAGATGTTACGATAAAGGTTGATAAATTTGTATTTCTGTTGACTTTGTGATTTTTGATTTTGATCTGAGATAAGAAGGTACGTAATTCTTGGAAGACCTTTCTTAGCTCTTTGGAAAGACTTTAATTGATGTTCAAAGGAGAATGAATATGAGAGTCAATGATCAAGAGATCAAATTCAATGTAATGAATGCTCTTAAGTTTCTGATGAGGAAGTGAAGAGTGCTCTTTAATGGTCTCTCTTGACTCTGTAGTTCAAAAACACTTCCATAAGCAAAGTGACCGGTTGGTTAAAGCTCTTCTTTGAAGCACAAAAAGAAGACCTTATGGAAGTAGGTATGTTACATGATAATGTTCTTTGTCAAAAGAAACTCAAGGAAAAGTGAACTCCAACAACTAGAAACCACCCGGCTACCACCTCGGCCCGGAACCACCACCTCAGCCAGAACCACAAGATGAAAAGAATCAGATTATGAGATTTAATGCAACAGCATCTGCTGAACAAGTGAATGTTGCAGCACCTATTGATGCAGCATTTGAGAAAATTCAAAAAGAAAGATGGTAGGTTCGCATTCAAAGTTAATGGCAGAGGATGAAACCATCTTTGTGGAGCACATGTGGTGAGGACAAGATCACCTTGAGTGCAAAGCCTCTAACATTAGAGGTTAGTGCGGCTGATGACTCTTAAACTAAAGCGCTCTTTGGGAGGCAACCCGGGTTTTAATCTAATAAACCGATGTTGTTGTTGTTACTGTCTTTGTTTTGAAGGTAAAAATATTTTGGCAAGTTGAAGTTTGAGGTGTAATGATTAGTCTTTGGGCGCGTGCTCTCGGCATTATTCTTTGCGGCCAGATGAATGGCGATTGAAGAAGAAGAAAAAAAAAGAATGGCGGTTGTTTTCTAAGTGCAGTGCGTCATCGGTGGGTTGTCAAACCATGCCCTTAACACGCCTACTCCCGATGCGAAGCATTGACCTCACCAACCCAAACATTTGTCATAACACCTGCGATCCACCACAAACACCTACACAAGCCCCTGTTATCCCACCACCTCGATGTGCCATCGATCACTCTCTGGCGATCTTTGCGGCAAGCCCGAAAATGTTGCGGCGAGTTACGATTTGCTTGTTTCACCCAAAAAGATAAGAACTAAGAGAGGCTGCTAAGAAGAGGAAGGTTGAGAAAGTACGAGAGGAAGTGAGCGATTGAGGAGGAGAGTCTTTGTCTGAGGCGAGCAAGAAGATAATTATGTGATAGGCTGCTTTGTAATGCAAGAGTTGGCCAATCTTTGCTTGCCAATGAGGCCTTGGCAAAGGAAGTTGCGAGAGAAGGCTAGAAGTGAAAAGAGAGCCAAGGAGGCTTTGGACTTCGTGCTTGCCCACAAGAAGGCAAGTGCTTACGATCTTTAGTCTGTTGTTGAAGATACGAGATCGATTGCTCTGTGATCTATTTATTGCGACATGAAGCAGAGATGTTCGAGAATCTACTCGGTTCAATCATCGAAGCCTGCAGGAAGAAACAAAGCAAAGGCTCTGCGATGCTGCATAAGCCAAAGAACCAAACCGGGAACTCCTGCACCACTAATCTCTTACATTTTCTTTTACATTTTTGAATTATGTTTCAATGTGCATTATAGTACCTTGTTTTTGTTTTTATGTTGTTTACATTTAGAATAAACTGTTTGAGAACACTGTTGTTACATTAGCACTCAACAATTGTGTTTAGTAGTTTGTTTACATTTTTGCTAGTGCATTTGTTAGCTTGTAGTTCTCCCATTAGTCTATTTGCGGTGAGGACCTTTGCCGATTCTAAGTGTGGGGAGCTATACATAGGCTTTGTACTCTGTTTAATAGCAATCAAAGTTAGTGAATTTTAAAATTTTAGAAGAAGAGTTAAGCAAAAACTTAGTGATGATATAGTGAGAAATCAGTGAATAGTGCCCCTGTTTGGTGAGTGAACTACTCTGTTTCTGCTCCTACACTTAAACTTAAACTTAGGCAGGAACTTAGTGAATTAAAGACGATTTGAAACTAGGCTAGTGCTGGTAGACCTAGGGAATTACTAAATTTTTACTAAAAACTTAGGGCAGCATAAGAAACTAAGTTTGGGGGTACTCTGAGATATATTAAGGCAAAGCTTGAAAGAATGCGATCTTTGCGGCAACCTATTTGCGGCAATCTTTGGAGTTATATGCACATAGTTTAGGATGTCTTAAAATTAAATGCGAATGTGCAGTGCAATAAATATCTTTGAAAAATCTTTGTAATTGCCCAGTTGTTTAAAAAAAATCGAAAAAGCAAAAAGGCTATCAAAAAGAAATTCAAATAAGGGCATTGCAGTACAAATTAAAGTCAAAAGTCTATACAAAGTCTTTTTACGAGTGCAGTAATGTTGCGTGACTATTCTTTGCGACAATGTCAAGTCATGATTGAATAAGTGCAGCCTAAAAGTTATGGATTCTTGCATGAAAGCCCTTGATCGAGAGCTCGATCCCCACTTTACGAGCTTGAGCTGTTGAGTCGCCCTTCTTTTTGAAAAATCTTTAGCATTCCCAAAGAAAGCCTCTCTAAGTCTTAGCTAAGTGAAATCTTGAACCTTGCTATGAGTGCGGCCCGAGTTAAGTGTCACACACACTTTCTACGAGAAATAGGTTAGGGTACTCATTATTGGAAGGTATGAAATTGGTGACAAATCGAAAGTTAATGCTCGGCTTGATTCTTGTTTGTGCTTCATATTTAAATTAATTCATTGATTATGATTGCTTGTTGATAGTTGTGCTTACTGTGTCAAGTGACATTGCTTGAGGACAAACAACGGTTCAAGTTTGGGGTGTGATAACCTCATTTATGATGGTTATTACTTGCTTTCTAAGCTTGTTTTTAAGTGAATTTGTTTGCATGTTATGTGAATTAGCTTGTAAATAAGTGTTTAGATTAGAATTAATGGTGCGAGGAATGAATTAGTTTGAATTGGGCATATTTATGCCCTTTGTGTTTTTAATTATGTTTTGTGTAGTCTTTGCGACAGCAGGTGTGCGTGCAATAGCAAAAATGCGGAAGATGAGAGAGAAAGCTTGAAGAGGATCACGGAAAACCACGGAAAATGAGGCAGGGCAATTTTATCGGAGTTTGGATGGCACGGAAGATATGACCTCGTGTGGATTTCCCACAATTGCCCTTAAACCTAAGGCGCATTTCCCAAAGAAGATATTTTCTAGGGTTGCGTGCAAGGAGACACTATATAAGCTAGCCTCCATTTCCCATTCGAGTATAGCCAGCTGCTCTGTAGTCGAGAGGAATTTTAGAGATAGATCCTCATGGCGTGCATAGCTCACCTTCGTTACAAAATTTGATACATTCTTTGAGACTATTGCGTTATGCTACTGCTGGAGTGCATTTTTCTTGGTGGATTTCTACTTAGAAGAGTGGACCCGAACTCCATTGTCACCATTGGAGCTCCTTCTCTGTTTCTTCGTTATAGTATCATTCTTACCTTGAAATTTGTAATATGACTTCTACTCTTTTGTTTAAGTTATTTTCTATGTTTTGTAAGCTCAATATGAGCTAAATACTCATAGTTGAGATCTTTGGATCGATGTAGTTAGATATATTATGCAATTAATGAAGTGTGTTTAATGTTGTGCATTTTATCTTGTGTGTGATAATATTTCCATTTTAGAGTAGGATTGGCCGTCTATTCTAAATAACATTTATAATTCGAGAGATGATTTGTAAATTAATCTCACAAGGTAATATGGGTAGTGGACATTAACGAGAGATCTTAATGTTCCTTGCTAACCACTAGAGATAGGTAGAGCATAACCCTTAAGGTGAATCTTAGGTGCTCAAAGTTTGCTGGGAGGTACTTCTTTAGGGTTTAGAGATAAACTCTTGCAAGGAAACCTAGTGTGAAGTATTCGAGAGAATAACGTCTTATTGTTGCGACACTAATGTTCTGACATTGAACATACACTTAATTGCATATTAATGAAACTCTTTGAAGTGAATGCATCTCAAACTTATTCTCATCATTGTTTTCCACGATTACCACTATTTACTTTTACTCTTTGTTTATGTTGCAAAAACTTGTGTGTCATTTACTTTCCTCACTAAATTGTTAATCACATTAAACTTTCAAGATTAAGCTTAAATCCTCGTGGGAACAATCTCACTTACTCTATATTACTTGTTAGGCGGTGTATACTTGCACTATCGCGTGTTTTCTCACACCGGGATGCATGTATACAGCAGCCTTATTATGTATTTATTAAAAACATCCATAATTGTAGCATCCATATACTGTAACAATAGTATTCGGTGTAAGAAGCGGGAGTGATGTCAAAGTAAGAGTTGGTGTTAAAGTAAGAGTTGTTGAAATAGTAGTAGTAGTAGCTTGTGTAATAGTAGGTGTGGGTGTTGGTTTCTTAGGTAGTGGAGGAGTAGGGATTGTACTATGCTTTGCTGCTTGAGGTTCACTTTTTGCTTACGTGTTGGATTAGGTGTTGGACACGTTGAGAAAGTAGGAGTGGAACCCGAACTTTGTGGGTTTGTAGGCGTTCCACTCCTTACTTTGGGGAGTAGGGTGTTCTGAGGCTGAGCAAAACATCCACTATCCCGAACCACAGTGAGAGTCAAATTTGTCATCTACATGCTCCCAAAAATGACTTGTCTCGCTTTGTTGAAACTAAACCCTTAATTTCATCAAAATCTTCTTCATGTGTGGAACTTTGACTCTACTCGGACTATGCTCGAAGTACATTTTAAGGTCAAAATGTTGTATCCTAATCATGAGTGCATTCCATCCCAACACTTATTTAGTTTTGCGAGGTGCATATGCTTATTTATCCATGCATCAATAAATTTATCCTTGAATGGGTTTATCCAAGTGGTCTTGACATCTTGTCTGAAAGCTGTGATAAGGTATTGCCATGTCGTTAATGGACCCACTCATAATCATACTCTTAGTAGTCTTCGCATGGACAACGGTGAAATGCACCCATGATGTCCTCGACAATAGTTTGTGTCTTTCACAATGAGCCTTATGCTTGCCCAAATAAATTAATTATTTAATTAATTAAGTTATTTAAGGCTTGCAATATTTATCTAAGTAATTAATTTAAGTTAAGTTTATTTTATCAAAAGGGTCTATTCCATTTTAAATAGGATATTAAGTTGGATTTATTTTATTTCGGGAGGTGGAAGGAATTAATTGTAGGAGTGGGGGAATAAGGCCCGAGGCCATTATTTAGGCCCAATAGTAGTCATAAAACTTAGGGGTTTTCCATTAGGGTCTCATTACCTCATTTTGAAAGAAAGAAGAAAATAGAAGAGTAGAGAAGGGGGAGGTGGTGCGACGGCGGTGAGGAGGAAGAAAAGGTGGAAGCTTTTCTTTGACTCTTGGTGGGTAAGTGAATTCTTAGTCCTAATCTTCATCATTTCCACTTCCTTGTTCCATTTCTAAGAGTTCCATAAGCTCATTTCTACCATTTTGATTTCTCCATGGTTACCCAGAGAGGGAAACACCACGGCCGACTTGCATAGGAAGGAGGAGTACTCATTTTGGTGATTTTGTTGGTGGTTGCTTGAAATCTTAGCTCACCCAAGTTAGGGGACTCTCATTATGTCTATGATAACTTGTAGAATATGTGTTGTGTAGGAAAATAGCCTAGCATGAATTGATTGTGTGGATTTGTGTTCATTTTATGGGTGTTATTGTATGTGTGTTTGAATTATTTGCTACCATGTTACTTGTTGTTGGAAAATTATGTGTTGTGGATTTTGCATGTTATGTGTTTGAAGAAATGTTTCCATGAAGTGAAGTATGTGAATGTGATAAATTGATGAAGTTGATTTGATACCTATATGTGTGTTGTTTTATGTGAGGATCAAGTTGTTGAATAAAAATTAGGTTTAAGTTGGTTTAGTGGAGGGGTTTGGGTGAGGGGCGCCAAATGCCTAGGCAAATGGCGCCTATGTTACTGTTTCTGCGGCGTGTGTGTAAGTGCAGGGGGAAGGGGTGCCATTTGCTAGGCAAAGTGGCGCCAGGGATGCTGTCTGTTGGGTTGGCAGTGTGCAGGGCGCCAATGTCCCATGAATATGGCGCCTGATGGAGTGAATTTTGTGTTCTTTGTGTGGTTATGCGGGCGGGGCGCCATTGCTAGGCAAAGTGGGCCCGATTCAACTGTTTTGTGAGTGTGTCTCGGTTGGGTGGGGTTGGCGGGAGGCGCCAATTCCTTGGGGATATGGTGCCGTGGCTGGTGTGTGGCGGGTCATGTGCGAGGCGCCAAATGCTAGGCATTTAGGCGCCTGTTGGTGAGTGTGTGCAGGGGGCGCCAAATGCTAGGCATTTAGGCGCTGGGGCCAGTTTTGTGAGGGCGCCAAATGCTAGGCATTTAGGCGCCTGGTGCTGAGAGAAGTGTTGTGCTGTTTGGGTGTGTGTGTTGCGTGGTATGGGGGCGCCGAAATGGCTGCCCTTGGCGCCTTGGTGCCCAAAAATATGTCTAAGTGATAGTTTTGTCTCACGAGAATTAATTTAATCCTTGGTGTGACAAAATAGTCCTAAAATTAAATTAATCCTTGGCGTGTGAAATAATCCCTTAGTGCCTAATTAATCCAAAATATGTCAACATAAGTTCCTAAGCACCAATTAATCATAATGTGCCAAACTAATCCAGTGAGTATTAAATTAATCTTTGGTGGGTCAAAATAGTCCTTAAGTGTGAAAAAGGTCCTTGTGAAGTGGTTGGTTTTTAAGTGAGAATCGACTTAATAATTGATCAAGTGGTGGTTAATAAATGATCGAGAGGTGGTTAATCATTGATCAGTGGTGGTCAATAAATGATGTGGTGGTGATCAATAATTGATAACGTGGTGGTTGATAATTGATAACGTGGTGGTTAAAAATTGATGTGATGTGATTATTGTGTTGTGATGCATTTGTCATAGTGTCCACGTAAATCATATGCATTACGTGGTGGGTGGCCGGCCAAATTGTAGTGGGTGGCCGGCCAACATGCGGTGGTTACGAGCGGGGTTTTGAGGTGATTATGGATCCACATGCATATTGCACACATGCGTACCATCATGCATTCTTTGAATTCTCATTGATGCTTAATTAATCCTCTGTTGTGACTTATTGGTGTTCTAATTGAATGGTAGATGCTTAATTGCTATGGATTGTTGTTACTAGATGTTTTAGAATATAATGCTTATCTTACTTGTTATTATTTATGTAAAGAGACTCACCTAGCATTTTTATGTTGCTTTTGCTCTCGTGGCGACATGCGGTGAATCTGAGTGAAGATATCTAGGCTTTTTGGGGTTTAGTCGGCTCTGATCTAGTAACACACGGGATTGGGGTCTTAGTATTGCTATCTTATGTTATAGACTAAAGCCCGATTTAAATCATGTATTAATTGAGGTGTTGAACTCAATTTTATTTTCATTCTTTGTATTTTTTTTGGATTATTGTAAACATTAAACATGTTTTAGGGTTTTATCCCGTGTGACTATGATATGCGGTTCACGCACTAGATGCGTTTGGATTTTTAATTATACCTTGATGAGGTTTTCTTAGATGTAGTATATTTATTTGAGGTGCGTGGAAAATGTTTTGAAAAACTACGATTTTTATTGAATAAATAATATAGAGTAGAAAGGGTGTTACAAGCCTAGCTTTGGCACTTCACATTTTTAATGTGAAATTGGCCCAACAAGTTTCTGAGATGTTGGAAATATTCTTGCGAGAGAATTCATCATACGATATCTCTGTCGATGCAAGTATGCCCTTTAGTAATTCATCACATGTCTCTAAATAAACCTCTCGATTTCTTAAGAACCCATGCAAAGTTATCAATCTCTCCCCGAATGACATAAGCAAATGCAGCGAGTAAGTCTTCTCAGTTGAGGTTACGAACTATCTCGACCAGCGGATACCTATCTGCGGGTTGGTCTTATATGTCCGAATCAATCAACAAAACAATCGGGAAGGTGTTTAGAAGCTCGATGGAATCAAGATATGTGCTCGAAAGATGTCTTTGACAGCGATAGTTCCTACTGCAAGTCGAGTCGATAAACATATTTATCACATTGCAAATAAAACATCGATTGTTGGAGCTCACTCCTACCTCACGCATAATGAAGCCGTTGCGGTTGGCGACAATTGTATATTTGTTTCTGGCGAAGTGGTGCTATCGTCAGACCTCGGCAATTTGAGTTCATTAAAGATTAATTTAGGTCGAATATGATTCTTAGTCATTCTAGCGACTACTTCCTTCTCTTACGAAGTTAACTACCATTATGCAGATGCCCTTCATGATAAGTAATCAATCCATGGTTATGAGTTCCACACATAACCCTCAAAGTCCATCCTCGAAGCTTCTTAATAAATTTCCCTTTGATCTAAACTTACGGCATTTTCTAGTGTTTGTCTTTGTGTTCAACATTGTCTTGTAAGAACCGGCTTTATCCGCAAATCAAGATGCAATATTCTTTACGATCGATAAATGCGTCACGTATGCGATATTCTATAACAATCACCATCCCAGAGACTTTGCAACGAGCGCACCGTCAGCGACTCGTCACGATTAGGAAATAGCGAAAATCAATTACTATATGTCGATTAATTAATTTGAATAATTAAGCTAAAAAATTAACAACTACTTCTTCAGTATCCGTTGTGAGCGAACTAGTAAAGTCTTGAACTTCTATGGCGTCGATTGATATCTCATTTGCTCGGAAGTTCCCCATTTCTTCCATTTAATCCACTAAAACATGCGAAACTTCAAAACATCGATTCTTGTCATGCATTATTCGAGCGCACACATCTGACGGGTTCGAATAAGGGTGTTGAACTCAACACACTCACACCCCACCGATAACTTTCGTATGAATACGCGTGTTTCGAACATGTTGAGCGCTGCGTATCCGAACCAATGCGATTCGAGAAAAAAATGGCGAGAACTACCTCAAAGCGGAACCAAAATGATCAAAATTTGGTGGGATATTTCCTTAAACTACTTGCCAATGTTGGGTAGTTGAATGGAGAGCCAATAATGAAGGTGAAGAGGGAGGTGTAACACCCGAAAAAAATAAAATAATTTAATTAGTTTAATTAATTTGGTTAGTTGAATTATTAATTTTAGTTGAAGCGTGAGTTAATTAAATTAAGAGGAAATATCATGTTTTGTGTAGAAGTGGGATCGAGTAGTAGTGGGGGTGTAGTTTGTAAGCCCAATGCGTGAAAGGCCACGACTTAAACCCCAAGGGTATCACGAAACCCTCACTCTCGATTCATTAGAGAGAAATCGAAATTTGGGAGAGAAGCGAAAGGAGAAGAGCGCGGCGCAGAGAGGGAAAAAAGGGGAGGTTTTAGCGAATTGAAGGGAGAAATCCCAAGGCTTTGCTCGTTGTGTTCTTTATAGTTACTCGTTAGTGCTTCCAATGCGTCTTCTCACAGACCTACGTTTAAGAGGTAAGGGTGAAGCGTTTGATTTAATATAATTAAGTATGTGATGGGTTTGTGGGGTTTTCTTGAGGTTGTTTGATCAATTGTTGATGTTATCATGTGATTAACTATATGAGTTGATGAGTTGAATTTGAATTGGGTGATTTTATGGGGTTAGAATCGATTTCATGGATAGGGTAATATATAGGTTCTTTTTTTTTCATGTTTTATGTTGTTGTTCTTTATTTGGAATAATATATAGGTTCTTTATTTTCATGTTTTATGTTCTTTATTCTTTGTTTGGAATAATATAAAAGTGTTGTTTTATGATTTATGTGTTGTTTGCTGTTTTGGAAAATAAAAGGGCTGTTTTATGATTTATGTTGCTGTTTGCTGTTTTGGAAAATAAAAGGTCTTGTTTTTATGATTTATGTCTTTGTTTCTTTGTTTTGGAAAATAAAGGGGTTGTTTTATGATTTATGTTCTTGTTTCTTGTTTTGGAAAATAAAAAGGATGTTGTTTTTATGATTTATGTCTTTATTTCTTTGTTTTGGAAAATAAAAGGGTGTTGTTTTATGATTTATGTGTTGTTTCTTTGTTTTGGAAAATAAAAGGTTCTTGTTTTTCATAAGTTAAGGTTCTTTGTTTCTTTATTTATAAAATAAAAGAGGCTCTTGTTTTTTCATAAAATAAATTTATTGTTTGCGGTTCTTAATTGATATAAGAAATTCTTTGTATTTCTTTTAATAAATGTATTGTTACTCAAAATTTTAAATGTGATGTTTTCCACTTTGAAAATGGGTATTCTCTCAATGTAAATGTGGCGTTTTCTAAGCATGAAAAGGTGATGTTTTTTTCTAGATTTTAAATGTGTTGTTACTCGGAATTTACATGTGTTGTTACTCGAACTTTAAATGTGGTGTTTATGATGATGTGGTGATATAATTGTGATGGTTATTGTTGAAATGACTAAACAAGACATTGATACTTGTGATTCGGCCAATCTGTGCCTAAATCTGCATTCTGAGCAGTTGTAGTTCCGTTTTATTAAGCGTATATTGTGTGTCATGAGTACAAGCACTAATGAGTTTAAATAGAGTAAACCCTAACGGGCCTGGGCACGATACATATAAAACTACTATTTACAACATATCTTAACTGCTCCTCCCCTGTTGGAGCGTATAGATTGTAGGCATCGACTTGTCACATATGTATGTTATCCTTGGTCCCAGAAGAGCTTTTGTGAAGATGTACGCGAATTGATCATTAGAACGACAAATGAAGTAGCAATGTCACCAGGACACAATCTTCTCACGAACAAAATGACAATCAATTTCAATGTGTTTGGTTCGCTCATGAAAAGCTGGATTGGGCGCAATATGTAGGGCTGCTTGATTATCACAAATGAGACTCATAGTGCCTATTTTACAAAAGCGCAACTCTTGAAGAAGATGTTTGACCATGTGAGCTCACAGTGGTAAGTGCCATAGCTCGATATTCGACCTCATTATTTGGATCGCAGCAACAACATTTTGCTTTTACTTTTCCATGAAATTAGATTTCCACCAATAAGAACACAATACCGGATGTGGACCTTACATCGAAGGGACAACCGACCCGATCGGCATGCGTGTAAGCAACAACATTTGAATCACCTCTGTCAGTGTAAACAAGTCCTTTTCGGGAGCTCCTTTGATGTACCTCGAGTTCTAACCACGGCATCGATGATGGTATCACAAGGGAATTTAGGAATTGACTCACCACACTAACGACGTATGAAATATCGGCCTCGTCATGGTCGAGTAATTCAACTTCCCACTAGCCTCCTATACGCTTCCGGATGCGAAAGGACTCCCCACGATCGGTAGAATCTTGACATTAGGATCCATAGGAGAGTCAATTGGCTTGCAATCTAGCATGCGGTTTCTTCTAAGATATCAAAAGCATACTTTCTCGAGAAATAGCAATCCTGCCTTAGAATGAGCTACTTGATGCCAGAAAGTATCGTAACTTCCCAGATCTTTGACACGAAAGTGATGGACTAGATGTTGTTTAAGTCCTGCAATCCCGTCATGATCATCACCGGTAATGACAATATCATCGACATAGACAACCAGGATAAATACATTTGTGAGAGGAGAACTTATAAAAAACCGGTGATCGAACTTCACTCCGAATCATGCCATAGTCTTGAATGACAACTGCTGAATCTCCCAAACCATGCTCGAGGATTGTTTAAGACCATACAAAGCTTTGTGAAGTCGGCGGACATACCCACGACACTCCCCACTGAGCAGCGAAACCCGGTGGTTGCTCTAGATAAACTTCTTCTTCTAGATCTCGTGGAGAAAAGCATTCTTGATGTCAAGTTGATACAATGGCCAATGTCGCATTGCGGCCATAGAAAGGAATAGGCGAGCGAAGCCATTTTAGCCACCGGTGAAAAAGTATCAACGTAATCAAGTCCAAAAACACGAGTATAGCCGCCCAGCCACGGGCGGGCTTTGGGACGATCAATACCTCAAATGGGACCAACTTTGTGATATAAACCCAGCGACACCCAACAATAGATTTACGGGAGGAGGTGGCACAAGAGTCCATGTCACGGAGTTTAGAGTCTAAAGGCTGTCGTCTCATCAATCATAGCACATCGCCAACTTTGAATGAGAAAGAGCTTTCTGTGTGGATTTAGGAATGGTGATAGAAGAAATAGCGGACACAAATGTATAATGTGAAGGTGATAGCGGTGATAAGCGAGGAAATTATAAATAGGATGAGGAGGTTACAGGAGTGGGCAGGTGCCTTTCTGTGAGAACAGCGGGAGGGTCGTGCGACTCGGTAGGGCGGATCCAGGAGTAGGAGAGAAATCGGTGCGGGGAGATGAGTCACTAGGATCTTACATGGAGGTGACTCGATAGGGAGGGAGGCGAGCCACGCCGGCGATAAGTTTGCAAGGGAGGAGGACCGGGGAGAACTAGGAGGTTCCGTAGGAGAAGGGTGATCTATCGATCAATGATGGGTGTAAATGGAACTACAGGGACAAGATCGGGAATAGGTAATAATTGAGGCACAGACTCGGACTCAATGGGAGATGCAAAGAAGGGTGCATCTTCAAAGAAGGTGACATCGTGGACATATAGAGCGATGTGTGGAGGGGCGGTAGCATCGATACCCTTTTTGAACTCTTGAATAACCAAAGGAAGACACACTTAGCGCACGGCCCGAGCAAACTTATCAAGTCACGGGTAAGATCATGAATAAAACAAGTTGATCAGAAGACTCGAGGAGAGATCACGGAACAAGGGTTAAATCGAGGAACAATATGGAATGAGGAACCACTATTTTGGATAGCAGAGAGGATGGCATTCTATTAATCAAGTGCCTGCGGTGAGGAATGACATCCCCCAAAACTTCAAAGGAACATTAGCATGAATAAGCAAAGTGCGTCTTTGTTTCATTATATGGCCAGTTCTTACGTTCGTGAATACCATTTTGTTGTAGGGTATGGGGACAAGATGATTGATGTATGACACCATTTTCAACCATAAAAGAATTAAATGATGCGAGAAAAATACTCTTTTGCATTGTCAACTGCGTAAAGTATGAATAGAACAACCAAATTGATTTTTGATTTCTTTGAAGAAATTTTGAAAAACACCAAGAAGTTCAGATCATCCTTAAGTAGGTAGATCCACGTGCATCTAGAAAACTTCGTCAATAAAAGTGACAAAATATCTATGTCCTACTCTTTTGAAGTGACTCGACTTGGTCCCCATACATGCGAGTGAACAACATCAAAAGAGAACGAGCTTGTGGTAGTCTTGCTAGGGAAGGAGGAGCGAACATGTTTCCCAGTGTGAGACTCACAATCTAATGGCTGCGAGGTGAGACAAATGAGGAACCATAACTTTGAACTTCTTGAGACTTGGATGACCTAACCGAAGCGATGAATAAGGCGGGGAGACTCTGTAGTAGAAGTGGAGGCAAGTGTAGATGAAGGTTGGGTGGCCCGGAGGTAGTAAAGTCCATGTGACTCATATCCTGTACCAATCGTCCGGCTGCGTACTCGGTCTGTATAACAAAATAATCATCATCAAAGCGTCTGAGAACATTTAAGGCGTCCGAGTCGGACGACTAAGCGAAATTAAATTAAATGGGCAATTGGGTACAAGAAGAACATTGTCAAGAGGTAATGATGGAAGAGGGTAAAGCTTCCCAATGCCACTAGCTTTAACTTTTGATCAAATCGACACAGCGATAATATAATGTGGGGTGTTAGGTTGGGATATTTTGGATAAAGAGATGGATTACCGACCACACAATCGGAAGCTCGGTGTCCATAATCCGAGGAGTCAACGGTGATGATTGAGAAAGCGGTGTAGAATTACGAGAATGAGCAAGCTATTCTTGATGAAGAAGCACAGGAAGTCTTATCTGCGGGAATGCCTTATACTCCTCATCGAAACAACATTTTGTTTCTTGTTTCTCTGTTGAAATCATTAAAATTGAGTTACATTTCTGGGTTTCTCGGAAAGCCATGAAGGGAATAGCACTTGTCTTGATATGACCAAGTCTCTTACAATAAGTGCCTTGCGGCGTCCTCCAACCACGACCTCCTCGACCACCCCGACCACGACCGCGTCCCCACGACTGCGAAGTTTGAAACAAGAGCGAGATGATTCTATGTTAGTTTGAGATCCATTGCTTCGGATCCTTCTAGACTAGGAAGGCGTATAAGGCGTCGATAAGATCCTCTGTGGAGGAATATATCGATCTGAGAAGAATGTTGCTCGGACGGACTCATACTTTTGATGAAGGCCATGAAGGACATAGATCATGCAAACATTGTCTAGTTTTGCGAGCATTTTCTTTGAGTCGATGTCGATCACTAGGAGCTTGAACTTCGTTCTGGTGGTGAGCTTTGTTTGCATATGTCATGATGTTGTCTTCTGTCATTTGAAGGGTGGCTAAACTATGAATAACACCATAAAAGTAGCTGAATATCATTAGAATACACATTCTTAGCCTTACGCCAAATATCATAACAAGTGGTGTATGACGATAGTGGACCAGAGAGAGGTTCAATAGCTTGCCACGAAGAGAGACTAATTGTGATGCTGCTTGTTCCCAGATCTTGGCGAGATCTTTATTAATATCAGAAGAATTCTTGGTAAGGTGATCGAAAGATTTTGCCCACTTAAACCACATTTCGACGGATCTTGAGCCAATTCAAATAATTATCACCATTGAGCTTCTCCGTTGTTATAGAGGATTCTGGGAGAAAACATAAGACACAAGAGTCTTACAGGGACCCGGACTTTTCTTTTTCAAGAGTAGCCATAATAGTTGATGATGATAAGATAAACCAAAGAAAAGAAGAAATAAACCAATAGAGAAAAATAACCCGGCAACAATGAACCACAAACAAGCACCAACTCAGCAAAAATCCAAAGAAATAGAGAAGGCACACAAACGTGAAACCAACGACCAAAAACTAGCGAGCAGGTAGATCTTTGGTCCAGAGCGAGAATGGTGCAAGCGGCGTGAAAAAGCGAGAGGAGAGGAAGGCGCGCGTGGCTACTGCAGCCGGAAGGTGGCCGGAATGGCGGCGCGCGGCGGCGGCGGGCGGCGGCGGCGAAATTTTAAGGGTTGGTCGGAATTTGATGGCGAGGCTGATGGTGGTAGGCGGTGTAAGATCGGGCGTGGAAGATGGACTTTTGCTCAAAGCGATTGGGTCCACGTGACTTTAGGACAAGACGGCTAGGGTTTTCTAAGACCTATTGTTTGTGAAGCTCACGATACCATGTTGAAATGACTAAACAAGACATTGATAACGCTTGATTCGGCCAATCTGTGCCTACGTCTGCGACTCTGAGCGAGTGTAGTTCCGTTTTATTAAGCTGTATATTGTGTGTCATGAGTACAAGCACTAATGAGTTTAAATAGAGTAAACTAACGAACTAGGCACGATACATATAAAACTACTATTTACAACATATCTTACTTGATTATGAATGTAATATTTATGATGATGTTGTGATATAATTGTGATGGTTATGAATGTCATGTTATGATGATGTTGTGATATAATTGTGATGGATGTGAAGAGTACACTCCATGAGTGTCTTATGGCAGCGATGGCGAGGACTCGGTGTGAGTGAATTGGTGTTTGGACATGTGTTCATTGTGTCTCATAGCATGTGCATATTATGGCGAATAGGCTTGGCCTCTATTGAGAGTAAAAGCAGTGGCGATGTGCCCATAGTGGCTTAATTATGGCGAGAATGGTACCATCATGCATATACCAGGCGTGGGTTGCATTTCCATGCATATTCATGACTATGACTTGTGGTTAAAGCGTAAATTGATGTTAGTGTTCGGTGATGATGATGTTGGTAGTGATGGCGATGTTGTATGGCCCTATTTTGTTCACGTTACTCTATTATGTGCTTAATTATGTTTTGTTGAAATTCTCACCCTTACGCTTGGAATGTTGCTCTATTGTGTAGCTGCGGGTAACTCAGTGTGAAGGTCATCTTTGCCTTCCTTATTAGGCTGTTGGGATGTGCAGCCGGAGTCGCTCTACGTCTCTTTGTGGCACCTAGGGGCGTGGTTGGATTCTGTTAATTACTTAGTTAATTGTTTAATGATTATATCGATGATGTGAGGCGTGTTTGAGTGGTATTAGTGAGTTATTGTTTTATTATTTGTGGCGTATTTTTGGAGTTTAATTTTCATGACGGACGTTGTTGCACAAACTTAATGAGTGTAGTTTGTGAGTTTTGTTTATGACGTTGTGGCATTTCTTTTCTATCAATTAAATTATAATTTGCGAAAAGAATTACTCTACGATTAATGACGTGTCAATTATGGGGTAGAAAAGGGGTGTCATAGGAGGTTTTGGAGTGGAGAGGGAGATTTGGGGTTTTAGAGGGGAGTGTGTTGTGTTGGAGGAGAAGAAGAGGGAGAGAAGGGTAGGGGATTTTTAATGTAAGTGAGGTTAGATTGGTAAATGTGTAGAGTGAGGGTTGTGTTTTGAGTAGGAGGGGTGAGAAAAGCAAAATCAAGTCAAATTTATAGTCGGGGTTCCTTTCTCCTAGACACGAGCGAGGGGCCAAGACCTTTATACCAAAAGGGTCATGCTTTTCCCAACCCCCTTCTACTCACCACACCCCTAAACACAAGGAAAGTACTAGAATACCCTTAATGAAGTGAAATGTATAGCGCCCCAAAATGATTAGGTAAATAATTAGATAATTTAATTAAGTGATATTTTAGTTGGCCTTATTAAAATAAGTATAAGGTAATTAATTCAATTGAGGAGTGGGGTGTAGTAAGTAAATGGAGAGTATTTTAATTAAATAGGAGGATGTGAGAAAGTAATTAGGAGGTGCAATTAGGGCCATTAGAGTTAAATGGCCCAAAACCCGATTAATAAAAACATTAGGGTCTTAGGAGAAACCCTCATTAGAAGCAAAAGATCAAAAATTAGAAAGTGAGAAGAGAGGAGAGGAGAGGGAGTGCGGCGGCTAGGGCTAGAAAGGAGAAGAATTTCGTGAAGCTCAAGGAGGAAGAAGGAAGGCGTGGAGAGTTGGGGTTTTGGAGGTCTTCTTGTTTTGTTGGTGTTATCTTCTCCAATTTTTAAAAGGTATGGGAGCTCTCTATCATAGTTAATAATTTATAAACCATGAAATCATAGGGATTAGGTGTTAGGAGTAATTAGGTGGTGATTTGTAATGTGTATAAATGATTTGTGAGTATGTGATTGATTTTAATGATGATATGGTGTTGTTGTACATGTAAATATGTTCCTTGATGAATCTTGAATTGCTTGATGTATGTCAATTGTAATAGGGTGATTAATTGTCAATTTAACATAATTTAAATAGGAGAAAGTATGTGTTTACTAGGTGTTTGGGTGATTGGTTGAATAGGAGAGGTTTGGTGGTGTGGTGTTTAGGGAGGGTTTGGGTTGTCTTTGGAAATAAGGGAGGCGCCAGTGCAAGCACTTGGCGCTGGGTTCTTTGTTGTTTGGAGTCTTTGGATCACGCGAGTTTCGGTTTGGGTGGTGTGCGGGGAGGCGCCAGTGCGAGGAATTTGGCGCTTAGTTCCCTTGTTTGGTTCTTTGTGTGGGTGCGGCCACGGGGAGCGCCAATTCCCGAGAATCTGGCGCTGGTTGAGAGTGTGTTCTTCTGCGTGGGTGGGAGTGCGAGGAGGCGCCAATTCCCGAGAATCGGCGCTGGTGCGTGCTGTGCGGTGTGAGTCTTTGTGTTGTGCGTGAAGCAGAGGCGGGGCGCCAGTTGCGAGGGAATTTTAGGCGCTGGGTGTCACGGCAAAGTCTTTGCTTGTGTGTAACAAACGAGGAAACGATGGAAGAGCGCCATTTGCTGCCAATGCGCTGATTGGCGCTGTGTGAGTCTTTGGGGTGGGTGTGTGGTGGCGGTCTGAGGGCGCCATTTTGGCTGCCCAATGCGCTGATGGTGCGTGGCAGGTGTCTAGTGATGGCGCGCGACTTTGGCGTGGCGCAATTGGCGTCGTGTCTAGGTGTGGGGTCAAAATAGTCGCTTAGGTGCGAGAATGGTCCCAGGGTGTCAAACTAATCCTTAGGTGTTAAAATGGTCCTTATGGTGGCAGATTAGTCCTTAGGTGTCAAAATGGTCACTGGGTGTTGAAATGGTCCTTAGGAGGTGATTTGGTCCTTAGGTGTGGGTTAGTCCACTGGCGTTGACTTTAGTCCTTAGGATGACTTTAGTCTTTGGCGTGGAAATCTTTGGTGGGTGTTCTTTTAATCCACATGCCAGGTGGGTTAATTAGGGTGTTATGGAAATAAATGGTGAGTATATTGGTGATGAGAGGTCTTTGACTCTCCTTGGTGAATAGGTGGATATATATATATACAATTGTTGGTGAGCATGTTAATGCATTATTGGTGTTCAGGTGTTTTTGGTGCATAGTCATGGCGTCGCATAATCATATGCATTTTGGTGAATAGGCCTCGGCCTGCTGAAAATATTTTGGTGTTTTGGTGAGATGCCCTCAAGACAATTTTGGTGATGGATCCACATGCATATGCCCGATGGAGTTTTGGGTTGCATCTCATGCATTACATTCCATTGTTGGTGGCCCGATTAGGTGTTCTTAAAATAATGGTGTATTGGAGTTAGCGTGTATTTACGGTGTATTTGAATAGACTTAAGCGTATTATGATGTACTTGACTTAAGCGTATATACAGCGTACTGAATTGATTGTTTCTGCAGTATGCTTATTCTATTGTGTTTCTTGTTTTATTTATTATTATCTATGCATTGAGACTCACCTCTTTGCGTCGTGTTGCCTCGTATGTCGGCAACTGCGGTGTGATGACTAAAGGTGACTAGAGATCCTTAACCTGAGTATGGTGAGTCGGCTCGTCGTCGTGGCAGGGGAATGTTTAGCTTGTTATTCCTTTACATTACGAACTATTGTTTAAGTTGTTATCTTTCCCTTTCTTTTGTAATACTTATTCCCGGATATTATTTGGTGCTATGTATCATCTATATTGGAGTTTATTTTAATTAATCATTTTGGAGTTTTGAAAGGTGTTTTGTTTAAATGTGGCACCCTCGTGTGGCATTTGCTTGAAAGTTTATGCACTCTGTTTTTTCAAATAATTCAAATAGTAGTTATGGTAGAAGGGTGTTACATTAGTGGTATCGAGAGCAAAAGTTTGAGTGCAATAGGCCAAATCTGCATCATAGTGTCTATGACAACTAGGTAGTGTTAGTGCAGTTGCAATTGGTGTTAATCTTTGCGGTGTTAGGTTGAAATGGCTAGGAGGGTTGATCTTTGCTCTTGCGGAGCTTTGCAGCGATAGCTCGAGCGATGGGGAACGTGAGAATGGTGGTGAGAATCTTTGGGACAGTAATTTGGCCACGTTCGGAGGAGAGTCCGCCCACTTTCAAAGGTCGGTATGATCTGATGGAGCTTTAGCATGGTTGAGAGATCGAGAGAATTTTTTGTGGGTTATGGATTATGCGCTGCTTGCGAGAAGGTAAGAGGCGGGTTAGATGATCATGAAAATGATTACACATAGTTAAATTGATTTTTTTGGTGAAGACACATAATTAAATCGATTAATTTGACATTCCATAATTTTTTTATAATACCATAATAAAGTTTTTTTTTAAGTCGTGTAATGTAAATGTAAACACTAAACATGTGATATCGATTGATTTTATCCCTTATGAATAGGCGAGGCGATTTTAGGGCCCGCTGGCGGAGCACGCGCGGTGTAACACCCCGAAAATTAATTAGGTGAGTATTTAATTAATTTATTTGGGTGATTATTTAATTTACTTAATCAAGTGATTATGACTAATTTAATTAAGTAATATGTTAGTTGGTCATATTTAAATAATCATAAAGTAATCAATTTATTTAAAAAGAGTGAGGAATTATAGCAAATAAGTGAGGGTCTAATTTAATTAAGTGGGATAATTAAGTTGGGATTTATTTATTAGTTAGGAGGTGTTTAAGTATTGAGGAGTGGTGGAATTAATTGAAATGGGAGGTGTAGATAGCGTTATGGGCTTTTAATGGATGGGTGTGTGAAAGCAAAGAGAGGGGTGCAAGTAAGGGTATGAGTGGGCCTAGGGGTTAATTGAAGAGGAAGGAATTGGATTAAAGAAAGGAAGATAGAGGAGGAAGGGAAGGCGAGCCAGAGAATAAGGAAGAAGAAGAGGAAAAACGTGGAGGAGAAAGGAAAAGGGGAGGAGAGAACTTCACCATCTTGGCTCAAGGTGAGGACTTTTTGGTATCAATCTTCTCCATTTTCCTCCTCTAGCTATTGATGTTAGTTTCAATCCTAATTCCTATTTGTTATTGTTTCACCATTAATGGGGTTTTAAGCTCAAAGAGTAAGGGAAAGGAGAAACTTTCTCAAGTTTGGTGTTGGTAAGTGAAGACCTTAGTTCTAATCACCCTCATTTCCTTTCCTTATGTCATTTCCATGAGTTCCAAATACTCATTTTCATTTCCTTGAATTCCTATTATTTACTGAAACAAGGTGGTATTTTCGAGTTGAAGTTGGAAATCGGTTTTTGGAGACTTCATTTGGTGATTTTAGGTGCTTGTTTGGAGGTTTCAAGCTCACCCGAGGTTAGGGGATTCTCCATACATATTTTATAGCTTGTAGGATGTGTATTATAGTGAGAATAGCTCACAGGAATGATTTTGTTGATTGTATGTTGATTGTATGTTGATTGTGTGTTGATTGTATGTTGATTGATGTTGGAATGCTTGAATTTGGTCATAGCATGTTGATTGTTGTTTGGAAGCATGAGTTGTGATTTATACATAGTGTATGTTTGATAATTTGATTACATGAACATGAGCAAGTAAATTTCATGATTAGTATTAATAATTCATTGGCTATGTTGGTGTAGTTATGTGAGAAATAATTTGTTTGGAAGAAATTAGGTTTTGAAGGGTGTTGGGTGTAGAGTTGGAAGAGGGGCGCCAAATGCTAGGCATTTTGGCGCAGATGTCTGTTGTTCTCCATTTGTGCGTGCGCGTTGTAGTTTAGGAAGGGGCGCCAAATGCCTAGCATTTTAGCGCTGGTTCTTGGAAGCTATGCGTGTGTGCATCTTTGTGCGAGGAGCGCGAATGCCTAGCATTTTGGCGCTGGTAGTGACTGTGGGTGTGTGCGTGTTAGGCGGGAGCGCCATTTGCTAGGCAAATTGGCGCCCGGTGTCCCCCGATCTTGTGGGCAGGTGTCACAGTTTGAGTGGGTTTAGCGGGCGCGATTTCCTAGCATTTTGGCGCCTGTCTTTGGTTTATGGGTGTTCTTTGTTTGGTGTTTGGTTATGGGCGCCATTTTGGTTGCCCTTGGCGCTAGGTACCCAAATGTGTCTAAGTGATGATTTAGTCCTAAGAATTAAATCAATCCTTGGCGCGACAAAATAGTCATAGCGTCTAATTAGTCCTAATATGTCAAATATTTTCCTAAGTCCCTAAATTAATTTTAGGCGTGTCAAAATGGTCCCTAAGTGAAGAAAAGGTCCTTAGGTGTGATTTAAATTAATAAATGATGAGGTGATGATTAATAAATGATGAGGTGATGATTAATAAGTGAGGTGGTGGTGATTAATAATTGAGGTGGTGGTGATTAATAAATGAGATGGTGATGGTCAATGATTGACAATGGTGGTGAGTTAATAAATGGCGTGGGCTTGGTCACAAGGTAATTTAATATATATTTTGATGGTGTGATGATGCATTTGTCATAGTGTCACATAAATCATATGCATTCTGTGAAGGTGAGGATGGTGATGTGGCTTGGCCAAAATGGTGGTGTGTTGCCCGAGCGGGGTTTTGGTGATGAGTATGGATCCACATTGCATATTGCATGCATGCTCACATTCATACATTCATAGAAATCTTGTTGATGCTTAAATGGTAAGATCTTCTTTGTTTGTGGATATTATAATTGAATGGCAATTAGCATGATTACTATGTCACCAGTTATTACTAGATGCTTCCTAATTATAATGCTTCTCTTACTTGTTATAAATTATGTAAAGAGACTCACCTAGCATTTCTTGTTGCACTTTGCTCTGTGGCGACAAGCGGTGATTCAGTGATGGTCTTTGTGCCTCTGGGGTTTTATTAGTCGACTCTGATTAGTAACAGGGGGTTGGGTCTTAGTATTATTTATGGTTATGTATTAAACTTATTTTGAACCTATGTATTGAGTATGTGAACTCGATTTTATTTCATTGTCTTTGCAAACTATTGATGGATTAATGTAATTAATGCGAGGTTATTTTGAGGATTATAATCCACTTGACTATGTTATGCATGATCTGTGCGCGTTGATGCGTTTGGATTTTAATTATGTTTGATGATGTTTTATTTGAAATGTACCACCTATCTTGAGTGCGTGGAAATTTTTGAAAAACTACGATTTTATTAATTAATTAACTTTAAATATAAGGGTGTGTTACATTATTGGTATCGACGAAGCGGTTCGTCCAGATCCGGCCAAGTTGTCGAGTCTGTTAACCCTCGAGTCTTAGTACTCGTTACGAATCATAATTATGTCGATATTTATTCTTTGTGACTTATTTGTTGGATTACGATTGAGAGTTATATTGTAGTATTGAGGTATATGTAGTGGAAGCGTATGGCCCGATGGTTGTAGCATTGATTTTGTCTGTTAATTGTTTATTGTTGTTTTTATCATTAAGATATATGTAATTAAAGAAGTTATAACGGCGTCGGAGAATTGAAAGTCGTGGCAGCCAGCCATGCTTTCGGGACAACGTTAAAGTCTTTTAATGTGGTAGTTATAAATTTGAAGGGAAATAGTTTGTGACCTTAATTAGTTAGTTGCATGAGTAGGAGGGATGATCACTGATCACTCATCACCCTTTGAAGAAAGCGACAATAACTCTCTAGTTGTTATTAACTTTAGATGCATGCACTAATTTTAATTTGATTGGTTTATTACGATTAGTTTGTTAGGATATAGAAAATAATTTTTATGTGACCTAACCCGTGGTAAGTATACAATGAACAATATTTGAAGATTCGCGTGTGAAAATTGTTGCATAATTGGCGTCCTTTACCATAGGTTGAGTTGTTTTGTGATGCCATGAGTTAAATTGATTAGACATGTGTTTAAGCTGATTTGAAGATAGATATGCCAAAAAGAAAATAACGTGTAATTACTATATTTCCATTTCTCAATCGAAGTTGCACGACTTGGAGTTTTGACATTTGATGTTATTTAGCCGGCTTGTTTGTGAGCATGATGGGAGTTGTCAAAAATGAAATGATTAACTTCCTTACCTTCCAGTGTATAACCGGAAACTAGAATTACGAACTAATAAGTAGTTTATTTATGTAGTTTGCATAATTGTGTGATAGTAAGCTTTAGGGTTGCATATGGTTTCCCTTTTGGACAAAGCCAGTAAGTTCTATGATTTTCAAAAAGAAATGAAGTAATTGGAAAATTTTTATGCTAAAAGGAAAAGCGAATGTGATGTGGAAATTAGTGTTGTATTTGGTTTTCAAGTTGTTCTAGATTTTATTTGAAAAGTGACATAAATTCGACTTTTGAACCGATTAGGTTGTGATTTAATGATGTTTGAAAAATTATGAGATTGGACATAAATTGCATGATTTAATGAGTTAAAATTTTTATGCTCCGAGGATGTGAGTCAATAATAATTGTCAAGGTTTTAGAAACAAAGCGGATACACTTTTGAATACCTTCTAAATATGAGTTCCAATTGGCGCGAAAATTTTGTTGATTTATGATTTAGCAGGTGGCCCTTGTTGTTGTATTACCATTATTAGTATCACTTCTTGGTTTGATTCTACATGAGCTCCTCAAATCTAATGATGAAACGTGTGGTAGGATCTTTTATGCATATGTTGCTTGATTAGTTTTCTTTTTCTTGAATATTGACAAGAGTATGTAATTTCATTAGGGTAAACTAATATCAAGTCTTGAATCAAAGCAATTGTTTTAAGAAGCATGAGTTAGTTATATTATTTTTAGGATGTGAAATCCAGGTGGAATTTGGTAGAAATTATATGTCCATAGTAGTTTCTAGGAAGTTTGTAGAGTTACATGATAACGAATCTCTAGGGATAAAGATAGATCGAAGAAAAGCCTACGTGTTTAATCTTTGAAATTGCGTGTTTAGTTTGTTGCACGATTGGTTATGCTTAGTCGATGTTTGATGAAATGCATAAAGTATGTGATGATAGTGTGGTGGTTTTGGTGATTGACAATGGTGAGTTTTACTTGTGTATGATTTACGTAATGCTCACGGAGAATCCTGTTTCAGTCTTTTTAAAAACTATTATTATTTGGCCAATTGAAAAATTATGTGGTTTGTCATTTTGAAAACTTGATTGAATGCACTTGTTAATTTGCCACTTGCTGATTACTGAGTCGAATTAGGAGTTGTAGAACTCAGAAGTTATAGGTAGGGAAACAAGTTGAAGTTAAAATTGCAGAAAACAATCTAGAACCTTTGTTTCAGTCTTTTGAAAACTGGTACTGTTTGGATTGTTGAGTCAAAAATTTTGTGGCTGAGTGTTTTCGAAGAAATGAGCTTCGATCCGATTAGGTGTTGACCTTTGGTTTCGTTAAATTCGGAGTTGTGTAGCTACCAGTTATGAATCTCGAGTGAGTGAAATTTCTAGAATCAATCTATGGGTAGGTTCAGTTTTTAAAGTTTTATGTCCTCAAGCGAACTCCGTTTTGAAACGATTCTTTTTCCGTTAGAAACTATACTCAAATACTTTTATTAGGAGCCGAAGTTTTGTCTCATTCGGTCAGAAGTTTAGAATCGATTTAAGCGTGAAGTGACATAGGAGAGGCGAATCATACATCAAGTCTAAAAACTGTTTGAGTTGTTTCTAAAAAGCTGTACTAAATTGACTCAACATTTTGAAATTTTAGTAGTATATTCAGAAACTTCATCTACAATAGCTTTCCAACAAAGTATTTATTGAGTCGAAATCCAAGGGTAGTTTACTGCTTTAATGAATTACTTTAAAGTAGGCACAAAGTTCTTAGGAAATTCTTTACACTTTTTGAGTTTAGAAAGTATAATTAGGAGCATTGAGTAAAATGATTAAATTAACATGATAGAGCTTATTCACGAATTTTGTTGTTACATGATTGTATTAATTGTTGGTGTAGAGATAATGGGATGCATGATAATTGTGGGGCTGATATTGTTGTATTAATTATTCTTGGTTGTTAGGTTGTTGAATCTCTGTGCAATTGTTATTGTCCGTAGTGTGGGGTAGTCGGAGTAGGATCGTGACAACCTACAGGGTTAAGAATAACAAATTGGAGGAGTAAAAATATAGAGTAAGAGTGTTGAAGTACATTTGTGTATCACGATAGGACTTGGAGGAGGAGGGCCAGTTGGAGGGATAGAGAAGAGTGGATGTAGAATTCTTGAGTTTAAGCGTAAATCTTGAGGAGGATAGCAGTAATCCGTACCAAGATAGCGAAGGAGAAGAGGAATTCGGTTTATTAGGAAGCCTATGATGTGTTAGCGGTAAGGGCAGAGGAGGAGAGTTGGGCGGAGAGGCCAAGTGGGAGGCAGCTGCTGCTGGGGGTGTGTGTTATCCTTGAAGCTTTTGTAGTGAGCGATTTATGCTTAGAATGAAGTACCACAGGTTAAGTAACCTAGGCGAGTGGAGTCGATATATTAGGTTGAGACCCTTGAGGAGAAGTAGGCAGCATCACGTTAGTGTTTCCACGAGACCAAAAGAATAGAACTTTGAAAAGAGGGCTGTAGGTAGATATCTAGGTGCGCAGTTAACATTGGATTTAAATCGTGTAAGCTTCCGAAGAGAGATTAAAGTGGGAACTAGATTCACCTTGTTGATGAGAATAATAGCGTGATTTTAGGGGACGAGAAATATTCTAAGTGGGAGAGAGTTGTAACACCCCAAAATTAATTAGGTGAGTATTTAATTAATTTATTTAGGTGATTATTTAATTTACTTAATCAAGTGGTGCCAGCTAATTTAATT
Organism: Oxytropis ochrocephala; assembly: GCA_020916435.1. Taxonomy (NCBI): domain Eukaryota; kingdom Viridiplantae; phylum Streptophyta; class Magnoliopsida; order Fabales; family Fabaceae; genus Oxytropis; species Oxytropis ochrocephala. The sequence continues at coordinate 68,832,781 of CM037093.1, read as the reverse complement.
AAAGTAATATGTTAGTTGAGTCATATTTAAATAATCATAAAAGTAATCAATTTATTTAAAGAGAAGTGAGGGTCATAGTAAATAAGTAGAGGGTCTAATTTAATTAGAGGTGGGATAATTAAGTTGGGATTTATTTCTATTAGTTAGGAGGTGTTTAAGTATTAAGGAGTGGTGGAATTAATTGAATGGGGAAGTGAATATAGCGTTATGGGCTTTTAATGGATTAGGTGTGTGAAAGCAAAGAGGGGTCTGCAAGTAAAGGGTGTGAGTGGGCCTGAGGGAGTTAATTGAAGGGAAGGAGGTATGAATTAAAGAAAGGAAGATAGAGAGGAAGGGAGGCAGGACCGAGAGAATAAGGAAGAAGAGAAAGAGGAAAAAGCGTGGAGGAGAAAGGAAAAGGGAGGAGAGAACTTCACCATCTTGGCTCCAAGGTGAGGACTTTTTGGCCTCGATCTTCTCCATTTTCCTCCTCTAGCTATTGATGTTAGTTTGAATCCCTAATTCCTATTTGTTATTGTTTCACCATTAATGGGATTTTCTGCTCAAAGTAAAGGAAGGAGGAAACTTTCTCAAGTTTTGGTGTTAGTAAAAGTGAGGAGACCCTTAGTTCTAAAATCACCCTCATTTCCTTTCCTTATGTATCATTTCCACATGAGTTCCAAATACTCATTTTCATTTCCTTGAATTCCTATTGTTACCAAACAAGGTGGTATTACCGGAGTTGGGCTTTGAAATCAGTTTTGGAGACTTCATTTGGTGATTTTAGGTGCTTGTTTGGAGGTTTCAAGCTCACCCAAGATTGAGATTCTCCGTACATATTTTATAACCTGTAGGATGTGTATTATAGTGAGAATAGCTCACAAAGGAATGATTTTGTTGATTGTATGTTGATTGTATGTTGATTGTGTGTTGATTGTATGTTTGATTGATGTTGGAATGCTTGAATTTGGTCATAGCATGTTGATTGTTGTTTTGGAAGCATGAGTTGTGATTTATACATAGTGTATATTTTGATAATTTGATTACATGAACATGAGCAAGTAAATTTCATGATTAGTATTAATAATTCGTATTGGCTATGTTGGTGTAGTTATGTGAGATAATTTGTTTGGGAAGAGTCAGGTTTTGAAGAATTATTAGGTGTAGGATTTGCGAAGAGGCGCCAAATGCTGAGGCATTTTTGGCGCCCGAGCCTATGTTATTCTCCATTTATCGCGTGCGCGTTGTCTAGTTTTAGGAAGAGAAGCGCAAATACTGCCTTTAGCGCACCAGTTTGCGCAGAAGCTTGTGCGTGTGTGGCCATGCTTGTCACGAGGAGGCGCCAAATGCAGCATTTTGGCGCTGGTGAAGGCGAGCGTAGGTGTGTCACGTGTTGTTAGCCGAGAGAGGCGCGCCATTTTGCTAGAGCAAATTGGCGCTTGATGTCCGATCTTGTGGGCTGGTGTCACCAGTTTTGAGTAAGGTTTGGCGGGCGCCGATTTCTAGCATTTTGGCGCTACTGTCTTTAGTTTTATGGGTGTTCTTTGTTTGGTGTTTGGTTATGAAGTACCATTTGTTTCCTTATGGCGCTGGAAATATACAAATGTGTAAGTGATTTAGTCGCAAGAATTAAATCAATCCTTGACGACAAAAAATAGTCACTTAGCGTCTAATTAGTCTAATATGTCAAATATTTTCCTAAGTCCTAAATTAATTTTGGGCGTGTCAAAATGGTCCACTAAGTGAAGAAAGGATCTTAGGTGTAGTTAAATTAATAAATGATGAGGTGATGATTAATAAATGATGAAATTGATGATTAATAAGTGAGGTGGTGGTGATTAATAATTGAGGGTAGTGGTAATTAATAAATGAGATGGTGATGGTCAATGATTGACAATGGTGGTGAGTTAATAAATGGCGGCTAGGCAGTCGCAAAGGTAATTTAATATATATATTTTGATGGTATGATGATGCATTTGTCATAGTGTCCACATAAATCATATGCATTCTGTGAAAAGTGAGGATGGTGATGTGGCTTGGCCAAAATGGTGATGTGGTACTTGACGGGGTTGAGTGATGAGTATGGATCCACATGCATGTGCATGCATGCTCTGATACGTACATTCATAGAAATCTTGATGATGCTTAAATATTTGAATCTTACTTGTTTGCTGGATATTATAGTTGAATGGCAATTAGCATGATTACTATGTACCGTTATTACTAGATGCTTTGAATTATAATACTTCTCTTACTTGTTATAGTATGTAAAAGAGACTCACCCTAGCATTTCTTGTTGCACGCTCGTGTAATGACGGTGATTCAAGTGATAGTCTTTGACTACTCTGGGGTTTATTAGTCGACTCACGATAGTAACAGGGTTAGGTCTTAGTATTATTGGTTATGTATTAAACTTATTTTGAACCTATGTATTGAGTATGAACTCAATTTTATTTCGGTATCTTGCAAACTATTGATGGATTAATGCTAAGCGTTAAGCGAGTTATTTTGAGGATTGTAATCCACTTGACTATGTTATGCATGATCACAGCGTTGATCGTTTGGTTACTAATTATGTTTTTGATGATGTTTTGTTGAAATATGCCACCCTCTTGAGGTGCGTGATTTTGAAAAATACGATTTATTAATTAATTAACTTTAAATATAGGGGGTACACCGGGCTCAACTTCTACTTTGTTTGCCAAAGCCCCCTGACCTAATAGCGTTTTCTCTATTAAAGATATATAATATATATCTCGTTGCAAGATGTTTAATGAATGGTTGAATACAATGATAGATGTTCATTGTTTTGTATTTTGTGTTGTATTCAGAGAGTGGCAGTTCGAACCTCGGCTTTCTTAAATTTTTGTGATATACATTTTATTATTTTTGGTATAGTAGCTGGTGAGGTGGGATGTATGTGTGTTCTTGATCAAAATGTTTTTACAATATTTGTTAATTGTTTGCATTTATTTTGGTGACAATATATATTTCATAGTATAAATAAATTCAATCGTATTTATGATTAAAATCAAAGTGCCTTTTGAAAAGCTTACAAATTTTTAATTTAATGTAAGGCACTATATTTTGTCAAAAATTAGTATTTATTGTCAATTAAAATATGATTTTGAGAGAAACTAATTTATTTATAAAATTTAATGTTCTATTATATTATTTGATTACTTTTGGCTCCCTAATAATTCATTCAAGTTAAATACACTTTGTGTGTGTGAGATGAATCACTTAGTTTAGTGAAGAAGTAATAATGTCTTTGAATTGCTTCTGCATGTCTTGAAGATTTGTAGCTAGAAGATAGTTTCAAACTCATTTGGTCTACAAACTCATTGAGTTGGCACATTTATTCTTTAAATTAATAAGCGACATCGAATTGAAGAGGCTTTTTAATGATAGAAGTGCTCAGTCAAATTCTACATGACAAGATCGGCGATGATGGTTCGATGAGCGATGATATGTTACCTTAGGCGGGAGATATTCAAGTCACTTCAAGATATTGATATTATACGAACATTCACCCGAAAGGAAGTCTCGGAAAGAAGGGCATTTTACCTCCTAATTTTATTTAGCACTCTATTGTGAGTTGCTGTTTAAACCTATACTATTAAGCGTGACTTTATGATTATTTATATGTTATGTCGTATATCGATTGGCGGGAAATTTTATTTGAGAACAGAAAGCAATACGTAAC